>CM040742.1:5929537-6465074 GCA_022829145.1 Albula goreensis | reverse complement strand
TAAGCGCGGACCTGAAAAAGTCTGAAAAATCCGACACCCTAGAATTGTAGATTTTTCTGCTCAGAATGACTGGAAATAACCTGCAGATAGTAGATACGAAGAAAAAAGGAACCAGGAATGGATTAAATGGGAGAAAACGCAAGGAGTCAGTTGAGGCCACAACCGAAAAAAACGTAAGCCGCGGACCTGAAAAAGTCTGAAAAATCCGACCCCCTAGAATTGTAGATTTTTCTGCTCAGAATGACTGGAAATAACCTGCAGATAGTAGATACGAAGAAAAAAAGAACCAGGAATGGATTAAATGGAAGAAAACGCAAAGAGTCAGTTGAGGCCACAACCCGAAAAAACGTAAGCCGCGGACCTGAAAACAGTCTGAAAAATCCGACCCCCTAGAATTGTAGATTTTCTGCTCAGAATGACTGGAAATAACCTGCAGATAGTAGATACGAAGAAAAAAGGAACCAGGAATGGATTAAATGGGAGAAAACGCATGGAGTCAGTTGAGGCCACAACCGAAAAAAACGTAAGCCTGAAAAAACCTGAAAAAAGCCTGAAAAAACCTGAAAAAAGTCTGAAAAATCCGACCCCGTAGAATTGTAGATTTTTCTGCTCAGAATGACTGGAAATAACCTGCAGATAGTAGATACTGAAGAAAAAAGGAACCAGGAATGGATTAAATGGGAGAAAACGCAAGAGAGTCAGTTGAGGCCACAACCCGAAAAAAAACGTAAGCCGCGGACCTGAAAAAGTCTGAAAAATCGACCCCCTAGAATTGTGGATTTTTCTGCTCAGAATGACTGGAAATAACCTGCAGATAGTAGATACGAAGAAAAAAAAGAACCAGGAATGGATTAAATGGGAGAAAACGCAAAGAGTCAGTTGAGGCCACAACCCGAAAAAAAAAAAACGCGGACCTGAAAACAGTCTGAAAAATCCGACCCCCAAGAATTGTGGATTTTTCTGCTCAGAATGACTGGAAATAACCTGCAGATAGTAGATACGAAGAAAAAGGAACCAGGAATGGATTAAATGGGAGAAAACGCATGAGTCAGTGGAGGCCACAACCGAAAAAACGTAAGCCGCGGACCTGAAAAAGTCTGAAAAATCTGACCCCCAAGAATTGTGGATTTTTCTGCTCAGAATGACTGGAAATAACCTGCAGATAGTAGATACGAAGAAAAAAAAGGAACCAGGAATGGATTAAATGGGAGAAAACGCAAGGAGTCAGTTGAGGCCACAACCGAAAAAACACGTAAGCCGCGGAACTGAAAACACTCTGAAAAATCCGACCCCCTAGAATTGTGGATTTTTCTGCTCAGAATGACTGGAAATAACCTGCAGATAGTAGATATGAAGAAAAAAGGAACCAGGAATGGATTAAATGGGAGAAAACGCAAAAGAGTCAGTTGAGGCCACAACCGAAAAAAAACGTAAGCCGCGGACCTGAAAAAGTCTGAAAAATCCGACCCCAAGAATTGTGGATTTTTCTGCTCAGAATGACTGAAATAACCTGCAGATAGTAGATACGAAAAAAAAGGAACAAGGAATGGATTAAATGGGAGAAAACGCAAGGAGTCAGTTGAGGCCACAACCCGAAAAAAACGTAAGCCGCGGACCTGAAAAAGTCTGAAAAATTCGACCCCCTAGAATTGTGGATTTTCTGCTCAGAATGACTGGAAATAACCTGCAGATAGTAGATACGAAGAAAAAAAAGGAACCAGGAATGGATTAAATGGGAGAAAACGCAAGGACTCAGTTGAGGCCACAACCGAAAAAACGTAAGCCGCGGACCTGAAAACAGTCTGAAAAATCCGACCCCTAGAATTATAGATTTTTCTGCTCAGAATGACTGGAAATAACCTGCAGATAGTAGATACGAAGAAATAAGGAACCAGGAATGGATTAAATGGGAGAAAAACGCAAGAGTCAGTTGAGGCCACAACCGAAAAAAACGTAAGCGCGGACCTGAAAACAGTCTGAAAAATCCGACCCCCTAGAATTGTAGATTTTTCTGCTCAGAATGACTGGAAATAACCTGCAGATAGTAGATACGAAGAAAAAAGGAACCAGGAATGGATTAAATGGGAGAAAACGCAAGGACTCAGTTGAGGCCACAACCGAAAAAACGTAAGCCGCGGACCTGAAAACAGTCTGAAAAATGTGACCCCCAAGAATTGTGGATTTTTCTGCTCAGAATGGCTAGAAATAACCTGCAGATAGTAGATACGAAGAAAAAGGAACCAGGAATGGATTAAATGGGAGAGAAAACGCAAAGGAGTCAGTTGAGGCCACAACCAAAAAAAACGTAACCGCGGACCTGAAAACAGTCTGAAAAATCCGACCCCCAAGAATTGTAGATTTTCTGCTCAGAATGACTGGAAATAACCTGCACCTAGATACGAAAAAAAAAAAGGAACCAGGAATGAATTAAATGGGAAAAACGCAAGGAGTCAGTTGAGGCCACCCCCTAGACCTGAAAAAATGCTGAAAAATCCGACCCCTTTTTTTTCTGCTCAGAATGACTGGAAATAACCTGCAGATAGTAGATATGAAGAAAAAAGTAACCAGGAATGGATTAAATGGGAGAAAATCGCAAAGAGTCAGGTGAGGCCACAACCAAAAACGTAAGCCGCGGACCTGAAAAAGTCTGAAAAATCCGACCCCCAAGAATTGTAGATTTTCTGCTCAGAATGACTGGAAATAACCTGCAGATAGTAGATACGAAGAAAAAGGAACCAGGAATGGATTAAATGGGAGAAAACGCAAGGAGTCAGTTGAGGCCACAACCAAAAAAAAAGTCTGAAAAATGTGACCCCCAAGAATTGTGGATTTTTCTGCTCAGAATGACTGGAAATAACCTGCAGATAGTAGATACGAAGAAAAAAGGAACCAGGAATGGATTAAATGGGAGAAAAACGCAAGGAGTCAGTTGAGGCCACAACCCGAAAAAACGTAAACGGACCTGAAAAACTCTGAAAAATCCGACCCCCTAGAATTGTGGATTTTCTGCTCAGAATGACTGGAAATAACCTGCAGATAGTAGATACGAAGAAAAAAAGAACCAGGAATGGATTAAATGGGAGAAAACGCAAGAGTCAGTTGAGGCCACAACCAAAAAAAAGTCTGAAAAATGTGACCCCCAAGAATTGTGGATTTTTCTGCTCAGAATCACTGGAAATAACCTGCAGATAGTAGATACGAAGAAAAAAGGAACCAGGAATGGATTAAATGGGAGAAAATGCAAAAGGGAGTCAGTTGAGGCCACAACCGAAAAAACGTAAGCCGCGGACCTGAAAAAGTCTGAAAAATCTGACCCCCTAGAATTGTGGATTTTTCTGCTCAGAATGACTGGAAATAACTTGCAGATAGTAGATACGAAGAAAAAAGGAACCAGGAATGGATTAAATGGGAGAAAACGCAAGGAGTCAGTGGAGGCCACAACCGAAAAAAACGTAAGCCGCGGACCTGAAAAAAGTCTGAAAAATCTGACCCCCAAGAATTGTGGATTTTTCTGCTCAGAATGACTGGAAATAACCTGCAGATAGTAGATACGAAGAAAAAAGGAACCAGGAATGGATTAAATGGGAGAAAACGCAAGGAGTCAGTTGAGGCCACAACCGAAAAAACGTAAGCCGCGGACCTGAAAACAGTCTGAAAAATCCGACCCCCTAGAATTGTAGATTTTTCTGCTCAGAATGACTGGAAATAACCTGCAGATAGTAGATACGAAGAAAAAAAGGAACCAGGAATGGATTAAATGGGAGAAAATGCAAGAGAGTCAGTTGAGGCCACAACCGAAAAAACGTAAGCCGCGGACCTGAAAACAGTCTGAAAAATCTGACCCCCTAGAATTGTGGATTTTTCTGCTCAGAATGACTGGAAATAACCTGCAGATAGTAGATACGAAGAAAAAAGGAACCAGGAATGGATTAAATGGGAGAAAACGCAAGGAGTCAGTGGAGGCCACAACCGAAAAAAACGTAAGCCGCGGACCTGAAAAAAGTCTGAAAAATCTGACCCCCAAGAATTGTGGATTTTCTGCTCAGAATGACTGGAAATAACCTGCAGATAGTAGATACGAAGAAAAAAGGAACCAGGAATGGATTAAATGGGAGAAAACGCAAGGAGTCAGTTGAGGCCACAACCAAAAAAAAAGTAAGCCGCGGACCTGAAAAAAGTCTGAAAAATCCGACCCCCTAGAATTGTGGATTTTTCTGCTCAGAATGACTGGAAATAACCTGCAGATAGTAGATACGAAGAAAAAAGGAACCAGGAATGGATTAAATGGGAGAAAACGCAAAGGAGTCAGTTGAGGCCACAACCGAAAAAAAAAAAAAGTAAGCCGCGGACCTGAAAAAGTCTGAAAAATCCGACCCCCTAGAATTGTGGATTTTTCTGCTCAGAATGACTGGAAATAACCTGCAGATAGTAGATACAAAGAAAAAAGGAACCAGGAATGGATTAAATGGGAGAAAACGCAAGGAGTCAGTTGAGGCCACAACCGAAAAAACGTAAGCATGGACCTGAAAAAGTCTGAAAAATCCGACCCCCAAGAATTGTAGATTTTTCTGCTCAGAATGACTGGAAATAACCTGCAGATAGTAGATACGAAGAAAAAAGGAACCAGGAATGGATTAAATGGGAGAAAACGCAAGGAGTCAGTTGAGGCCACAACCGAAAAAACGTAAGCCGCGGACCTGAAAAAGTCTGAAAAATGTGACCCCCAAGAATTGTGGATTTTTCTGCTCAGAATGACTGGAAATAACCTGCAGATAGTAGATACGAAGAAAAAAAGGAACCAGGAATGGATTAAATGGGAGAAAACGCAAGGAGTCAGTTGAGGCCACAACCGAAAAAACGTAAGCCGCGGACCTGAAAACACTCTGAAAAATCCGACCCCCTAGAATTGTGGATTTTTCTGCTCAGAATGACTGGAAATAACCTGCAGATAGTAGATACGAAGAAAAAAGGAACCAGGAATGGATTAAATGGGAGAAAACGCAAGAGAGTCAGTTGAGGCCACAACCGAAAAAAGTCTGAAAAATGTGACCCCCAAGAATTGTGGATTTTTCTGCTAGAATCACTGGAAATAACCTGCAGATAGTAGATACGAAGAAAAAAGGAACCAGGAATGGATTAAATGGGAGAAAATGCAAGGAGTCAGTTGAGGCCACAACCGAAAAAAACGTAAGCCGCGGACCTGAAAACAGTCTGAAAAATCTGACCCCCTAGAATTGTGGATTTTTCTGCTCAGAATGACTGGAAATAACCTGCAGATAGTAGATACGAAGAAAAAGAACCAGGAATGGATTAAATGGGAGAAAACGCAAAGAGTCAGTTGAGGCCACAACCGAAAAAACGTAAGCCGCGGACCTGAAAAAGTCTGAAAAATCTGACCCCCCAAGAATTGTGGATTTTCTGCTCAGAATGACTGGAAATAACCTGCAGATAGTAGATACGAAGAAAAAAAGGAACCAGGAATGGATTAAATGGGAGAAAACGCAAGGAGTCAGTTGAGGCCACAACCGAAAAAACGTAAGCCGCGGACCTGAAAACAGTCTGAAAAATCCGACCCCCTAGAATTGTAGATTTTTCTGCTCAGAATGACTGGAAATAACCTGCAGATAGTAGATACGAAGAAAAAAAGGAACCAGGAATGGATTAAATGGGAGAAAATGCAAGGAGTCAGTTGAGGCCACAACCGAAAAAACGTAAGCGCGGACCTGAAAACAGTCTGAAAAATCTGACCCCCTAGAATTGTGGATTTTCTGCTCAGAATGACTGGAAATAACTTGCAGATAGTAGATACTAAAAAAAAAAGGAACCAGGAATGGATTAAATGGGAGAAAACGCAAGGAGTCAGTTGAGGCCACAACCGAAAAAAAAACGTAAGCCGCGGACCTGAAAAAGTCTGAAAAATCTGACCCCCAAGAATTGTGGATTTTCTGCTCAGAATGACTGGAAATAACCTGCAGATAGTAGATACGAAGAAAAAAGGAACCAGGAATGGATTAAATGGGAGAAAACGCAAGGAGTCAGTTGAGGCCACAACCGAAAAAAAAGTAAGCCGCGGACCTGAAAACAGTCTGAAAAATCCGACCCCCTAGAATTGTGGATTTTTCTGCTCAGAATGACTGGAAATAACCTGCAGATAGTAGATACGAAGAAAAAAGAACCAGGAATGGATTAAATGGGAGAAAACGCAAGAGGAGTCAGTTGAGGCCACAACCGAAAAAAAACGTAAGCCGCGGACCTGAAAAAGTCTGAAAAATCCGACCCCCTAGAATTGTGGATTTTTCTGCTCAGAATGACTGGAAATAACCTGCAGATAGTAGATACAAAGAAAAAAGGAACCAGGAATGGATTAAATGGGAGAAAACGCAAGGAGTCAGTTGAGGCCACAACCGAAAAATACGTAAGCCGCGGACCTGAAAACAGTCTGAAAAATCCGACCCCCTAGAATTGTAGATTTTTCTGCTCAGAATGACTGGAAATAACCTGCAGATAGTAGATACGAAGAAAAAAGGAACCAGGAATGGATTAAATGGGAGAAAACGCAAGGAGTCAGTTGAGGCCACAACCGAAAAAAACGTAAGCCGCGGACCTGAAAAAAGTCTGAAAAATCCGACCCCCTAGAATTGTAGATTTTTCTGCTCAGAATGACTGGAAATAACCTGCAGATAGTAGATACGAAGAAGAAAAAAGGAACCAGGAATGGATTAAATGGGAGAAAATGCAAGGAGTCAGTTGAGGCCACAACCGAAAAAACGTAAGCCGCGGACCTGAAAACAGTCTGAAAAATCTGACCCCCTAGAATTGTGGATTTTTCTGCTCAGAATGACTGGAAATAACCTGCAGATAGTAGATACGAAGAGAAAAGGAACCAGGAATGGATTAAATGGGAGAAAACGCAAGGAGTCAGTTGAGGCCACAACCGAAAAAAAAGTAAGCCGCGGACCTGAAAAAGTCTGAAAAATCCGACCCCCTAGAATTGTGGATTTTTCTGCTCAGAATGACTGGAAATAACCTGCAGATAGTAGATACGAAGAAAAAGGAACCAGGAATGGATTAAATGGGAGAAAACGCAAGGTCAGTTGAGGCCACAACCGAAAAAAAAAACGTAAGCCGCGGACCTGAAAACAGTCTGAAAAATCCGACCCCGTAGAATTGTAGATTTTTCTGCTCAGAATGACTGGAAATAACCTGCAGATAGTAGATACGAAGAAAAAAGGAAACCAGGAATGGATTAAATGGGAGAAAACGCAAGGAGTCAGTTGAGGCCACAACCGAAAAAAACGTAAGCCGCGGACCTGAAAACAGTCTGAAAAATCTGACCCCCTAGAATTGTGGATTTTTCTGCTCAGAATGACTGGAAATAACCTGCAGATAGTAGATACGAAGAAAAAAGGAACCAGGAATGGATTAAATGGGAGAAAACGCAAGGAGTCAGTTGAGGCCACAACCGAAAAAAACGTAAGCCGCGGACCTGAAAACAGTCTGAAAAATCCGACCCCCTAGAATTGTAGATTTTTCTGCTCAGAATGACTGGAAATAACCTGCAGATAGTAGATACGAAGAAAAAAGGAACCAGGAATGGATTAAATGGGAGAAAACGCAAGGAGTCAGTTGAGGCCACAACCGAAAAAAAGTAAGCCGCGGACCTGAAAAAGTCTGAAAAATCCGACCCCCTAGAATTGTAATTTTTCTGCTCAGAATGACTGGAAATAACCTGCAGATAGTAGATACGAAGAAAAAAGGAACCAGGAATGGATTAAATGGGAGAAAACGCAAGGAGTCAGTTGAGGCCACAACCGAAAAAACGTAAGCCGCGGACCTGAAAAAAGTCTGAAAAATCTGACCCCCTAGAATTGTAGATTTTTCTGCTCAGAATGACTGGAAATAACCTGCAGATAGTAGATACGAAGAAAAAAAGGAACCAGGAATGGATTAAATGGGAGAAAACGCAAGGAGTCAGTTGAGGCCACAACCGAAAAAACGTAAGCCGCGGACCTGAAAAAAGTCTGAAAAATCCGACCCCCAAGAATTGTGGATTTTTCTGCTCAGAATGACTGGAAATAACCTGCAGATAGTAGATACGAAGAAAAAAGGAACCAGGAATGGATTAAATGGGAGAAAACGCAAGGAGTCAGTTGAGGCCACAACCGAAAAAAAACCTAAGCCGCGGACCTGAAAAAAGTCTGAAAAATCTGACCCCCAAGAATTGTGGATTTTCTGCTCAGAATGACTGGAAATAACCTGCAGATAGTAGATACGAAGAAAAAGGAACCAGGAATGGATTAAATGGGAGAAAACGCAAGGAGTCAGTGGAGGCCACAACCGAAAAAAACGTAAGCCGCGGACCTGAAAAAAGTCTGAAAAATCTGACCCCCAAGAATTGTGGATTTTTCTGCTCAGAATGACTGGAAATAACCTGCAGATAGTAGATACGAAGAAAAAAAGGAACCAGGAATGGATTAAATGGGAGAAAACGCAAGGAGTCAGTTGAGGCCACAACCAAAAAAAAATGTAAGCCGCGGACCTGAAAACAGTCTGAAAAAATCCGACCCCCTAGAATTGTGGATTTTTCTGCTCAGAATGACTGGAAATAACCTGCAGATAGTAGATACGAAGAAAAAAGGAACCAGGAATGGATTAAATGGGAGAAAACGCAAGGAGTCAGTTGAGGCCACAACCGAAAAAAACGTAAGCCGCGGACCTGAAAAAAGTCTGAAAAATCTGACCCCTAGAATTGTAGATTTTTCTGCTCAGAATGACTGGAAATAACCTGCAGATAGTAGATACGAAGAAAAAGGAACCAGGAATGGATTAAATGGGAGAAAACGCACGGAGTCAGTTGAGGCCACAACCGAAAAAAGCGTAAGTAAGCCGCGGACCTGAAAAAGTCTGAAAAATCCGACCCCCTAGAATTGTGGATTTTTCTGCTCAGAATGACTGGAAATAACCTGCAGATAGTAGATACGAAGAAAAAAGTAACCAGGAATGGATTAAATGGGAGAAAACGCAAGGAGTCAGTGAGGCCACAACCGAAAAAACGTAAGCCGCGGACCTGAAAAAGTCTGAAAAATCTGACCCCCAAGAATTGTGGATTTTTCTGCTCAGAATGACTGGAAATAACCTGCAGATAGTAGATACGAAGAAAAAAGGAACCAGGAATGGATTAAATGGGAGAAAACGCAAGGAGTCAGTTGAGGAAACAAAAAAAAAAAAAGTAAGCCGCGGACCTGAAAAAGTCTGAAAAATCCGACCCCCTAGAATTGTGGATTTTTCTGCTCAGAATGACTGGAAATAACCTGCAGATAGTAGATACGAAGAAAAAAATAACCAAGAATGGATTAAATGGGAGAAAACGCAAGGAGTCAGTTGAGGCCACAACCGAAAAAAAACGTAAGCCGCGGACCTGAAAAAGTCTGAAAAATCCGACCCCCTAGAACTGTGGATTTTTCTGCTCAGAATGACTGGAAATAACCTGCAGATAGTAGATACGAAGAAAAAAGGAACCAGGAATGGATTAAATGGGAGAAAACGCAAGGAGTCAGTTGAGGCCACAACCGAAAAAAAACGTAAGCCGCGGACCTGAAAAAGTCTGAAAAATCCGACCCCCTAAGAATTGTAGATTTTTCTGCTCAGAATGACTGGAAATAACCTGCAGATAGTAGATACGAAGAAAAAAGGAACCAGGAATGGATTAAATGGGAGAAAACGCAAGAGTCAGTTGAGGCCACAACCGAAAAAAAACGTAAGCCGCGGACCTGAAAAAAGTCTGAAAAATCCGACCCCCTAGAATTGTAGATTTTTCTGCTCAGAATGACTGGAAATAACCTGCAGATAGTAGATACGAAGAAAAAAAGGAACCAGGAATGGATTAAATGGGAGAAAACGCAAGGAGTCAGTTGAGGCCACAACCGAAAAAAAAACGTAAGCCGCGGACCTGAAAAAGTCTGAAAAATCCGACCCCCTAGAATTGTAGATTTTTCTGCTCAGAATGACTGGAAATAACCTGCAGATAGTAGATATGAAGAAAAAAGGAGCCAGGAATGGATTAAATGGGAGAAAACGCAAGGAGTCAGTTGAGGCCACAACCGAAAAACACGTAAGCCGCGGACCTGAAAACAGTCTGAAAAATCCGACCCCCTAGAATTGTAGATTTTTCTGCTAAGAATGGCTGGAAATAACCTGCACATAGTAGATACGAAGAAAAAAGGAACCAGGAATGGATTAAATGGGAGAAAACGCAAGGAGTCAGTTGAGGCCACAACCGAAAAAAACGTAAGCTGCGGACTTGAAAAAAGTGAAAAAAATGGGACCCCCCAAAATTCTTGATTTCTGTGCTTGAAATGGTTGGAAATGACCTGCACATAGTAGATACGAAAGAAAAAGGCAACAGGAATGGATTTAAGGGTAGAAAACGCGAGGAGTCAGTTGAGCCCCAATCTGAAAAAAACATAAGCCGCGGACGTGAAAAAAGTGAAAAAAATGGGACCCACCAAAATTCTTGATTTCTCTGCTTGAAATGGTTGGAAATGACCTGCACATAGTAGATACGAAAGAAAAAGGCAACAGGAATGGAGTAAAGGGTAGAAAATACGAGGAGTTAGTTGAGCCCCAATCTGAAAAAAACATAAGCTGCGGACCTGAAAAAAGTGAAAAAAATCGGACCCCCCAAATTTTTGATTGCTCTGCTTGAAATGGTTGGAAATCACCAATCGAGGAGTCAGTGGGAAAAGATAAATTCCCCAGAAAACAGGAAAAAAAATAGATTTACCTTAAAACTTTAAAAAACTGGACTGCCAAGAAAAGATTTCAGTTTTCCACTGAGCAATCACTGCCCTCCAGCAATCTTTTTGTTTAGTTTTGTTTTTTGTAAAAGATCCTCCTTTTCATTAGTTGCTGTGCAAGGTCGGGTTTAGGGTTGATATTCCCACAAGGGAAAAGGTGGATTCCAGTGTCTGTGGTCTCTAGGGATTTTTGAGTCCCGCTCCAGTGGCGTACATGCAGCCAGCCAGAAACACGCACGTGACCAAAACTGCCGCACTAAAAACACTGCATATACAGTCATCCCAGCTGAGTCACTGGATCAAAACATTCTCCTTAAGCAACGTCAACCCTAATTGTATGCAAGCAAGCCGAAGTGTTGGATCCACCAAGTATAAAATTTATTATGATTAACAAAAAGTAATTATAATTTCACAACAGGCTATCAAGTCCATCATTCTTTCACTCTTACAGGGTTATTATGTGATTGCACTTGGAAATGGCCTGCCTGTAACAATAGCCTTACCTCAAAAATTGAAAAAATTGGATCGCCACCAAAATTTCTCAGTTTTCCACTGAATATGATAGAAAACCATGTGCATTCACTGCCCATGATACCAAACCATTAAACAGAAGGACCTGTCTGTGATGTGCACAGTTGAGTAGAAAGTGACTTTGATGCATGTTGCATTATCACAGTTAAAAAATGTTCAACTCTTTGCAATCTAAGCAACTGTACGCTCAGCACTAAAAGTACTTTCAGCTCCTGATACGTTCCCAGTGTGTTTTATAGGTGCACAAAACCGCTCTGTTCTCATTGAAAACAGTGGGAAAAATATGCTGGCTGAAGAAAAATACATTCTGATGGACATGGCCCCTTGGTCTATCTTTGATGTGCCAGATGATGTGCCCGAATATGGATACAAATCTTCGGGGGCACAATATGCAAACAGGGATGCTGGGCCTGCTATCCGCTTACTTAGAAGACGTCTATATTATCCTGAAATGTTGTTTCTTTTGTGATATTTTGTGTCTTTTAGGGTGTCGTATGCCTAGAATTAGCCAAGGAAATTGTATGGCTCATTTGGTTCCTATTCTGTAAATTTAAATTGTGCATAATGACATGTGTATTGAATTGTGCAGTAAGTGTAGATTAGATTCATATAATGTATTTCAATGCAAATTCAGGGGCACTTCCGAAATATTTTGGAGCACCCTCTGGCACTGGCCAGACTGAGGAGCCATCTACTTCCTCAGCCACACAGGCCTCTTCAGAAATGATCTCGGAGCCTCAAGATGAGGAGCCATCCACCTCCTCAGCCACAGAGGTGTCTTCACAAATGCTGTTTAAGCCTGCGGATGAGGACAACGACCCATTTGCTTCCACTTCTCCCCAGCAGGATTATTCAGGTGTGTGTGGGTGCATGCACGTGTCTGTGTGTGTGTGCATCCCTGCATGACATAAATAAAATAAAATAATAAATAATTACTAAATAAATAATTTCCCTTTTGCAAAGTTTTAAGTTTCCATATTGTCGGTAACAATGATGACTTCATTATTTCTGGGTATTTGTGTGTGTGATGTTTCACCACTATAAATACTCTGAATAACATGTGTAAACTAATGTCCATGTGTTCTCCATTACAATTGCCTGTAGCAGCATCCCCACCAAATCCTGCTGCTGAGGATGAACCACTCTCTCCAGACCCTGCTTACTGGCCTTCAGTTCTGACTGACAGGATTCAGACACAACTAGTTTGCAGAGGACCAAGTGAGGTAACAACTAACTTTGTTTTCTCAAGGAATGAAAGTGATGCAAGAAGTTGCCACTTCCAGAAAGACTACCAGAAAATCCCTAGACGTTGGTTGGTGTATTCTGAAGGAAACAACAGCCGCTTCTGCTTCTCCTGCAAAATCCTTTTTAAGAGGAAAATTAATTTAGCAAACTCAGGACTGACAGACTGGAAAAATGCAGGTTCTTTTCTGACTTCACACAACAGCAGTCCAGAACAGCAAAACTGCATGAAAACATGGAGGAAAACAAGTGGCAATGAAGATCAAAAAAGGTGAAACAATTGTTAAGCATGAGATGGCACTTACGGAGGTTGAGAGGAAAAGATGGAGAGAGGTGTTGACAAGTCTGACTGCTTTTGTGCAGTCTCTGGCAATTAGAAATGGCACTAAGGGTACACACAGAAACACTGTACTCTCCATCAAAAAACGTGAACTGGTGGCACAGTTTGATCCAGTCATGAAAGAGCACCTTTACCAATCTCCAAAAAGGGACCTTGAGTCACCCCAGCTACCTTGCCCACCAAATGCAGAAAGAACTCATTGATTTGTTGAGCAGCATGGTCATTTCAGTGATGGTGAGTGACACCTCTCAATCATTCTAGATTGCACCTCAGATGTGCACAGTTGTCAGTTGTGATTAGAATTGTGTCACTGAACGAGGAGCCCCACATAAGGGCACATTTTATGGGCTTTTTGGAGGCAGAGGAGTTCACGGGCCAACATTTGGCATCCCTGATTCTTAACAGATTAGAGGAGCTAAAAATTCCTTTTGAGGACAGTATTATGACCATGGGGCCAACATGAGAGGAAAAACAAAAGTTTCCAAGCCAGACTCTTGGAAATGAATCCAAGAGCTCTATTTGTGCTATGTGGGGCTCACACATTGAACCTGGTTGTTGCTCAAAAGTTCTGTCCATGCCACAGGTTACTTTGGCATCTTACACAAACTGTACACCTTGTTCTCAGCCTCAACACAGCGATGGACCATCTGAAAAATACATGTGGACATCACTTGAAGATGTAGATTGTGACAAGGTGGGAGAGTAAAGTTAAGAGTGTCGAACCACTGAGGTATCAGGCAGCAGAGGTGAGAGAGGCACTGATTAAGGTGAAGGACCAAAACCAAAGACCCTGTGAGAATCATTGAGACCCAGTCCTTGTCAGAGGAGGTGGGATCATACCGCTTCAGCGTCGGTACAGTGGTTTGGTATGACGTCTTGAGCCAGATCCAACATGTGAGCAAGCTGATGCAGTCTCCCAGTATGCATGTGGATGTTGCAGTCAGTCTTCTCAGACAGACAGAGGGAGGTCTCAGCAACTACAGGGCAACAGGCCTTATGGCTGCACACACTTCAGCCAAGGAGTTTTGTGAGGGTATGAACGTTGAGGCCGTTCTACAACAAAAAAGGCTGAGGTCCACAAAGCAGCACTTTTCATACAAATCATTTGATGAGCCTTTGAGTAATGCTCTGATGCAGCTGGAGGTGGCATCTTTCAATTTTGTTTTTGATGCTGCAACCTCTGCCCTCCAGGAAAGATTTTCCACATTGGAGAATGTGGGAGAGAAGTTTTGAGTGCTGTCAGCCCTCCAGAGTCTCTCAGATGAGGAGCTGACAGAACAATGTGAGCCCTGAGTATGACACTGCACAATAAAGAGCACTCAGACTTGGATGGCAGAGAGCTTACACAGGAACTCAATAACTTGCCTAACTTGCCATTGAAGACCATGACCCTGCTTGAGCTCCTGACATTTACACACAAAAGGGAGCTCTCAGAAATAGATCCAAATTTGTGAACCGCTCTCAGAATTTGTCAGCAGTATTAAACATGCAATTACTGGGCAGATTATGATTCTATATGATGACTTCATCAAGGAAGGCAAGAAAGGTCAGGGTTTAGATGGCTGTTGTGCAATTTAGTTTGTGTGTTTCTTGTTTGAAGTGCAATAGCGTAATCATCAGGTTCTCTTCTTTATAAGTGTGTAATTCTATTTGTGTATTTGTGTGACATAGGATTTGTTCAATTTAGTTTTATTTGCGTGTTTTTTGTTTGCAATAGGGTAGTAATGTAATAATTTGATTCTCTTTATTTGTATTTTTATTCTACAATTTGTTTCATTTTGTCTTTACTTCTTTTTGATATTTATAGCCTTATTTTTGTATTTAAATTTTTTTTTTAATTATATTTGCATTTTTCTAAATGTCTGAATAAAAATTACAGTTAGTGCAGAATGGTGCTTTTTTGTTTGATATACAGTTACAGTGTTAAATCGTTTTAAATGTTATGATTATTTATTTGTGCTGTTCCAAATGTCCGAATAAAAATGACAGTTCGTGCAGAATTTTTGTTGGGGGAGGGGCGTAAAGGGGGGGTTGGGGGTTCACCCATGGTGCCATTCAAGCTCGAACCGCCACTGTGTTGTACTATGTAACAATTCCCATCAATAGCTTGCCATTGTTAATTTGTACCTCCATCAACTGTGATATGGATTCATTCATGAACAAAATGATTATTTCAACAGAAGGTGTATGGGAAGCTTCTTTATTGATTTGACTGCAGGGACTTGATGAAAAATCTGATGCAAGGTCAATTATGAAAGCTCTTCACCGGCATGAAGAGGTGGAGAGCATACAGTGTGCAGGGGCTCACGACTGCATTCCAATCTTCTTCCTCACCTCTTGCCGAATAGCAGGGTGGTCTTCAGTATTTTGGGGACATGGCGGATGGTGAGGGAAACCCTCGTGCCTCGGGTCAGGCAGTCCCCAGCATAAGCGCTGGTCAGAGACAGGTTGGCCACCCTGTCTGTGAGAGTGTCCTGGGAGGCTCCTTGGATGCCATGGAGGAAGTGCTTGTACATGCTGTCCCGGAGGATCACAAGGCTGCGGCGCTCCACCAGCAGGGACAGGAGGAAGCGGCTCTCTTCTGTTTGAGGGACATCCTGCGAGGGAAACAAAGGGTATTGTGCACCTCTTCAGCAACATCACAAAAATTCATACATTTCTTTTGTTTTGAAAGCAAAATAAAATGCAATCATTCACGTCATAATATGAGTTATTCATAGATGCATAAATGAAAAATTATAATAAAAAAAGCTTGTCAGGCAAATACACTGTATACTGATAAGTGTATTGTAATTAGTGTAAATTCACTTGTGAAATGTTTTGAGTCAGTAACTGACTAAACAACTGCTGTCAGCCCAAACACAGCCATTTGTATCACAAATGTAAGCATTCCATTCACTCCCATGCAATTTCAAAATATGCGTTTACATTCGGAAAAGACACTCACGCATGTCATACCTCATATTCTACAATTATCATGTGCACCTGTGTATATTTTTTGGGAATCCATATGCATGTCTGATTTTGTGTAATTGTGTTGTAGGTCCTCCTGCTTTATGTCTCCTAATTGTTTTACATTTTCATTTAATAATTCACCATCCCATACCCAAAATGGTTTTACTGATACTGAGATTTTGGATGTAGACATAATTATGTCCTCTTCCCTGCTAAAAAACAATATCACATAACTGTTTATGATTTTTTAACAAGCATGTTTATTTCTGTGAGTATCTTTCCTGGTGTTTACCTGCACATCACTGATGGGATGATAGAAGTCTAAGACAGTGTGGGACCCAAGGCTGATCGTGGTCACTGTCGGGTAGTAGAGTGGTCCATCTTCATGTGGCTGGAAATACATGCAAAACAGCAAATCCACATCTGATGACGTGTAAGAAAAATGAATGTACATCACAGTGTACAGTTTTTTCATTGGATTGTGCAAGCTGAATTCAGTCTTGAGCATCGCATACTGAACATCAAGATCATGAAAAACAAAAGAAAGCTAAATACTTTACCATTATACCCTGTCCTGGATTATATTCATTCACCAGGACATGATTGGCAGTCTTCCCAGCAAATGTGCCGAGCGCAGAGATTTTCTCAGCATACTGCTGCAGCCAATCAGGTAGCTTCTCTGCAAGCATTCCTTTTGGATGGGGCAGCCCACCTGAAACAAGATAACAGCTCATTGGCATTTTTACTGTCCATCCTAAGCATAAAATTATCGGACCTCATTTACTATTATATGCACAGATTTGTGCTCAGTGTACGAGTTGGTTTATTGGAATAGAAGGGTGCATTCAGACCTCTCATTGACTGCTGTTGGGATCAACTATACAATGTACACTCATTTCATCTAACCATACACCTCGTTGGACATGATCCCTGAACCAAAACTATTTTATAAAGGGTAAATATAACATTTTTTTACTGGTAGAAGGTGAAGTTTCTGCAGACTTTTAGTGCACCCATTATCTCTCACAGAGCATTTTTGTTCATTGTTTCCAAAAATTGAATGACAAACAAACAATGATAAGCCTTTCTTAACATTTGTCATAGTTATTTTCAGACTAAATTAAATATAGACTTTACATATTAGGTCTGTCCTTCTGACAATGCTGATCCCTCCTTTGATTGTACTTTGTGACTGGCATCAGAAAGGCCTTTTCTTGGTGTTTAGTTACGAATAAATCATCGTATGATGAAGAGGTAAATTGAGTGTCTACAAGTTTTTTTACAAGATTACATTTTTCTCAAATGTTTTTGCTGTGTCACTAAATAGTGTACATTTAGGTATATTAGAGGCAGATGAACAGTATTCCATAAGTAATATTGATTTTTCCTCCATGTTTTTCCCACAATTTTGCTCAGCTGGTGTGATTTGCCAAATCACTGCAAGGAGTAGTAAGAAGCACTACAACTTAAATTTGTGCAGTCCTGCAATGCAAAAGCCTGTAACCAACAACTATTTTTCACACCAGAGATCTCACATTGTGATCGGAGAGCAAGTACAGCTACAGGGGAGGAGTTTCTCAAAATGAATGGCCAGTGATCACATGACACAGTAAAAGAGAGAATAATTCTGTATTAATCCAAGCAACCCTGTCTGACTTAGAGCTGGTAGGGTTCAACAGGAGATATAAATTTCCCTTCAGTCTAATCTAAAAGTGGAAATTCCTTCAGTCAAATATTTGCATTCTTTATGTACATGCCATATTGATATACTGTTCAAAGGGCAGTATGACACAGAAAGATGACATGCATCAAAAAGAAACAAACATGCTCTGACATGGTACAGTACCCCAATTCTGGAGTCTTCTGCCTGAAAGCTGGGTCCATTTAGGCTTTGGGGCCTTGTATACCTTGGACAAAAGTTCATTATTAATTAATTTCTTAAAATGATGGAATAAAAATAGAGGTCTGAAAAATTTCAATGTCATATGTGTGCTTTGTCATATTTCATATCAATGAGAAACTTACCTGCTGTAAAAGATATGCCTCCTCTGCCTCGGTTATGTATTCAGGAATATAATAAACACTAGGTGGAGCCTTCAGGGAAAAACAAACATGTCATATGTAAAGAAAATAGAATAAAACATGAGACAAAATGCAAAAACACATTTTCATACCACAAGATCTCTCATAAGAATGTTGTATTTAGAATTAAATCTGTTATTGTTCTTAATTATCACTATGTAAGTATGATCTGAATCACAGCAGACACTGGCCTTGTTGCCTCTGGCATTAATAATATTGAAATTAAAGACAAGTGAAAATAGCATATACATTGTTAGCACTCTTGTTAAAAACTCATTTTCCAGGACGAGTCATTTACAAATCAAATCCCAAGGTGCTTATGATTGCCAGCTTCAGAATAGACAGGTCACAGTATTTACCTATAGTTTATTAGTGGTTTCCTAAATGTGAAAACACATCCATTATCTACATATTTTACTTACAATTACCATATTAAACCTATCCAGTCCTTACTATTACCAAACCTAACCTAGCTGGAATTGCATTAATGTTTAAAAACTGTGTCACATGCATCACATTAGATGATTCATGCTGAAGTGATCCATTTACTAAAGCACTTTCATTTAAGTTACACAAAGTGCAAATCAGAAAGCTACCTTTTTGGTCAAACTTGTCATTTTATTACTGCAATAATACGTCTATGGATATGTACAAGAGTCATTTACTGCTCTTCTCCAGGAAGCTGAACACTATATTAAGTCTAAAGTCTGCCTGAATTCAAAAACAAAAAATGAATAATTGAAAAAAGCCACTTGGTCGTGCTTGGCCGCATTGACAGATCCCCCCCGTAAAGCTCTACAGCCATGGTTATCCATTATTTTTCAAGCAGTTTTGCAAACACAGGTAGATTTAAATGCATAAGTAATAGACTGTGATTAGCAGAAATCTTACATCCTTCACGACGTAATGTTCCAGTTCCTTCAATGTCTGGCAGGAAGATTCTTCCATTTCGGCTCGTCAATGGAGGCAGGACGCTACTTAGTCTCTGACTCTTAAATTTTATGTAGTTTAATCATGTATAAAGGCTGCAGTCGACCTGGTGTCACCCTAGTGACTTTAGTTGACATGCAAGATTATCTAAATTAAACATTAATTATTTACACAATTTAACAAGCCAGCATACTAATTCAAATCACAACATCACCGAGGTCACAAGATATATGCAACGCCGATAACAGTAATTTACGTCAATTTAGCTACATGTCTGCAGTCGTAGAAGCTTGCATTGAACAGTTGATCATCGAGCAAGTGTAAAACAAAGCTTCAAATCCGAGGTATGTTGAACCGGTGAAATCCTTGCTGTTAATTTCTGTGGCTTATCTGGTTCAACTTTTTTGGCGACTCAACTGCGTCCGAAACTATACAAAGAAATAAGTTGTAGAAGGCGAAATCATTCAACTGCGTTCACCTGTGTGTTCCACCAGCAGCAAAAAGAAAAGTGCTTCCGGGTCGTGATTATCATAATAGAAGTCCTTTACAAAAAATCCCCAAAAACGGTAAAATATCACATTTAAATATAAAATATTTACGAAAACTTTAAGTACGTGTTAAAGTATGTTACATTGAGTAATGTTTTCTATATAAAAATATATAAATAAAAAAATACAAGTCTCAAATATTGAAGTGTCTGATATGGACTGTAAAGACAAAAAAAACTACAAAATGTCACAATAAAAGTGGGAGCCAGGGTACCCAGCAACATGTGTCCTGTCCAAAACAAGTGAGTTTGACAATGGGGTGATGTCTTACAGACTGCTGCAGGCATTTGCCTGGCACCATGTATTCACAGTGACTGCACCCATCATTATGGCACAATATACAATATACTGTACAGAGATACTGTGCTGTCCAATATATATCAGTGGGGTTTAGATAACTATTAAAAATCCCTGGTAATCAAAAAAAGGGAATTTGATATGGGTAGTGTAAAATCATAAACTTGAAATCTTACAAATGATTGTGCTGTGGTCTAGGCTATAACCACAAAGGGACAATAACTTACAACAGCATAAATAATTTCAGACCTATTTGTCTATACCTCAGTTTTACAATGCCTTGCATAGGTTTAATTGACTTATTCAATAAATAAATAAGACACTGACAAAGATGTTTTTATAGTGGCTAAATGTATTGAGATGTAAAATTCTTAACTGTGTACCAATACCCAAATTCCATTTATGAATTAGCTAACCAAAACATTTGTCTCTGTCTCCCACATTGCTATAACTGTATTTACAGTTGAAGATCAATTTAGGTACAGGCTGTTTGGTCTGACATATAGCATAAACACATAAGGCAGGTACATTGTCATAACTTACATATGTCTGTGACGTAGGCATACTGCCATCTATTGGTGACGGAGAGGTGTGTTTCTTATGGATACAATATTTATGGATATACATGTACAGGTACTACTCAGAAAATTAGAATATAGTGTGAAAGTTGTTTTATTCAGGCAATTCAACATAAAAAGTGAAACCAATACATTTTATAGACTCATTACATGCAAAGTGAGATATTTCAAGCATTTCTTTGTTGTAATTTTGCTGATTATGATTTACAGCTTATTAAAACCTCAAACCCCAAAACTCAGAAAATTAGAATACTGTGAAAAGCTTCAGTATTGAAGGCTCAAAGTGTGACACACTAATCAGGTAAGTAATCCAAAACACCTGCAAAAGGGTCCTGAGCCTTTAAAAAGTCTGACTTGTTTGGTTTAGAAGAATTCACAATCATGGGGAAGACTGCTGATCTGACAGTTGTGCAGAAAACCATCATTGACTCCCTGCACAAGGTGGGTAAGACACAAAAAGTGATAGCAAAAGAAGCTGGGTGTTCTCAGAGTGCTGTCTCAAAGCACATTAATGGACAGTTAAGTGGAAGGCAGAAGTGTGGAAGAAAACGGTGTACAAGCCGGAGGGATGACCGTAGCCTGGAGAAGATGGTCAGGAAAGGGCCATTCAAAAGTGTGGGGGAACTTCGTAAGGAGTGGACTCAGGCTGGAGTTGCTGCCTCAAGAGAAACGACACGCAGGCGGATGCTGGACATGGGCTTCAAATGTCGAATTCCTGTTGTCAAGCCACTCCTCACGAGCAAGCAACGCCAGAGGCGCCTTGGCTGGGCTAGAGAAAAGAAAGACTGGACTGTTCCCCAGTGGTCCAAAGTCATCTTTTCTGATGAGAGCAAGTTTTGCATCTCATTTGGCAACAAAGGTCCCAGAGTCTGGAGGAAGACCGGAGAGGCGCAAAATGGAAGATGTATGAAGTCCAGTGTCAAGTTTCCCCAGTCTGTGATGACTTGGGGATCCATGTCAGCTGCTGGTGTTGGTCCTCTGTGCTTTATCAAGTCCAGCATAAACACAGCCGTCTACCAGAACATTTTAGAGCACTTCATGCTTGCTTCAGCGGACCAGCTTTATGGGGATGCGGACTTCATCTTCCAGCAGGACTTGGCACCTGCCCACACTGCCAAAAGTACAAAATCCTGGTTCAACAACAATGGGATTACTGTGCTTGATTGGCCCGCAAACTCACCTGACCTGAATGTAATAGAAAATCTGTGGGGCATTGCCAAGAGAAAGCTGAACGGGAACAGACCAAACAATAAAGAGCTCACGGCCGCAATTGAAGCATGTTGGTCTTCCATAACACCTGAGATGTGCCACAAGCTGGTAGCATCCATGCCACGCCGGATTAAGGCAGTCATTCATGCAAAAGGGGCCCCAACCAAGTACTAAGTACAGATGCAAGATTTTACTTTCAGAGGCCTGACATTTTTGTATTTAAAATCCTTATTTTAATTGATTTCAAGCAATATTCTAATTTTCTGAGTTTTTTAATTTGAGGTCTTCTGAAGCTGCAAGTCCTAATCAGCAAAATCAAAACAAATAAAAGCTTGAAATATATTGATTCGCATACTATTTGTCAATATAATATGTACATTTCACCTTTAAAGTTGAGTTACAGAAATGCATGCACTTTTTCAGGATATTCTAATTTTCCGAGTAGTACCTGTATGTAGGAATGAAATGAAATGTATTCAATGGTTTATTATCATGTCTCAGGAGACATAGAATGGAAGCCAGGGTCTTAAACTTTTTCTTCTCTGAAGAATAGTCAGGTATTCTTTTTGTCAATCCACAGGATGATCTTACAGCATTGTTCTGTTTTAAGGTTTTCATTATTATTTTAAATCTGGATGAAGCATTGGATTTTCAAATTATTTTCACATCATTAGTTTCAGTTCTCCAAAATGATTCAAAGCCCTATTTGCTCTGTTCCTTCACAAGAGTAGAAAAAAGTACATTTAAAATTGTTTTAAATGTTCTATTATAGGTCACATTACTCATGAAAATATTTGGTTCTGCTCTTTAATTTACACATTTTCATTTAGTGTTTTTCTATATTAAACCATTATGAGTAAATAGCTGCAATCTTAGTTCAGCAAGTCAGAACACATTTCTTACCATCTATTACAGTACCTTGTCATTGCAATGTAAAATAAGAACTTAAAATACATGATGATGAGAACAATTCATTCAGCCCAGTTACTTCTAACAATATAGCCCAAAAATCTAATGAAAGTCTTTTTTTAATAATTAAGATGGTTTTACTGCTTTCACCCAATTAAATGTACTCTTCACTTCTGCTTCTGCTATGTCATCCAGTCTTCACATTTCTGTACTTTACACTCAAGTTGTGCATCTTGGTTGTTTGTTCCAGAATGATCACCAAGGGGATCACAACTTCTGATCTCCCAGAGATTATCTGAAAAATAAAAAAAAATAACTAAATAAAATAAAATAATAATAATGGAGAGGTGGCCTTTTTTTAAACACCAAAGAGAACAGGGGGCTGTTGGCATCAGGAATGATTTTGGCTAAGATTTGTGATAAACACCAACAGCTGCTTGAGGAGATGAAAACCACCTGTCTTATTGTTTGCCAT
Source organism: Albula goreensis (assembly GCA_022829145.1). NCBI lineage: Eukaryota > Metazoa > Chordata > Actinopteri > Albuliformes > Albulidae > Albula > Albula goreensis. Next base: position 6,442,182 of record CM040742.1, on the reverse strand, counting down.
CCCTGATGTCTCATAACAGAGCAGTCTGAAAGCTGATGAAGTTTCTGGTGGCAGAGGAGGCTTTCATCGAGCAGTCCACACAGCATGATGGTGAAGCTGATATGACAATGACAGGACATCACTGGGAAATGCAGTCGTGATGTTGTGAACTGAGAGTATCAGCTGCTCCAGGCTGGCAATTGCTTTCCATAAATCGTATTCTGTTTTCTGCTTCTCCAATAAAAAAAAAAAAAAAAAAAAAAAAAAAAAAAATCAAGGAGTCATTTTCATAGGCTTTGCTCACATAAGGAAACTAAAATACATACTCTTTCTTAGTAATTCCAGAATGATGTTTTAGGAAAAGTAGTCCAGAGAGAAAAACAAGATACAACCAACAAAATATAGTGGACCAAAACTGTAATGTGCTTAGATTTAGCCAGACAAACAAACACACTGCAAAGGCAAGCTTTCCCATAAGCTTTACTCTCTTTTCTTTGCATTAGCCTTTAAGATGTACAATAGGTTACAGCCACTAGCTAAATCTCTGTAAACCATTTTGGATCAATGAAAAGATATTACATGCCTGAACATGTCAAATGTTGTCTTTTCTTACCACTAGGTGGTGCCATTAGTTCATTAGAGCCTATTGACACTTCTTCTGATTCATTAATGGGGTATAATCCTCATCATGAATTTGGAAGCATTTCATTTTGGAGATAATTCTAAGAGGGCATGCAGACTATGCAGATATCAGACCTCAAAGAGTAAAGTATGCACAGGGGCACACAAAGCTGTAATACTGTCCTCACTTACACTTCTCAATGTTTTGATGACCTGGTTATGGTAATTAATACCAGCAGAAATATGGTAATCTATCCAAAGAACATAAAATATTTCTACTGTGGATTATATCTGCCTTAAGCCATCTTTTTGTTAGTTATGAAACAGTTTTCTCTATTCTATACATCTTACATAAGGCTTTCTTCCCAGCAACTGCAATTAAAAAGCATATTACGTGCTGTACCCACACAAATCTCAAAAGACCAAACCTAATTAGTGTACAGGGTGAACTCTAGATAGGATGTGTTACAGAATCACTTTACTATTTCACCTCATGACCCCATCTATTCCTGCTAAACACTTTGGACCCCATTTTCCAGCTGGCGTTAGCGTGCAGTAGATCTAATGGAAGATGACTTGCCAGTTTCAGACTAATATCAGTTATTGAGCTATTGAAATAGGTTTGTGTGCATATATTCTTGGCTACATACCATGATAAACCTAAGATGGATAACTTGTGAAGTATTTTCAATAGTTTTTCTTGCTACAATTATATTTATGATATAAAATGCATGTTATAATGGATAGCCATAATATGAATCATTTTTATAATCACTTGCCATTATAAAAATCAAAATGATATCCAGAAATGTGTCAGGTAAACAAATGTGCAGGAGGATGTCAGGCTGCATTGTTACTGCATACTGGGTTACACATACTACGAGTGTAAGAGAAGAGCATGTTTGTATTTGCTCTAACGGTCATAGAAGTATCATCAAAATACAACAATTTAAAGCGGACTGCTTTATTGATTTTAATTTCAATGTATTCTAGTTTTGCTCTATTTTTTACAACCACTAATATGACGAATCTTGTTGAGTGCAGTTGTGGCATTATGCTTTTTTCTATATTTCTTTGATCCACTCAGTTTTCATTTCAACCACTCCACCCAAAAATGTAGCAATTCCACTGTTAAAAGAAGCTTTTCTTAACAGGCAATTCGAAGAACTCCCTTTATGGTGTCAAGGTCACAAAATAAACACAAACGACACAATACAATATTTTCATTTTTTATCAAATTGTGTATCATCCATCTTGAGCACCAATGCTGGGTGTGAACTAATCTAGACAACTAACTCATGACTGTGACATCAATATTGTAACTTGGTGAGCACGTCTGGTATCCCATTAATAATGTTAATTTTCAGTTTTTGCCGATTTTCTCCAAAAAACTATCAGATTTTTAAGAGCAATTTGGTTTAAACTGATGCAAAATGTATGAAATTACTCTCATGTTATGGTGAAGGTAATGTATGACAATATGAAGTTAAATTGAAGATGGTCATCCATAATTATCATACATTTATAAAACGGAAAGCAGTTTCATTCTGTATAAATTATTGGCAGTGATCTTATACTTTACTGTGTACTGTGTTCCTATCTCCTGCTGTTATCCGTTTTTACTGTGACACTATAAGCCAGGGCTGACTGTTTCAAATATTCCACCAGGCGAGCTAATGTCAAACTCAGTCTTTCATCAGTCTCACTCCACAAACTGCAGTGTAGATATGACTCCTCTTTCATTCTTTCCTGCACCTGTCTATTTTTCATTGTTTTTAGACTATGGTTCCATAAGTCTCACCTTCCAGGTCTCTCTGTCCCTGGGTTATGACACTGGTGTGGAATTTTTTTCCCCCCCATCTACCAAAGACAGGTTGTTAATTACCACTCATTTCCTATGGCTGTCTATCTGCAGTGAGGTTTCATACTCTTTTGAAACTCACTGTATGTTTTAATGAGGCGTTCAATAAACTCCATGTGCTGGAATCAGGAGGGCAGGCAGGGGTAAAAAGAGATAGCAACACAATTACGCTGCTGTGTTCTGCTGGACCTCATTTCGCCATGCCTGTTTGATCCACAGCTCTGACATTTCACACCACGTTCTCTGCGGTTTTCACACCTCTCTGGGCTGTTGCTGTTTTTGGGTCTCATGGACTCAAATGACTTACTGATTGTCTGATATCTTCAGCTTTTAAGTTACAGTGACAAACACACTGTGCTCACTCTCTCCTGTGCCATTTCTCCTTCCAGAAAATGACTGTCCAGACACCTCTCCACTCCCATCCTTATCCCAGCACTGCAGTCTGGGCTTTCACAGGAATGGAGTAAATGTCACATTTTTCTAGCTGTACTGATCCTCACCTCAGCTCAATTTAGCTGACATTTTGTTCTCTTTTTCAAAATACTTCAACGGCATTGAAATGTCATTCACAGATTTTTGTGTTATATTGGATCTCAAAATAACGCTGGGGTTGGCTGAAGCTCTGGTTTTCAGTGTAGCGACAGAATCCCAGGTCTAGAATTGAACCTTGAGCATGCCAGTGGCGAATATGACTGTCACCCCCAGTGGGGTGGTATGAAATTAGCCATAGCATCACACTTGAAGGGAGTGTATCAAATAACGGAGGTTTCAAGGGCTCGTTTAGCAAAAGTGCCTCCTCTGGTTGATCAGTTGCCTGTTGTCTACCAGAAACCTGTAAGCCCATGCTGCGTAGAGAAACAAAACCCTGAAATAAATAGTCCTGTGCGTGAGTCATCATTGAAGATCAAACTGTCTGTCAAAGCATGGCACTAACTTATGTCCAGTTATGAAAAAGAAAACTCTGAAAAACTTAACACTAACTTTAATTACACTTAATTACATGTCTATGAAGTGCAGTCTTCTATCAGTGTAGCCGAGCCGGTGAACTGAAGAATGTAGACAAGCAGCGGCAAGACACCTTGACTTTTCTCTCTAATTGGCTGATGTGGGCAGGCCAGCAAATGTTACTGGGTATTCCTAACTAGATACAAATGTGGAACTGCTGCAATAATCAGTGACATTCTTAAGTTTATAAATTCTATTTTAAAAGTGGACACTTAACAGTATAGTTGGTGATAAAACATGAAACAACAGCTTAAAAAATTAAAACCCTGACTGAAATCTTGTACATCATGTGCTTTCCTCCTCCATCATCTCTCAATGAGCTGGAGCCTCTCCTTCTTGAAGAATGGATTATTCTCTGTTATGCGTTTCCAAGGTGTGGAATGAAAATAGGTCATCCCAAGCATCTGTTTGAAATGCAAATCTCAGCTCTAATTGGATAATAACCCTGGCAATCTAATATGCCATTCTCGACTGCTTGGATAATAAACTTGACAGGATTTTAAAAACTTTATTTGACCTTTAGAATTATGCAGACATATATTTCATTTGAAATGTCCACATCACAGTAAAAAGTAAAGTTTTATGTTTTTGGTAAAGCCTAAATTATATTTTATTAAAACCGGATAGAAATGCTGCTCAGTGTTAAATACACTGATCGTTAAAGTCAAATTAGTGACAGAATGCACTTGAGGCTGTTTTCAGTCTGAATGGAACATCTATTTGTAATGGACAGAATCTCAGCAGTCCATCAAAATACATTCCAAGTGCTTTATGAATCACTTATAAAAGCAGAACAGCAGAACAACTAGAGAGAGAGAGAGAGAGCAGGTGGAGAAAAGCATCACAGAGTTCAGATTTAAGAAACTATGAAGCAGCAGGATCATGGGAAACATTAATTAGTTATGGGCACAGACAACTGTAAATCAGGGTTTCTCAATCTTTTTCTTACTGTGACCCACTTTTTTGATATACCAGTCATCCATGACCCACCCAGGGGGAAAAATAAAGAAATAAATTCAATGAAATTCCTATTTAGACCTACATGCTTAGTATAGTTTATTGCATGAAAGCACAAACAGTCTCAATCATTAATCTGCTTATGATAAAAACAGATTTTATTAGTCTCGTTAATATGACACTTGAGACTGCCGCTCTAAAAAGATAAAATGATAATGTTCAGACGCAGTGAAATTGGGGAAACTTTACGATCCCAAATAAGCTTGCTGTTGTCAGTCTATTCCTGCTCTTCAGTTTCGTTGGAGTTACTGTTGACCTGACTCACAAAGTGCTAGTGCCAATGGCAAAAAAAGAAACTTGCATGATCTTGCAAACTCTTGATATTCGTGTCTGGCTTGAATGCAGAAGGAGCTCAGGTCTAGCTTGTGAAATGTAAGCTGAAGGCTGCAATCAGACCATGTTTCATTAGCTGCGTTTGCAAATGAATGGGGAGAACAACATCTGCTTTACTTGGCTCAACTGAAAAAGCATTGCAAATCTATACGTTCCCATCTCTTTGATCGTCACCTGCGCATGGAATAACCAGCTCTTCACCAACATTAAAAGATTTCTTGGTACAGGCAATGTGGCCAGCTGCCAAATAACATGCTGTTCGGGTGCTTTTCAAAGCTGTCGTGAGCAATACAATACTGCTTTGCTGTCTTCTCAGTAGGTCTTGCTTTTGTACAAGGTAATCCTCAGGTTTACTCGCATATACTGAATGTTTAGTCTGACGTTCAAGTTTGGATGGCTTCATGGACTCATTAACTAAGATCTCCCCACCACTCTCAACAAAACAGATGGTTTTTCATCTGAAGTTACTGTAAACCCGTACTTAATTCAGTCCGGATTGCACTTGCATACACATTCTTCTGCTTTTGAAGTGTACGGAGTTTCCTATTTTTCTGCTTTTTTCTCTTAAAACAATGATGTATTTTTCTCAATTTAGCTAACATTAGTTACCAATGTTACAGGTACATACAGTGGGCTAGGTTTTGCATGGTAGCAATAGAGCTAGTGATTATGGGTGTAACATTACATGGAGAGTTGGGCCTTGTCCAGTAAGAGCTGTTCATGGCAAGGATAGATTATTGTGACAGGACAGCTAAAACATGTGAGACAGTTTAAAAAAATACCTATGGCTGTCAATGTAAACCTGGTTGCATTAATATGATTCAACAACAGCGGTTACTGTTGCCCTAATACTGCAAATCTACAGTTCTATACTTCTACTGAGCAATGTTTACTCATTATAGAGAAAGACTCGCGACCCAGCAGAGAATGATCTGTGAACCACTTTTGATAACATCCTTATCAATTCCAAGATTTGGAGCTCTGTATAGAGAACACTGAAGACTCCTGTCACTGGCATTGTGACATTGTGCATTACATGGAAAAACATCTGAGGCTCACTCTGCTATTCAGCTTTTCCTTTTTGCTTGATCTTCCCAGCTTTCAAAGTCTGGTGACAATGAGCCCCACATGTTACAAAAGGGTATCTTTAACTTGGCAGAATCTTGACAGAGTGAAAGAATCACCCTTTCCCATTAGCTCTCCATCTATTTTGTTCAAGGATCTGGAGCCTTGCCAGCTCATTCATTAACCTGGAACAGGAAACTCATTTATTACATTTAGCAAGGGAGAGACTGAGTGGCGCTGCGATTCTCATACGCCTTGTCGATATTTGGTTTTGAAAACTCAGAGAAACTGCATCATGGTATCATTAGCTCTTTTAAAAGAGGATTGCATACCCTCTTAAAAACAGTATGGTCTTGAAATCCTCCTTCTTTTTTGTGTTTTACCAACAATCTATATGACCAAACTTTCACTGCAAAGTAAAAGCACAGAAAGGTCTGTTCGGCAACTTATAACCCAAACAAGATTAATATGCATGGTCAAGAATGGCAAAAAATCATTGCATGATAAAACAAACGGGAGGGAAGGCTGTACTATCAGCCAATAGTACCACAGTAGAAACAAATGATCGACCAATGAATCATCAGGAAACTGAATGGATATGTCTAGCATAGGCACTCACAGCTACTTTTTAATGACACTTTTAAATCACTGGTTCCTGTCAACAGTAACGAGGAAAAACTAAATGTAACCGAGTCTTTGAACCGTGAAAAAGTCCTGTGTTTAAGCCTGTGCAGAAGACTTTGGACTTTGAACTGCTGGCTCTGCCAGGCAAGTGTCATATAACCAAGTTCTCACTCTATTTGGTATAAAAATGAAACCGGAAGTTAATTTACTATTTACAGTGTTGGAGAAAATGACAAACGGCACAGTCTGGGTCTGGACTTTACATTGGGCTCCATCTTATACAGTAGCTAAACCTTAATGGGTTTTTTTGTTAGTTACTGAGGCCTGATTCTGGGTGATAGAGCCCCATGTATCTGAGAACATCATCAGGGAAGGGGAAATAACCACAAACATTTTTCACTCAACTAAGAGCAACAGGCTAATCTCACATGAGACCTGTTTAGTTGAATACAACTATATAATCAATGGACCCAAAACTACACCTAACATAACCATGGCTTTAGTGCCTCGGTTCCCTCTGAGATGGTGTAATTATGGGATGGTTCCTGTAATAGGGAGTGGGGCTGTTTTATTGAATCATTAGGGGGATGTGGGGGAACTGCTAGCCATTAATTACTGGGTCACGGTCCGCAGCATAAAAGCACCACACCTGTGAAGGAGGCAGAGAGACGGGTGGATCAGGGCCACAGTGCTTTTGTTGGCTTTCTGATGCCTATTATAAGGATAGGGTTTATTTTCCCATTTGCTTATTATGTGCAACATTTTTTGAATGGCCTGTGTGGCATACCTGGTGTCTGGAAGTTAGTGGAAAAACCGTGGAGAAAGGAAGACAAGAATTGCTTCAGATCCATTCGAAGTTATTGCAACTTTTCAAGTGAAAGCATATGAGAGGCAATCTGAAGAAGATGGTGATGGAAACAGCATGGAGGTGTTGGGAGCGATCTGGGGCGGGGGGGTTTGAGTTCATCCTCAGAATAAGGAATGTGAACATACAGACTTCAGTGTGCATATGTCCCAGCTTGCCGCTCCCAGAGGAGGAGGAGGAGGAGAAGGAACGACAGCAGTCGCACCACCAAAAATGGGACATCAAACCAGTGGTCCAGCATGAATGGGCATCTGAGATATCTTTTATTTTTATTTTATTTTTGGTGGCAGTCTCCACCTGGTTCAGGGGTACAGTTGGGGACTTCACATAATTATTTCTGTCAGTTTTTTTCTATGTTATTTGTTGATACTTTCTTTGTTTATATCGTCCTGTGGGGGGTGTGAATGTGTCTAGCGGTCTCTATTTCCCTGTAATGAGCAGACGCTGGGGGTGGCAGTCCTCAGGTGGCACTTCCAGTGCACAGTAGAAAGTGCATAATGGCTTGTTCTGATTGAGTCTTGTTGGCATGCTGAGATTGGCAAGGGCATATGAGTGTGCAAGTGCAACCTCTTATAGCACTTATAGTTAGGATTCACAGCCAAAATGGGGGAGAAGTCAAGACATTTTTCCCATTTCTTATGATTGTAATTTGCAGTTTATGGATTTTTCTAATTATATCTTATTCGTGTTGTCTATTTGCAGGGGCTGGTGGATTACCCACAGGGGAAGAATGAAAGTTTTGTGAGGGGAAACTAAAACCTCTTGACACTATAAACATTAGAAGATCAAAAGTAAGCGCAGAGAAGAAACACACCATTTGAAAAACAAAACAATAACAAGTGGACATTATGATTCTGAAAATATCATCTTCAAAGGCACGAGCATGAATGCAGTTTTTTGACCATTGTGTCCACATCAGTTCAGGTATTTCAGAAGTTCAGTCACAGTACAGTGCTGGGAGCAGAAGAGCTTGTTTTACCTTTATGATGACTTAAACGTTCCAAGAAGCTGCCACTGTTGATAGGATACAAATTATGAAGGCAAGTGTTTCCTTAAATTACACCTTTTACCTTTGACTTTTGGTACCTGCAGTGTAACCATGCTACAGGAAGGTGGTTGCACTGCTGGTGGAAAAAAGGAGGTTTGATCTAAAAAGGACTTAAGGCTGGAGGTAATGTTATAAGCTTTGACATTTGTAAGATATTGCCATTTGAGTTCATGGCATTGAGGATTCACTGTTGAATCAAAAGGATTGTTTGGACTCCTACAAGAAACAGCTACGTTGGCCCTCTTTTCATTTTGTTTCAGAGATCTGGAGGTTTTCTGGCCTTGTTGGTTTGTTTTGATGGGGTTTTGGCTCTTATCTTCTGTGCATCACATCTCATTATGTAACACAACAACTGAGCTGAGGGAAAGCTGGAGAGGAAACACATTAATTGGTGAGACAAGGCATAGACACCATGAGCTGAAATAAAATCTTCAAGTACCATTTTTGAAAGATTTTCAAGAAGAAAAAAGTAAAATTGATTAACTCTTGAATGTCAAAGGTAAGCATACATTTGCTCTGTGTTTAAGTTTAGCTTGCATAGCTTGCATACTTGAATGAGTTCAAACCTAACAGAGCTATGCACATTATGGTGCTGTATTATGGTGTTGAATAAGCCTATTTCAAAGTAATTTAGACATTTCAGCAGTTTAGGCAAATTGCACATTACATTAACTGCTCACACGAAGCTGTTACTCCATCTGCATCCTGCAACTGACTGTTCCCTGACTCATTTTGCGTCAACGTTCTGTTAATTTTCAGAACTTCTAGATTTGAACAATGACAACAAAATTGATTGCTGTCAGCCCCTCGCCTTTTACTCGCGGCAACTTTGACATCTTGAAGTAAAGCACTACACTTCATAGTTGAGCCATGTGTGATGTAATTACACTGTCAGCATTTAGACTTTATTTTGGATTATCTGCCTTTGGCCACTCCATATCCAAAAACCTAATGATGAAGGAATCACTTATGTTCATATGGAAAAAAACTGAGTACTGGCTATGTGACAAAAAAAGATTGATAATAATTATGCCATTGTCAAACAAAAGATACAAGCTAAATTCTTTGTTGTCTGCAGTAACTAAGGAAGATTAACTAGGCTGGACATTGGGGATTAGAAGCCTTGTCATACAACGGTGTTTTTAGCTTGCTGAGGAGGAACGATCCTTTCAGGAAAATGTACTGTTTTGTAACAGTCCATTACACCTGAATACTGAAAATATGTATTAAATATTTCATTGCCACATTTTGAATTTTCAGTCATGAATAACCTCAATGGGGTTTTTGGAAAGCCAGGGGGTGCTTAAAATCTATCCCATTTTTGTTAGTGGCTTTATGATATGTACATCTTTTATTTCATTTGATTATATTCAATTAGTTAATTTTATTGAATATATAGTATGCCATTGACCTTTCTTTTGTGGCCACCATGCTCCATTCACTCATTAACCCTCTGTTGACATCAGTGTCGTAGCCTTCAAATTTACAGTGGTTCACTTCCTGACCCATCTGACCACAACATGGATTATTTTTCATTTCACATAGGTACAGCTGACCAAAATACGTGTGACCACCTCATCACACAATCTCAGTTGACCTAAGCCAAAAACATTACAAAAGTTTTTGTTTTTCTCTGAGAACCTGCATTTAGTTTTGGGGAGAAGTACTTCACAGATGATGTGCCATGAAAGCTAAAGCAAGCACATGAGTTTCAGGGGGTTCTTGCTTTTTCTATGGAATGCTAATGTTTTCGCTATAGTCAGTATAGGAAGCATGGTTGTCCCTTTCCACAGGCAGAATAGGAGACCGCTCTGGCCATAACTCTGTTTACGAGGCCCTTGGAATGTCACTGTCCGTTTTTGTGTGGTAAGGAGCCGCTTGTAGGAAAGTGTGATTGTTACCAACTAACGGTGGTTCCAGACTGTCTACTTATGCAGGGGAACCACTGTCTGCTCTTGTGCCTAGAGTATTGGCTACACAGCGATTACTGCAGCCTCAGAAGCTTAGCATGTTGCTTTTCCATCTTGCCTGCACTAAAGTAGGAGAAGGGGACAATATTTCAATTAAATGACTATACGATTTGGCCTCCAAATTGACTTCCAAAATGAACATAACGTTAGGGCGTGTTATACAAATGAACGATTGAATGCAGCCTTCAGATTAACCAACCCCTGAAGATATGTATGCTCATATTGCCAAGGAAATAACATTTTATGGATCACATATGAGACTTGTAGTAAGTTGTTCTCCAAATATGAATGTGCACTCTTGATAAATGAGGGCCACTTTGTTTTCTAAGGAAGCCGGAAGCCTTGGTGGCCCCATCAGGACCTGGGACAGCTCCCAGGAATAAAAACCGTTCTGGGAGGAGAAAAAAAAAAAAAAGCCCGGCTGGTTTCCGGAAGCAGCACAGCGCAGTAGTGGGGAAATGGTTGTGAGTAATCGAGTCATCATGATACTGCTTCCCATCACAGAATCAGAAGCGACTGTATAAATTAGGCTGAGTGAGAAGTGCCCGTCTGTATGAAATTGCCAGTACTTCAGCCCTCTTCTTTTTAGAAGTACCTCTTCTTTTCCCCCAGAATCAGAAGAAAGGTGCAGCCAGGAAACCACTTCGGTCTTGTGGGACAAGAGGCCAGACTGAAATGGCACCCCACAACCCACACTTCCACCCAAACAACCATGGAGGGAAGGATCACATTGAACACATTTAGTTAAAGAACCCACACATTAAAAGCAAAGCGGAAACATCAGTACGAGTATGAACATAGCCAGGTATTTCCTTTTTGAGTTTGTATTTTCATTCTACAATTAAATGTGCTCTAAACTTCTTGTTGGGTTTTTGTCTCTCTGAACCCTCAGTTACATACCCTTCCTCCCTGTGAGTGATGCTTGCTTTCTAGCTTCCTAAAACAAATTCATTATAAACCAGCTGACATCTCATAAGCTATAATAGCTTCCAATGTTAAAACTCTCTGTACTGATAATGCTAGGCCCAGCAGTTACAAGATTAAATCATGTAATGTCTCATTTGATATTGTTTTGATGTGTGCCACATTGCTCCATACGCTGAAAATTACTTTCTGATGAGATTCTTTAAAAGTACACACTACACCGTTTGCTGAATTGGTGTGATTAATTACACGTCAATTATAGTACTTCCAAAAGGACAAGAGGGGTACTAAAATTGTACCAAATTTTGAATAGATTTTTGTGTGTGAGATCTTAACAGCCAGAGGTTCATGTCTGTACTTAACTATGTCCTGATTCAGTAGGAGTTGAATTTAATAACCACAAGAGAAAGAAGGAAGTGAATTATAAATAAATACATCCATAAATAGATAAGGCAAGCAATTCAACTTTGTGCCTAAGGCACAAAGAGTGCTGCTTTGACAGTAATATGACATAACGCACACAAGAGAGATATCTTGGAGATGCTTCTTTACAACAATACACTATGAAGCATGTGTCTGTTTATGTTTGTATGTGTGTGTGCATGTATGTACGTATATATGTATGTGTGTACGCCTAAAACACATTTGAACGCAAATGACAAAATGTACTGCAACTGAATCGGCTTCAAGAAACATGTTTCAAAATTGGTGTAGATAAAAGATTAACACCTGGGGAAACCAACTTGAAATTTAAATTCAAACTTATATTTTTTGAAAAACAGGATCTGTTGTATCACTGCTTTATATCACTCATTAAGGAGGAGGAAAACAATTTCCTTTGGTGTTATGAGAGAATAATTACATATCGTAGACTTATGATAGAACATTGAAGGAACTTTTATTCTTACTTTTCATAGATTACAGCTAACAGGGCTCTGTGCATTCACTCTCAATCTGACACTCACACTCATGCTTAACCAATCAGACGCCAGCATCAACGACAAGTCTCGCTCACCTGTACAATTTACATGCTCCATTCACGTGACAGCCACTTTACATGCCCTCTCACTCTTAACACTTCTACATTTTAAAAACATGTGTGCATCCTAACTCCACCTCTGAAAAAATGTTATGATACTCGAGAGAAAAAAAAAATACACTGTCTATGCAATTAAAAAATGTAATATAGATACCTGAACCCACACTGTGCATGAGTATATAGACATATAGATTGACTGTACTGTAACAAAACAAGAGGCCTACGGTATGAAGAGTTTACCACACTGCTGATTCTTTTCCACTTTTGTTTCCCATAGTCCCCGACGCATGTGTGGGAGGCTTCAAGCTCTAATTATGAAGCAGTTCTTCAAAAGGCAGCCGCTGTCAGCTTCGTATGTAATTGGCCTTACCTGCGCACTTGACCGAACAGTTTGTCATTATTTTCGCAGTTGTTTTTCCAGTGGCTAATGAGTTCTCCTCGTATGCCAGCACAGTACTGCTCAGATGAGTGCGTCTCTCCTCTGACACATGTCCAAACAGTCTGGGAAAAGTAGGCGCTTTTACAGCAAGAGCAACACTACACACTTCATCCAGAGATGTTTTAGAACTACATGGGTGAGGTGTTTTGAAATATAACTATTACAGCATGGCCATTTCTCACATTTTCATCCCAAAATATACTTGTCTGTGAAATAACAGGCAAGGCATGTGTATATTTTGGATTGTGGACCACTGCCAAACCCCCAGTGCAAGAATGGGGGGAAATGAACTTTGTGATCAGGGTTTCAAATATTATTCAATGAATACTTGTTTCACAGAAACTGAAAGCTATCAACTGAGAAAAGTGCTAGATGGAAAGATGGGGGACTGGCTATAGATGATCAAGCAGGTGGCTTCTGATACAACAAAAACAACATCTTCAAAACATGCTTTATCATAACACACACAAGGCGTGGGGGTTTTGTACTCAATAAGGAAACAGTTCACATGTTAATAAATCCTTATTTATTGTGGGATGAAGTGGAGAGGACATGAATGACAAAGCTAGCCTCTCCAACCATAACAACCCAATCCAACCAAACACAAGCCCTTGTCTTTATCACTGTGGTGTCCCTTGAGTACAAAATTCAATCTAAATGGAGAATAATAAAAACCTAAAATGTCCCACATTATGTAGGTACTGTTGTTTTTATGCTATGCAATGACATGTGAATTGTGGTAAAGTTTCATGATAAAGTTTTGCTATCAGTTTGCAATTAACTTTTTGGATTGAAGACAATTCATAAGAAGCTAGGTATTAGAGATTGTTTATATGGCTACACAGTTAGCTTCATTTGTTTTTCTGTTTAGTTTAAGACAAGTTACTTTGCAATCTAGCAGGGTAGCCAATTGTTTACCTCACTGTACCACCATGGCCAGGGGGGGCATTACAAAAAGGACAATCAGACACTGCCTATGCCACTCTTGTTTTGTAAAGACAGGAGGCCTCTAACTCGAAAGCAATGCAGGTTCTTTGGATAGCTCTCTAGGTGAGTGTGTCAGTAACGGACAGTATGCAAGGCTGAAATTTTAGACCACTGTTTTATTCTCTGTATCATTTCTTCACAAATGTGAAGAAATTCCATTACATTAAAACAAAACAGTCACTATATCAAAAAAGCACAAGAAAAACTTGACACTGCCAAACCTACCACCCTGTGCCAAACCAAGATACTACTGCCACCTTGCCATTCATCTGTGGTTGCTTATATAATGTGCTAAATTAGACACATCTGTGGGGAATCAGAAGTCTGACAAATTCAAAATGGCGGACATTCATCTAAAGAGACCATGTACACAAATAAAATAAATAAAATTGCAAAAGTGTCATGACAAGTTCACCGTGTTACAACAGGAAAAAGATTTATGAAAATACCAGAGGTGAGACATATCCTTTTGTCTCATACAACAGAATTTACCATTTGTTTAGGTGAAAAGTCTGACAGCACTTTGATGCTAATGTTGAAAGTTAAAACAAAGTATGAAAATAGTTTGGATCCCATTGAAACTTATGTTTGAATACCTCCTTGCTTTACTGCCCTGATGTTTTACTGTATATAATACTAATTGACAGTGGAGAAGAGGGGGAGGAGAGAGAGAGAGAGAGAGAGAGTGAGAGAGAGAGTGAGAGAGAGAAAACAAAGCATGCTTGCTTCTCTTGAAATTATGCTGTCTTCCTTCATACAAGCAAGAAGTTTGATTTTTGGGAGGCAATTTTCTGCAGGTGACCTTATAGGAACCGGGAAATGTGTTTACCTTAAGTCATCAATTCAAGAGTGACCTTAAACCTATATTCCAATAATGTGTGAGGTACTGTTGACATAGCTTGCAAGGACACTGAATAAATCTAGCAGAACATGGTCAATGTCAAGTTGATTAACACCGGTTTGAACTGAGTGAAGTATACATATTCCTTCCTCAGTTTTATTCATTAGTCTGTGCCTTTCTTAAATGAGATTATCTTCTCTACCATAGCCTCCTCTTTAAATTTGGCAAGATACAGCTGCGTGTGAGACACTTAAGTGTTCAGAAAAAAAATAATAAAATAAGCCTCAAAATACACACGACAAGTAAAAAGTCATCCAAGACCATGTCCCAAACGCATGTTTAAGGTCCAAGCACTATATAATGTAATAATAAATGGGAAACCTTCAGAAAAGAATCCATTTCATTTTCAAGTACATCAGCAATTAAAAGCATGTCCAGAGTATGTAAAACAGATATAATGTATTTGAAGCCATGTTTCAGTTGGCTGACATGGCGTGTTGTATCATTACAGTTTACACCAATCAGATTGTGACAACACACCTTGCCACACAATTATCATTGTATTTAAATACCAATTCACGTGTATTCAGTATAGATGCAGGAATGCTGTTATTTTTTCGGGTTTCATTGTCCACTGCCATCCCAGCCCCAACCTGCTAGGTCCCGCTTTTCTGTAACGGGTGTATGAGTTGTCTCCCTGTCTATCATTTCATTTGTAATTTAATTGCTGTTTCTCCAGTGGGGAGCAGAGCCCTTCACCTAAATTATGATAATGGTGCTTACATGTCAATGTCAATAAACACTGACACCAAATACAGGACTTGTCCTAACTGTACTGTAATAATTATACATTATGGCAGAAGGAAAAGTCGTGCTCGCCACACTATAACATCAGAATGAATAATCCAGTGAGTTGAGACCTGTTATACTAGTTTTGCTTTCCCATAACCTTTGGTTGACAAAATGAGACCAGAGATGTTAATATTTAACATTAGGAAGCATATGAGGGTAATGAAGAACAACCACAGACTCTCATTACTGTAGAATGTTTTTCTTGCTATTACTGAAAAGATATAGAACAGTGGCTGTATGGCTGTATTTTTGATGCAGCCTGAGTCTATCAGCTACAAAAGAAAGTATTCACTCTCTTTAGCTTTGAGATTAAGTAGCTTAAATAATAACAGAGTACCAAGGACGGGTGATGAGAACAGGATCATACATACATACATACATACAGTACATCATCTGGAGGGAGTAAACTTAAGTTAACCAATAAAGTAAGGATACAAGATTAGAAAGAAGAAAAACCCCACATGCCTCTACAAGTTTAAAATAACTATGCTGGATTATTGGGGGAAGAGAGGGACTTTTGTTCATACTTATGCACAATCACTGCACTAAACCATGCTTTGACCGCTCACTCAGTTTGATCAATGTGTTCTGCTTCTTTGTTCAACTGAAATCATATCCATCTTCTTGACCTATTTTCTTTTTATGTTGGTTAAATCAACCCTAACAGAAAATATAATTGCTTACACCAATATTTTGGGGGGAAAAAAAACCCAAAAAACATTCAACATTATTTACGCAAAACTATGTTTCATACCAAGGAAGACACTTTGATGAAAATTATAGTAGAGTTGCATAAATTGCTGTTTATTGTTTATGACACCTTTTGCAGGAATTTTGTCTTGCTTAATTAAAAAGTAACAGAGAAAATCAAACATTGCAGAAGAATAACAAATGCCGTGTTTTCCAAACCTTTTGACAGGCAGTGTAGGGTATCGGGCAGAAACTCTGAATCATGGAAGTCAGAGATAGAGACATTGGTCAACTGAGCAGGGACAAAGCCAAAAGCAGTATTGTATTATTCACTCTGCTTTGTCAATTTCAAACCTAAAAGGCTTAAATCTTTAACCAGAATGCTAACTGACTTTCCATAAAACATAGTAAAATAAATGCCACAAAATAAATGTCTTAATTTAAGACTATTGACACTGCAAGTAAAGAGCAGCATTTTGGAAACTGAAAGCTTGTTGACGAGCACTGCTTATTAAATCATCGAATTATTCCAACCATGGGTGAATTAAAAATAAGTTAAAAATAAAAGTAAATGGGGCTAACTAGCTACAATATAACTATAATAATAGCTGATACCACAGCTGTAATATGTTTTGTTTTTTTGCCAATTTCATGGAAAAACAAGACTAATGGGCATATTCTGTGAACATAGAAGAATTCATATGTACAATACAAAAGCAAAGCAAAAAGCTCAGGTTTTTAGACACATGCAGTAGGTTTGACAGCGTTGTGTTATCCTTTGAATATTTAGGATGATTTACCGTTGCAACTTTCACTGTAGATGAGTGGAAATCATGTGAATATAATGTGACCCTCAAGACTTGAAGAGGATCACGGGCCATTAAGGCTAAACATAAGAAACAGGGCAGAGATCACAAAACGGGTGACTTGGGAAGCCTAGGCTGGTGGGATTCCTGTAAAAAAGACCAGAGCCTGCATCCATTCTCAGAATTACCAATGCCGAAATGAAGCACACCAAGAGCTAGCTGAGAAATAAAAACAACTGTTTACTTCACTGGTATGACTTGTGAAGTACATTCGATTATTGTGTTTTCAGGACTGATAGTGGCAAAAAAAAGTTCTGTGTTGGATGCCATCATATGGTAAGGATGTTCCCTTTCTATTAGGTTAGTCGTCTGGAGCTTTCTGTACTGCAGATTTATGTGACCAACTTGGAAACAATATAGTCAAGGATGTAATTTTCTTCAAGTGTTTAAAACCTGCTATGAAAGCCAATCATTTTCAACTGAAGCTGCCAGGTACCAAAAGTGCTGGAAACCCATTGTTTCTTTGCAGTTTATTACTTTATTTTTAGTTTTTTCTTAGTTCAATTCTTTACAAACTTGGCACAGTGATTGCAAAGGACATCCTGATGGCCAAGCAACAAAGTGGTGCTGTTTGCCCACTGGGTGGCACTATAACATACACCTGGATATAAAAAGATTATACAAGCATAATTCTCTTCCATTTGTCCAAGAAGCCTTAAACTAGCTCCATCATATGAAGACCTAATTTTTTAGTTGTACCCAGAAAGTCCACCATATTGGATCTGACCACATAAAATGTTCATATCAGCCAGAGGATGGTGGAGATGTATCAGAGCTGTACCGTGAAAATTAATTAGTGATGCATGGCTGCCACGATTCAGTACAGTTTTCAAATGTCATTATTTTTAGAACATGAAATCAAGCATGTATAGAAATGTTGGCATGCATCACCTTTGTGCTGGCCGCTGGCTAGGTGGCCAACAGCGGCTTCCTGCACGTAAATTATTTTTCAACTGATGGAAATATTCATGCAAATATGCAAACCATCCAATTTTCTTTGTGTTTTGGTCCATTTTGTAAAAACAGTGAAACACCTCTTCAAAGTTTGTCCAAGTGATAGTAGAATTGGTGTAGCCTGAATCTTTATACAGATTCTGTTATACAGAACTAAATTAAATTTAAATAAAATTAAATATTGTCCCTCATTAAAAATTAAACTGTAGCATTTGTGACTAAAGATAGCATTACAATGTGTGTTATATAACATTTCTGCAATTTGTATAGCCTAAACAAGATACCATTATTTTGCCTTGCTTTCTACATTGTATTTATTTCCTAATGACAGGCATCTGGGATTACTGATTACAAGTACATTGTATTTATTTTAGATCAGAGAGTATGCGACTGTATGCTAACCATTGCTTCATACATGCTTAGATCGCTGGCAATTACCATCTATTATTTAAGAAGGAGATCACGGTAAAGGGGATAAGATTATGCCATGTAGTTGAGGGTTTTGGGGGCATGCATGGTTAACTGGAGATTCAGGATGCCATACTTCAGTCTACCCTCTACCTTTAACTGTACAAGGGTTTGTCACAATGGTTTTTGACATCTGGAACTTTTCATTGTGAGACTGAAACTCTGCGCGGTGTATGTGCAAAATACGCTATAAAATATGTACCACCATATGTGAATTGAGAGAAAACCACAGGGATTGCTGTGATCCTTCATCGACAAAGCAAGGTACAAATCTATAAACATTCCTCAGGGGCATTGACTGCATTGATGAATGTAATATCCCCAGAGCAATAAATATGAGACTCCAAAAAAAACTGATTTCTCAATAAAGGATTGCAGTGTTTGAAGCCCAGCTGGAAGCAGCGACGGGATTCAACTGAATGAAGGTTGCACTTTGTGTCACCGATCGGCACTGTCAAGCAGCCATCAACAATGTTTGCTGTGATTTTCCATCCATACTGTCCTGCAGACGATAAACCCATATGTCTGAAATAACCAGATGTCCAGTGCATCATGGAAAGTACCTGTTGACAGATACTAGACTGTGCCATAGCATAGACCGTTTTGGCTCCACGTGTCATGCTGTGCTGAATGTTTGGCATGAAATAATGAGTGTGTGATTGCAAAGGGATTTCAAATTGAAGTATGTCAAAACATTTCAAATGTAAAATTATTTTTAGAACATTAGAATTTTGAATATTTTTCATAACGGAGCCCCACAGCCTGTCTGAAGACATGGAAACAATACAAGTTGTACTGTTCAACTAAAAACATAGAATACATTTTGGAATGTATTTCTCAAAATAAGGATTAAATACCAAAGTTACAATAAACTGAAGAATTGTTTTGTCTGTCTTCCTCATTTGGCCAGACATTTCTTGAGATCTTGTTTCTTTTCTGGATTTGAATTCAGTGTTAATATTATTTTGATGGTGTGTTTGGCCTACAAGGATGAAACGGCACTTTGGAAGAGTCGTCAAGGATCTTGAGAAGAGCTCTTTGATAATAAATAGCAGAGGATGTCAGACTCAACAAAAGCCCAAAGGCAGCAAGAAACTTTCCTTTTAAAGTCATCGGATAAAACAAAAACAACGGGTGAGTGTTCAGTAGGAGAAAATGCTGTTAAATTTTAATTGCTAAATTACATACAGCAGAAAATAAGACAAAGTATGTCTTAAATTAACATTAAATGCTAAAATCAGTAAATATGTAAAAATAACCCATACATATATAATTACTCCAAAATGGGAACATACCCAAACCAACTTGGAAATTATCTTGTCTCTTAATCAAAAATATGTCTGCATGTAAATCAAACCTTTATGTAAAATGTCAGTCTGAAAAAGAGCTTGACATAAAAACATGAAGGGAACCCATACACACAAAATGAAGACCAAACAAACAATGGGGTTTCAAGAAAATTCCTAAAATAACTGAAACATGTATGAAGTTGTTCAAGGATTGAGAAATGCACTCCAGAATGCCTTCTGTGTTCTGTGTTTATAAGGGAACAAGGCTTAATTTCAAGACTGGATGCTGGCTTTAAAAAAAAAAAAAAAAAAAAAAATGAAGTTTTTTATTTTACTATAACTGAACTTGAATACATATTCATACGGCCCAAAGGTTAAATAAACCGACAAAACAAATACACTGATTTCAGAGCCAAATGGTCCAAGACCACTGCTCTGTATCAATTTTCACAATTGTCTGTGCATTGCATTTCCATGTTACACCAAAACAAAGAGCAAAACCACCTTCTGTTGGAATTAAACTAGGTATGAAATACCAAAAGCCTACATACAGCAGAAAACTGAGTCTCACTTGTGTCTTTGCCATTTAGCTTTTGACATTTCTAACCAATTTTTGACTGTGCATTTGCAGGTTCTTGCATCTGCTGGTCTTTTCTTGCCTACTCTAAAGTGCTTTGTATACTAGCCTGCTTTATAATGTGTGTGATCTATGATGACTTTTTATTGGGGTGCTTTTTTTCTGTTTTCCTCTATTAGCACAAGTGAGCCAAACATCAGTTTTGTTCTGTTCTTTAGACAGTTTCATTTTCGGTTTAATATTTTTACACCCCAAGCTATCCAAAACAAATAAACCACAGTCAACCTTTTTACTTTTCTGGGTACTTGGTAATATTTCAATTTCCCATAGCCTTTGTGAAAAGTATGTTTGCTGCAATGTGCTGTTCTATCAATCCTAAATGATAAAAGTATTCTGCTTCAGAATGGAATTGAGAGATTAATAAAATTATATATTTTGCCATATATAAAAAGGAAGAGAAATTAGTTAAATGTGGACATTAAATTGAATTTCAAACATGATATCAAATCAAGAGGGGATGGAGTCATCTATTAAGACTAGAGCTACAGAATGAACTCCAACTTGAAGAGGCATCACAACAGAACTAAGAGACCTTGGTATGCACAAAAAGGAGCTGCAAGAGAATGAAAGAAACAAGACAACAAAATATGAACACCAGTTCGAGAGTGATATCTCCTTAAATCCTAAAGTTATTGTGAGAAGGTCTAGCTCATCCAGTCCATCAAGAAAGTAGCCAGACGGACATCATGGGAAATAGACAACTACCCCCCCATACAAGCTAATGGGGGCGGGGATCCATGCCTAGGTGAGCTTGGATATAGAGTTAGGTAATGGAGGCACAGACAGAGATGAAATGTGTTAGTGGTGACAGAATTATTTTCACAAGGGACTCAGGGGGAGTAACAGGAAGGTGGATCGGGTGTGAAGCGACTGGTTAGCATGATGGACGGGTCTCTTGTCGCAGCTGGATGGAGAGGTTGGAATAGAACATTGAATGAGTGGTGCTGGGGTAAAGAGAGAGCGCTGGCGAATATGGCACTGCAGGGGGATGCGGGCGGTAGACCAGGAGGTCAGAGCAGCGTCTCCGTCTGCCTCTCCGTGTTTCCGCCACGGACTCTCGGAAAGAATAAACCCACAGCAGGCAACTTCCACCCCAGGCATGAGTGCGTGTATGCATATTAATCAGCTTGATTAAATATCTCCTTGCTATATAATTAAATGTGATACAAAGAAAACTATTTGCTCTGATGATGATGACTAGCCATGCTGAAGACTCCACATGAAAATAATGTTTTATTAAATATTTGCCTAGAGATAAATGTTAACATTATGCAGCACTTAAACTTTACTGAAGTTCTACAGTTTAAATGCAATTTTGTCTGGAGCCAGTTCTGGTGCTTTTTTCAGGCTTATGCAATGAGTACACTCCAGCCAAAATATGGAATACATGATAAACATTCCTTCCTTATAAAGAGATGCAAATGCAGATTTGGCTTCTTTCCTCCCCCTTTATAACATACATGGATTACAGCATACAGTATAATCAGAAGCCACTGAGATGAAGGGCACTAGGTGGATGGTAACCCCATATATTGCGCATTGTTATTTCTATGAAGTGACATTTATGAATGGAGAAGCTGTTATGTGGGCGCTTTTAATGTATCAATCTTCTATATTCACAGCATACATATTTTATAGATCAGTTTTATATTTACTGACTTTTCCCTCTCATAACACAGACATATAGAATTGCAGCTATGAATAACACTAACTGATATATATTGTTACATCACGACCCAAGCCATCTTATTTTTGACCTGGTGTAAAGCAAGTAAATGGATTTGCAGCAGTCAGATTTACTGCTTTCCCCCAGGTTTTAAGATGGTTTAGATGCTCATTTATGCCACGAAGCAGCACAATCCCAAATAATTTCGTTCCAAGTTTGCCTCGCTAAGATAATCAGCTTATCTGAGGTGCACAGTTCGTTTCTTCGTTAAATTAAATTACATCAGCTGAGCACCTGAGTGCGGCGTATCAGTGGAGGACAGTGCTTGGGTTTGTGATTCTTTTTCTCTGTGTGTCGTTCCGCTCTGGAGAAGCTCTCGCTACAGATGTCTCAATCTAATGCCTTTGATGTGCAGCCTGAAAGCATGCTCATTAAAGAACAACAGTAAAGCAGATATGATTTACCCAACTCATATCCTTACTGTTACAAGTAACATTCCCTTTGTTGGCACTATATTGGTTGTAAAAAACAGTAAGGGGTCAATGATACTAGGATTCCTGGTGAAATGAAAGGAAATATAACGAAGACTATAGGAGAGGATCTCATCCTGGCTGATGTGACCCCTGAGAGCGAGCCTTGGAGTGCAGCGGCGACGTCGAGCAGCTGGAGCTTCGCAGGTGATTAGCAGCGCTGTCACTGCGCGGCAGCGACGTGTGATAATGATGACGGCTCGTTATCTGTGCCAGAGAGCTAATGAACAGATCAATTAGAGGCGAGAGGCGCTTCTGAAGGAGGGAAGCTGGCTGACACCCTGTTGGTGGGATATGGACAGCTCAGGAAATCTCCCATGATTCTCCTCCTTGATAATGAGGGGAGAGAGGTGGCGGTCTGTACTTTCTGTCTCTCCTAAAAGGGAGACACACAAAATAGGAGAGACCTCCTAAAACCTGAGGTGTCACATCTCATTCGATCAACTTACTGTAATTTTCTTGTATTATCTCTAATATTAATTAGGGGGATTCTTGTACTGTTCTTGGAACTTTAGTTAAATATTTAAGATTTTTTTTTTTAATAAGCTAAATAAAATATATGTTTTTTGGTTTATTAATGTAGTCTGAACTGGTGATACCGGACAGGTTGGACAATATACTTTCTGTAGAAGCAAGACTGTAGATTGATGAACTGGCACGAATTACACAAGTAATGTGTGGGTCAGCCAGAAACCCGCTGGTCACATGGGTTAACCCGCAGAGTGGGCGGGTCACACTAGGTCTTTAGAACTGTGGAATGGGTGGAGGTCCAAAAACAATAAATCTATAGCCAAACATCACCATGATCAGCAACACTAGTCCAATAGTCCAAACACAAGTCCAATAACACTGATTGATCTCATTTTTACAATAATACAATGCAAAATGGATAAATTCATCATGACTGCTGTACCGTTCATTTTCACTTTCATTGGGAGAGAGGCGGACATGACAAGTAAAATAAATGTGAACAAACAATTGTCAGGCGGGCAATGGGTGATGAGGTAACTCAATCTCAATGCTGCTTTGATGTAGGTATCAGTAAGAGTGATTAGAAAAGAGAGAGGAAGAGAGAGAGTGAGGAAAACAGAGGAATGAACTGATAATGTGTTAAGTTTGCAATAGGTTATGGAGACAGCCTGTTTTATCACAATAATAAACCTGAAATTTACAAATATCCAGTTCTCATTTTTTTAAAAAAAATCAGATATTTAAATAAAATCCAATTTGAGTATGAAAATAAATGATCTGTGATCCAAAGTGACCTAAACTTTATTAAACGGTAATGGAGTCTGGGTCAGCTGTGCCATATATTTATCTGAGCTGGGTCTTTGAAAATGCTGGGCAGGTGCAGGTCCATAAATAGCCAACCTACACATCTATGTTGCCTTCTGTGCGTTTTTGTCCCAGCTTCATTATTAAATATCTACAGTAATTACAATGTATAAATAAGGGGACAGGCACACCAACTCAGTTTGGTTCATTCTTAATATAAAACTGAAGTGAATTCTCAGGCCCTCTGAAACTATCCTCTATGTATGTATATTTTTCAGGATTGTCTACCTTGTGTTGTGAATAATGGCTTTTCAGTACTGATGGTGAAACACACAACATTAAATCTCCTACTGTTGTCAATTTGGTTCATCCCTATAGATGAGGATCAGACAATCAGTGAATCTCCTACAGGTACATGCTTGAGAGATTTTACAGTCAAAGCAATACATACAGGTACTACTCAGAAAATTAGAATATAGTGTGAACGTTGTTTTATTCAGGAAATTCAACATAAAAGGTGAAACCAATACATTTTATAGACTCATTACATGCAAAGTGAGATCTCAAGCATTTCTTTGTTGTAATTTTGCTGATTATGATTTACAGCTTATTAAAACCTGAAACCCAAAAACTCAGAAAATTAGAATACTGTGAAAAGCTTCAGTATTGTAGGCTCAAAGTGACACACACTGAAGTCAATGAAGTGAAAACCATCATTGACTTCCTGCACAAGGTGGGTAAGACTCAAAAAGTGATAGCAAAAGAAGCTGGGTGTTCTCAGAGTGCTGTCTCAAAGCACATTAATGGACAGTTAAGTGGAAGGCAGAAGTGTGGAAGAAAATGGTGTACAAGCCGGAGGGATGACCGCAGCCTGGAGAAGATGGTCAGGAAAGGGCCATTCAAAAGTGTGGGGGAACTTCATAAGGAGTGGACTCAGGCTGGAGTTGCTACTTCAAGAGAAACGAGACGCAGGCGGATGCTGGACATGGGCTTCAAATGTCGAATTCCTGTTGTCAAGCCACTCCTCACGAGCAAGCAACGCCAGAGGCGCCTTAGCTGGGCTAGAGAAAAGAAAGACTGGACTGTTCCCCAGCGGTCCAAAGTCTTCTTTTCTGATGAGAACAAGTTTTGCATCTCATTTGGCAACAAAGGTCCCAGAGTCTGGAGGAAGACCTGAGAGGCGCAAAATGGAAGATGTATGAAGTCCAGTGTTAAGTTTCCCCAGTCTGTGATGACTTGGGCATCCATGTCAGCTGCTGATGTGGTCCTCTGTGCTTTATCAAGTCCAGCATAAACGCAGCAATCTACCAGAACATTTTAGAGCACTTCATGCTTGCTTCAGCGGACCAGCTTTATGGGGATGCGGACTTCAGCTTCCAGCAGGACTTGGCACCTGCCCACACTGCCAAAAGTACAAAATCCTGGTTCAACAACCATGGGATTACTGTGCTTGATTGGCCCGCAAACTCACCTGACCTGAACGTAATAGAAAATCTGTGGGGCATTGCCAAGAGAAAGCTGAACGGGAACAGACCAAACAATAAAGAAGAGCTCAAGGCCACAACTGAAGCATGTTGGTCTTCCATAACACCCGAGATGTGCCACAAGCTGGTAGCATCCATGCCACACCGGATTAAGGCAGTCATTCATGCAAAAGGGGCCCCAACCAAGTACTAAGTACAGATGCAAGATGTTACTTTCAGCGGCCTGACATTTTTGTATTTAAAATCCTTATTTTAATTGATTTCAAGCAATATTCTAATTTTCTGAGTTTTTTAATTTGAGGTTTTCTGAAGCTGCAAGTCCTAATCAGCAAAATCAAAACAAATAAAAGCTTGAAATATATTGATTCGCATATTATTTGTCAATATAATATGTACATTTCACCTTTAAAGTTGAATTACAGAAATGCATGCACTTTCAGGATATTCTAATTTTCCGAGTAGTACCTGTACATTGATAATCAAGCCAAAACACACATCAGCAAGCACATACATATAGCCATTAAGCAAATATGCGAATCAACCAAATACTGTAAAATAAGCCTTTTGAATTTCAAACATACATCTGTGAATTCAAAACATGATGTACTTGATTTGTAATATACTTCTCATTTAAGGAAGATCCTTCTAGTAAAAACATATTCAAATTTTCAAGCATGTTAAGTGAACTTTACTTAACAAGCAGTGAAGTCCCTGGAAAGTTTTGGAATAGAACGTTGTGTTCGGCAGTTGAAGAACTTTTCATGCCATGCCTACAGAACACAGATGAGAGATTCGAGTCCATAAGAAGTATTCCGCAACTGATGATTGGTTTGTGGAGCTTTGTTGGGTTCTGCACTGATATGATGCAAATTATGTTGTTAGGGAATATGGTACGACTATAGGCATCTATCTCATTGCAAAGGAAAAATTAGGCCTTGCCCTGCAAGCTAGCAAAATGTTTGAAGAGCTTACTGCCGCATGCAAATAAATAAAAAGGTTTAGCATTAAGTGGTACCCATATTTTCAATTCAATTTCGCAAACAGACATCTTGAGCTCATACCTGCCGACAAGTACCTCCTGTATTACCAGGAGTCCCCTGTATTTTCTAGCAGTCTCCCATGTGCTACTGTCTTGCAATTTCCTTTTATTTCTGTAGTATGTCATACACTGCTGAATTTTCTGTTATAAATTACACAAATCTACTTGATTTGAATAAATGTGTGTAAGGACCATGTAAAAGTCCATGCCTGACTGTTTCGTGGCCTCACTGCTGCTCTAGGCTACATTTTTCATAGCATGAAGAGGGATATGTTTTTGGAAAATACAAATTTTCTTCATTCCTTCATAATATCAAATTACCAATACAACAGTGCTTGAAGTCGACTCTAATACATCCAAACCTGTCCTGTTTTGCAAAGGCCGGGCCAGAGTACACATTGGAACAAAGAATAATGTGTTTTCATTTGCTACAAGAGATTGCAACTGGCTTTGAAACCCAACAGCAAAGAAAGACCTTCACGATAAAATTTCAAAGTTCAAATAAGACCAAGAACTATAGTTAGACACTACCTTAGCCAGTTCTGTTAAAGTAAAAAAAAAAATATACATAAATAAAATAAATACATTTCAATCCTTTGATACCTTGGAAGTAGTTTTGATCAGGTCATTTGGAATTATTTTATTTAACAAAGATTTGTTTTTAGTTATAATTTAATTTCACGGGTAAAACATCTGAACACTGAACATTGTTTCGCCTCAGTTTATTCAAATGGTGTTAAATAACATTTTCCTTTGAGTAACATGAAACACAAGGCTCTCTCATTTCTCTCTTATTTTCCATTGCTGTAGTGCTATTCACTCATGGGAGCGTAAACGATGCCAATAAGCTTTCAACATATGCAGATGACTTGTTGATGTACAGCACCACTGAATCTTTTAACATTATGAATCAGTTTGAGGGTATGACATGGGATAAACAGTTTTATTTTTAGTATTCAGACAATATTTTCATTCAAGGAAATATAATTCAAATAAATCAAATTAATATCTTTTATTGCATTATGGTATCTGTTCTAAAGACAGATTAAAGGGAATGTAAAATTAATGAATTTAATTTTCCACCCTTTATTCTGACTCAGCATGATAATGCCGATTGGATGACTGAATTTTCAGTTTAGCTTTTAACGATACTTAAATTTGCATTTAATTTTTAATTATAGCAAATACTTCCTTCCATAGAAGCCATGCAAATGGACACGTTTACATTGTACTGTTTTGGGTACATAGAAGTTATTTGTTCAAACAGTTGGGAGAGGTTTATTTCCCAAAGTGTTTCTGAAGTGCAATTAAAGTGCCTTCTGAAGTACAGAGGAGCAGCAGTTGGAGAAGGCCCACAGTCTATAACAACAGTCTATAACAACAAACCGTGACCTAATCACACTATGTATGATTGCGGCATGCGAGAACATGATCATGTAACTTTTTGGTGACTTTCAGCTTCAAATGCATGATAACACAGCAGAACCTAAAGATAACACCACTGAGTCTAATGGGTTTTGGGACTGTACGCATCTTTCCTTGCATGTGGAAGCCCCCGGATAGCATGTCAGTTTGTCACTGGAGCATTATAAATCTGATACGACACACCGGCAGCATAAAAAATGTTGACGATGGTATCTTGGGTAGTTCCTCCTAATTATGTACCCCCAGGGTACACCGTATAGTACCGTATTTAGAATTGTGTGGGCATATCTGAAACATACATGTGGAAGTGACAGCGCAAATCCGATGTGCTATTCGAACGTGGCAGTGAGCTTGCGCGTTACACTATCAGCGGAGGCAGACGTTGGCGATTATGAATGCTCTGTGCTCCCTCAGTTCCCTTATATAATGCCATCTTTGTTACAGTAATGAATGTGACCACTGGGTAAAGTAAGCTGGTCCGGAATGCCATACCATCACATAAGAAAATTGAGCTGCCAAACACACTGACTGGGTAATTAATTTAAAATGCCCCTCCATTTTGAACAAATCCATACTTAGGTTGTTTTGTTGTTGTTACGCTTATACAGTCATTGACACATTTGAGTCGGCCATTGTGATGACACCATGACAAATATTCCATGGTAATGCTAATATCTCAGGAACGGTGTAACCTAAACCTTAAAATCCCACAGGCGTGCAGGGTAATTGTACAGACATAAAATCTTCAGAGACCCAGAAGAACATGACTGGTTATCTCACATACATGTCAGTGATTTTCCAAAGTCTGACCAATGAGCCGAAATGACAGTCAAATGGAATTGACCGTTCCTAAGAAAGCAATATGTCGTTTCAGACAGTAGAAGTCCATTTTGAAACAGCAAGTTCTCAGTTGGGATTAGGTTATGAGTATAATAGGTATGTGCATAATAGGTATGTGCATATAACCAATTCAGATACATTGAAATTATTGAAATTAAACTGGGGTATAGCAGAAATAGCTGAGAAAAAGTATGAAATAGGGCATAGGGGTTTTGAAAAATGTTCAAATACAAGATGAAAACCATCTGACACAATATAATTTTACTGTGTGAAGGGTTGTTTTGCGGTGATGAGAGAGCAAACCGGTTTCCATTTCGGTGAGTTTGTATGTGCCCAATGTCAATGTTTGAGTGCCTTGGATGTCACTAATTGCAATCTAAGTGAGGGAGTTTCTCCTCATTCTATTCACAATGTCAATCTAGAAACTTTGGATATTACGGTTCAAGGTTTAAACATTTCACCTTCCTGTATAACTTCGGTTGACTATGCGGAGGCAAAAACAACACTGCAAGACAGATGAAGAGTACAAAAGTCA
Organism: Albula goreensis; assembly: GCA_022829145.1. Classification (NCBI taxonomy): domain Eukaryota; kingdom Metazoa; phylum Chordata; class Actinopteri; order Albuliformes; family Albulidae; genus Albula; species Albula goreensis. The sequence continues at coordinate 6,413,014 of CM040742.1, read as the reverse complement.
GTGAATACAAGGGTCAGCCGAGACAGGAGGTCATCCATCTTTATTTGAGGGAGGTGACATGAAAGCATTGATCAGTGTGGCTCAGCAGACCCTCACATACTGATGCCTGTCCCATGGTCCCTTTCTGTGAATTAGTATTAATAACTCTTCTCAACTTCATTATGACAATGTCCTTGGAGCCCATGACTGGGCTCAATTTACAGCTGGGGAAACTTTGTTGCAAAGAACATGTTACTCTACTTTCACTCTCAGAAGAATTTATCCTGCTGGTTTCTCATTCCTGTTATCTGAAGAAATTGTCATCTGAAATTTCTCTTCACAACATGTATATATTCAAAGATGCAATTTGCAAATGTTTTGATTTCATTTGCAAGTTTGACTTGTTTTTATTTTATGCTACGACTTTCCATCTTGAAGGCTGGTACAGAATCCAGAATATTGAATATTGTACAGAATATTGAAATAGTTTGAATTATTCAAATATTTCACTATTTTCCTGTTTTGGAATGGGTGATTAAGTTCTGCAGTGCTAGTTCTGCAACCTTGAATAGTTAATTGCACAGAAAGCAGAAAAAGAAAACTAATTCAAGAATCAATTTCCATTAAACATGAAATTATCTGCAGCTGTGAAACCTTGAATAGTTAATTGCAACAATGAATATTTTAATTCATGAATCAATATCCACTAAACATTAACTGAGATTACAATATTTGCCAGTAAAAACAGGTTTTATGTTTGCTCCTTCCATGGTCCCAGCATATGCAGTCACATACAAAAACTGAAGTATGGGTTATTGAAAAATAATATTTTACATCAAAACTGTCATTTAAAGCATCTCTGCACACACAGTAGATAAGGCTGAGTTCTGTTATCCTGGCTTATTCTTGACCTCCAAGAAAACCAGATTATTCATAAAAGATGGAGGCATTATTTAAGGCGTTTTTAAATCTCTGTCAGGTTTCTGGGCAAATTCATAATTTCATAATACAGGGGGTCCTCGACTTACGAACGAGTTCTGTTCCTACGACTTGCCATAAGTCGATTTTCGACGCAAGTCGGAATTTATACCAAAATTATACCTAAGTTAACACCTTAAGTCACTCACACAACACATGAAGGACATAATACAGTAATTAAATGAAACAGTAATAAAAAAAGAGAACAGTTTTTAAATAATTTATGGGAGTGTGTCGTAACCACAAAACCGTCGTAACTCGAGACCGTCGTAACCCAAAAACCTCCTGTAATCAGTGTTGTGCTATCACAGCTCAGTGACTCAGTCAGGAGAAGTATAATAAACCAATGACAGAATTATGCTTATTACATTTCGCATGGATTTAAAATGGATTGTTCAGAAAAGTGACCGCTGACAAAGCTACAATGGCAAGGAATGGACAAGCCCTTCCAGAGCATTCCATAAAACCAAAGCTCCCGTCACTGACTGACATATTTTGAGAGGAAGGGGTAGCGATGTCTTCTCAATTGCTTGGGAAAAACATATCAAATGTGCAAAAAATAAAACATACCTGGGTTCATTCCTCTGAACATGTCAACAATGGAATGTAAATTCGTAATAGACTGTCAGAAGTGTTGGCAGAAAGAAGACGCAAGCAGAAAACCTTCCTCTAGATGATCAGACGAGCAATGGGGATGATGGCTTTTATATGCAGCAGATTCTCATTATCAACGGGAAACTATAATGCAGTCAATCCAAGTGCACACTTTATATTGTGTAGTTGGGGCGTTGGCATTGAAGAACTTTACAAAGCCAAGTATCACAGCCACCTTATAAAAGAGAACTGCAAATGTTTATAAAAATGCATTTTTAGTTCATGCTCATGGACAAACAAACGCATGAGCGCCAAAACACGTTTGTGGGTGATCATGAAAGAGATATGCATTTTTGTAAACTTCATAGTTTTATTTATATGGAGACTGTAGTATTTTTCTTTGGTACATAAGAGGTTCATTACTTAAGGAAATTCTTTTTCATTACTCAAAAAGAAAAACTAGGTCTTTTCCTCAAGATATTTCCAAATAATAATGCACTACATGTACCATTAGCGCTTGAGTTTTTGTAAGTGTAGCCTTTAACCTTAAGCTGCAATAAACCAGCACATTAATTAGAAAAAAAGCTGGTGATTCATAACTATTAGCAAACCATTTTGGATTCGAACACCTGATTGGTTGCATCGGAGCCGCACCAAAGTATTATTTGAAAAAAAAAAAACTAAATTCAACGCCATTTTCACATACAGCACAACCATTTCTCAAAGAATTCCACGTAATGCATTAGCACTAGCATAATTTTATACACACCATAACACCAAGTACAACTGGCATCCCTATTGCAGTCCAGGATTCTTCAAAGACAAAAATGCTCTGGGTAGATAACGCTTTGGTTGGGAAAAGGTCAAGGTGCAGGTCAGTGTGTTCAGGATGATATTTCTCAGACTGAGGCCAGCTGTTTCACCTTGTGTGGTCTACTTCATCTTGGCAGATTGCATGGGCCACTTAATTTGAAGGAAGGCAAATCTTACAGTCTGGCTTGTTTAAGCTGACGTAATTTATTTCACTGATAATGTCACATCACTGATGCACTTGAAACATGGCCAGGTCTCCACATGGAGAAAGCAAATCACATGCAGACCAAATGCAAAATGGGACAAATGCAGCTCTCCATAAGGAAAATATATAAATCTTCATAAATTAAATGCAAATATGATTTCTGTAGCTTTAGATAGCAGTACTTTACAAATACAAATACAGTATAAAATATGCAGCAACAAAGTTTATTTTCTGATCACTTTGAATGTTGTAAAACAAGATAAGTGTGACCTTGCTGCATTATAATTTACAGTATGTGTGATCATAATAAAGATGACAGTAGTGTGGTATTTGAAAAAAGACCACAAATACGACATGCCAAATTGGAGTCAATTAAATAATAACTGTGACATTATGATTGCATGTAGCAACTCATAATGCAATAACTGTGTATAATGTAATAAAATTATATAACCCATAACTCAAAAACCCTTTTAATATTTTGCAATAAAACAATGTTTGTACATTATATACTGTTTATTAGATCATAAATTGAGTTGCAACTTTTTGATGAGGAATGTAAAGTCAGATGTGTAATGTCATAATACCCTCCTAAAAAGCGCTCGCACGCGCACACGCACACACAGCAAATATAACTTTGACCACTATGATCATGAATCAAACAGTTTTGCATGTTTTCGCGATAAAATGTTGTATAAAAATGATCAAAACAGGAGAAACTCTAGTGATTATCTCTTGTAAGAATAAAGATTGATATTTATTCATTTAACATTGTTTCTTTATTACTGGTCTGCATAACCAGAACTACCAGCTGTTCTCCTGTTGCTTTATTCATGCGTTTCCCCAAAGCTTGAAAGTGCCAGATATCACATCATTGATCGACTGTAGACTCGTATAACCTATATCTAACAATGCTCAATCAGGAACCTGTTTGGATACCACAGTTATTATAACTGGGTCAGACAAAACACCGCACACACTCTACATCTTTAAGACCACAACTGGAGAGCAGTATCATATATTATTAACAACATTAATAAATTACATTTTCTAGGTGATATGCTGAAACATTTTGTGTCTGACAGATTAGGAACTTATTTACATGTAAGTGGTAAGTCAGTTCAAAAGCTTTTACTGAAAAGTATGTTTATTTAGTGATTATATTTTTTTTTACTGGAACTACTGATGAAACTCAAATATTTTGAGTTGTTTGGCATTTTTAATCTTAAGAGTTAACATTTATCTTCATGGTAGTGTTTCAATTGTGTGTTGTCCTAGTTTTTCTACAGTACAATGTAAGGGTACTTTTTCAGCATGAAAACTGGACAAATTTTCCTGGCATAGTGTAGACTCTTTTTGGCTCTCAAGAGATTTTTCCTTGGCACACCAGGACAAATTTTTTTTGTTTTGACAGTCAAAACTCAACATGCAATAATAATAGAAGCTCATATTTTGAATAACTCATTTATTTGAAAACCTGTATTTTTGTGGTCTGTGTCAGGGCAAATTTAAGTTTTTACAGCAGTTTGTAGCTACATAATGGCCACGTTGCACTTTTGTAACAATGCTGTCATGTGTTTCTTTAAATAAACATGACTTGAATTATTTATGTAATACACTCTGTTTTGACCACTGGGCCATGAATTTGGAACATTAAAAAGATCCCTCTATTTTAAGGTCTAGACGATCCAGTCAAACTTCAAAAAGACTTGAGGCGCCTTATTAATGGTGTCAGAAACGGATTAGCATTGCATAGTTTGGCATTTACCCTTTTCCCCCGATTTTTCTGATGAATTTGGGGTTTGATGTGGTCATTACAAGTGTCAGCTGTAATCGTCTTAATTTTGTGCTGACAGACTTCATGGAAATCAGTAGGAAGCTGTCGCCATATTTTCCCTGGAACTGTGAGCTGGTGAACCTCATTAAAGGGTCTTTTTGACTTTTGTGTTCAATACCACATAATCATGGGCAAGCAAGCAGATGTATCGCTTTTGTTAGGATTTGGATGGAATTCGCAAAGGGCATTTTCAAAGTGTTCCTGAGTATGAGTGCTTGCATATCTTAATGTTCTAATTTTTTATCATTATGTTCTGAATCTTCAGAACAGAATTGCCAGACTTCAGAATGAATGGCCAGCCTGTGTTGAAAATAATTCCCTTGCTGTACAAATGATATTTGCATGTCTATGTGTGTCCATTTCTCCATTGATATGCTCGTTGAACCACAAGGGTTCCATCTCTGAACACAAGCTCTGTGTCTGTGTTAAAATCAAAGGCGACAGTGCAGAAGCACGTTGCGACAAAAGTAAAACATTCAGGACTGCCAGAATACCGATGTCTTAACCCATTCACTCACAGTCAAAACTAAAGCAGAATGACAATGATGTCAGGGGAACAGAAGTAGTGCACAATGTTCAAAATGTGACTACAATCCAGTCATTTTAATCTGCAAATAAATCTGACTAAACATACATAATGTAGGAACAGAAGTAATCTCAAGTCATGCAATCATAATTCCCATCAATGAAATACACACAAAAGCAATTTCATGTCTACTGAATTACTGGATCATATTCAGACAATGTTTGTCCTATATTTGTAGCCACTTTACATATTTATCACACCAAAACATAAAAACAAAATACAAAAGTACATGACTGTACACACAGAACACAATGGTGATATTATCCCATGTGAACATGAATCATTTGGCCCACAACTGGCTTTATGTCATTTTGATCAGGTAGGTGCCCATTACATGTGGTTGGGAAAGGATAAAAACAAATGGTCCCAAACAGAAAACTTTGAAAAGCTAAAAAGCACATAAAAATGATGACCGGACCTTTTAAGCTGTTCATCAATGCCAGTAAAACTAAACATGATTTCCAGTGCTTTTTTTCCACAAACCCAAGCACTCTTCAAGCATGAATTTCTCAAATTCCGGATGATTTGAAAAACTAGGTTAATTCAGTGACCCACATGGTTAGAAATGGACTACTACATCTGCCAACAAGTTGCATAATACCCTTGAATAAAAGTTGGTTTATGCAATAAATGGCATTATAATTTTCTGGAAACTGCAGCAGTTCTATGCCCGGAGCGAAAATGTCTAATGTAAAAATCTCCTTAGGTCTCAGGCATCCGCAGCATGTTTCGCCAGTCAGACATCATTACCGTGTCCTTAAATGATTTCCCCCAGAAACATGTTTGAAAATCAGGGAAGTTTTGTTTTCCTAAAAGCACAACATTGTCCTTAGCTCAACTCCTCTGAATATTTATTACCTAAAAGAAAGTTGTGCCGAGTTCATTGTGCATTCAAAGCTCAGAGATATAGAAACAGCAGTCAACTGGACGTGTAAGCCTGGAAGTGCAATTCTAATTACCTTTTCTGCTTTAAATTGAAATGAAAAGGATAAGCATTTCATTGAAGTGCTATCAAGCTTTCCGTGGATGAAGCTACATATTATTAAATCTGTCCATAATTACATTCTGGTTTTTTGCACCATTTTTTTTCCATGGTAGTTTTTCCTCAAATGTTGCCTGCCTGCCACATGACATACATTTTCATGCTTAATGTCTTTGAATGATAGAAAGCCTCACTACTGACCCTTATTTAATGGTTTGTCTCATATGGGATGCTTATCCTATTGGGAATCACCTGCTGGAAACCTTCAATAATGTATATTTTAGCCTGTTGAATCAAATAACACTGGTATCTGTTAGTGCACATTTTCAATGGCCATAATGTCTGAATCCCTCCCAGAATGAGATAAAGACTGAGATTCTCAGATGGTGCCATATCTATGTAAAGTGCAAAATTAATCTGGGAACAAGGTTATTGTATAGACATTTTTTGTTTGTTTTAATGTCTTGATTGAAGAGTATACCTCTAAAGAGACTTTATGCATCTGACTAAATGGCAGCCATAGTTCAGATATTGACAAGCGCAACACAAGATTTACATGCAAATACAGACATTAAAAGTAAGCGAGTCCTCCTGGGATCACAAGTTGATTGTGTGACAGACAATGTTTTGTATCTGGGTTTGGATCCAGATATTGTAAAATATGAAATGTACGACATGTAACTTCAAACCTTAAAGTAGATTAACAAGACATGGCAGTAGTATATACTTTCAAAGGTATATGAATGCAAAGGGACAGCACCTTCACTTCAGGTTTCAGCTAACAAGTTAAGCTAACACAGACAATGAATCAGACTGTGTGCCAGACTGTTCAGACGGGGCTGTTGTCCAACAGACTCCCAATATCTGTCCCTCCCCGGGAGATGCAACATCCAATTTCAAAATCCAGATTTAAAACCAGCCTGTGGGGACCCATCCTCATACTACAGGAGAATAAGCATCATAGGAACCCCAGGAATGCTACTTTAAAACTTCACTGCCTCTCTGCATGATCTCTTTTTACTGAGAGATTTCTCAAGTGCACAACCATTTGGATTCTTTGTTTTTTTTTTTTTAATCGTTTAAATGAGCAGATGACAATCACATCTCAGACACACAATCAGTCCTCTCCTATATCTCCTTCCCCTGCTTCCTCCCACTTGGACCCTCTCAACATCACTGTCATGGACATAAGTTCACACTCTCCTCATCACTTAGCTACATAACCAATACACACAAAACACCGAAAAAAACTGGGCAGGACAGGACAAGACATTTTAATTAAACACAGTAGAACCAATTTGCCCATATGCTGTCTTCTAATCTCTCTTGTCTCAGCACAATCCTCTCACTACTTCTAAATTTCTTCACCATGTTTCTCCTTCCACCTTCTCCAGTATGCAATTCCTTACATTTCTAGAAAACATTTGGGAGTATCAATGCTGTAGTTTAATTTTGTGTTCTCATGCAAATGGTCTCACTGAGCTACTCTTCTATGAAGCAAATTCACTTCAACGGAAATAAATGATTTAATGAGCCATCTAAATAGAACGCTGGTGTCTATTCAAAAACTACATCACACCAAGAGTTTAAATGCAAGCATGCACTGTTCACAATGGTTTTAAAAATGTGGAAATTCTTTGGTGAACTGACAACAGATGAAGCAGACGCTGAAATCCAGACGAATGTCCAGTAACAATTTATTTTTAGTTTGATTCATTGTCAGATTGGTCGTTTTAGAAAGTACAGCACAGAACTGACAACACTGAAGTTTCTGCACTGGAAAAATAAGTACTTTTCCCATCTAACATTTTATAACTCTGTTTCACCTTCATAGATTGAAGTGCTGGCCTCTTATTTTCAGAGGCATCAAACATGTTGTTAAAGTGTTTCAATATGACAGCTCAGACTGTCAGTCGCGTTGCGGGTTTTTATTTTGCTGGTGAATTTCACCTCACGGCAAATGAAAGAAAGAGAAAAACGGTTGTCAAGAGATTCACACAATCTACTGACCGCTTACTCACGGAGACAGACCTGGTTCAAAGTCCCGGCTTATCAAACACAATAATTGGTGTCATGCCTTTTCTCTCTGCAGCAGTGGAAAATTCTACCCTCAAGACGGCTTTCAAAGTGCCATGACATCATTCTAATTAACTTGTTAAGTGGGACCCATTGGGCCCACAGAGAATGTGTCATCCATCGATCCACTGAGGAATGGAGCTCACTCGTATCACAATGGAAGTCATTCACACCAGTATGACATTTTTTCACAGGTTATAATTGCACAACTGCATTAGCTACATATATTTTATTATGCAGGGATTCTCACCAAACTGAAATATATGTGCCGTCATGACCATTATCTTGATGTTTTATATTTCAATGTATACTCTGCTCCTATATTTGTCAAACTCATTAACCCATTTCGATAAATTCTTGAAATACATTCAAAGTTACATTCAGTTCTGTGACATTTGTTTAAAATTCCTTTGTATACTGCCATATTTAGGTACACAGGTGCCATATTTTAATATTTATCAAGTGTTTTATTTAGTAAGCATATTTTAATATTTCATCTATATGGGAGAATTTGTATTTACATTATTCGGTCATTAGCTAAGTGCTTCTCGTAAGAGGCAGAACAGGGCACTTGCTCAGAGGGGCTAGTACATAGCTACTTCAACACATGTGTACCATTATGCCAGTTTTTTTTAGGAATTCATGGACAGACAGACTGAGGAGGGGACAGCTGTTGGGTGTTCTCAACCAGTTCAACCATGCCTGAATGTGTATTATGAATACCAAAACAGTGAAAATTACAAACTCATACAAACTTTCAGGTCATACGCAACCATTTGTGAACACAAAGTTAAGCTTGATGCATACATGTAACATTTACCACACTATTGCAAGAGCAAAGAGGATTATGGGTGCTAATACTGGGTTTATACAGATTATTTCACATTAGCACATTGACAGGGGTTTTTAATTAAAATTCTTAAAGTGGCACACCATTACATTTCCTTAAGGTAATTGATGTTCTCTTGATTTGTGAAAGAGAATAATTATTGTCTTGATTATGTACCAATAATAAATCCACATTTGAGAATGATAAATATAGAATGATAGATTATAGAATGCATGCAATCATTTAAGTTACACCATGATTGACAAATATGTTTTGTATGTTTTTTTAAACCAACACATAGACATGTACTAAAACACCAAGAAATTGTCTTATAACAAAAATGTCAATTAACCACAGATTGAGTATACTGAATTTCCTCAGAAAAATGATGTAGCTTTTTACCTCATGCTGTGAGTGAGAGACACATTCTGCTCCATTTCCTCTTCACTCCTTAACTCACTGATTCTCCTCTACTAAGTGTGCCGTCTTCAGCAGCATCATAAACACAATTGGGAGCACTCCCGGCTACCCCTCGCCCGCCTCTGTCAAATTGCAAAAGAATGTTTTATTACAGCAAACAATGAAAAAGAAACAAAACATACAACAGCAAAAAGGTTACATTTTCATCCCACAGTAAACTTTTACAAAGTATCGTTTCGCTTACAGATTCAGGTCTCTGTGCTGTAGTATTTCCATTTCATGAATTGCATCACATTTCAGTGTTCAAGGCTCTCACTTGTCCAAGTTGATAAAGGCGCCCACCACGGCAGAAGATTGGATTCTACAGCTTCGAAATTGAAGGCCTGCGCTTAGGCCACACCATTATAAGTCTAGGAGTCTTTGAGGTTACGCATAGCAGGGAGTCGCTATTTTCCGCACTGCAGGCCATGTAGTACCACGGGGGGGGATTCGTTGATTAAAGGAGAGGCGTATCTCTCACTGACAACAACTAGAAGCCTAAGGGGCACCTTAAAGGCGATTTGGAACTGAAAATGTGACACAAATTTAAAGAAATCTGAATGACTTACACCCACCCTCCCCCAGACTGGATGAAAGTGATAGTTTTCTGCTCCTCAGATTCCCGGTCATAGCAAGCTGTTGAAAAACCCATACTGAAGCTTGTGATTACCTTGACGAGGCTTCAATGGGATGATGGGAGTAAGTGGCAAGGAAGCTGTGAAAGAGCCTGGTGTATTGTTTCAATGTGCAATATAACTGGGTCTTAGTATGTTAAATGCATTGTACAAATTCACAACATAGCTAGATTTTAGCATCTGACCAAATTTCATTGCAAAAGCTCAAAAAGATCAAAGTTGTAGGAAGGTTGCCAATTCATGCCCAAGAACACATTTGCCTACTTGCAAAATTCCGCTAAATCCCTGTATGCTGAGAGAGCCATCCTTTCCCCAAAGATTAGTTTTATCATGGTTCCCATAAGCTAATTGCTGCAAGAAATGTCCTAATAATTTCTGGAGTCAAACACAACCGATAAGTTCACAAAGTCAACAGCAGAGCCCACAATGTGCTGTTCACATTAAAAAAAAATCCAATGATTAAGCGGAAAACTGTGCCTTAATCCTGTCCCTGTCGAGATAAGCCTCACCTGTTATCAGAAGAGGTGGACAGTGCCATTATTATGAAGGAATATTTTATCTCAGGTTTTTTTCCCCCTCTTGATGCACTTGTGTTAACCAGAGGTGGAAAACTACAGCTTCAGAAAGAAACTATTACGTGTTGCCGTCCACGCACTAAACCAGCTGATTCTAATCGGCACAACTCTTCAGCCTGGTAGATGAGCTGATCAGTGAAATCACCTGGATTTAGTGAATGGGCAGAACAAGTACATGGGAATACTTACATTTTCTGAAGCTGGAGTAACAATCTGCAATTACACTGCCATGTGCCACAATACAGTACATATATGGTATAGCTGATCACATTTTATATTGCATTTCCTTAAAAACAATAGTCAATTTAACATATTATTGAAATGTTTAATGACTATCAATTTCATTTTGTAACAACATTGTTATTTACATTATAAATTTCTACCACATTTCTTATACCTGCAAAATATTTGTACTTCTGGAAATTAATATTAATGATGTATGATGTCATAATTATTTTTGCTGTTAGTTATATAAAGATTCTGCTTGGTAGACTGTGGATTCTCATTTAAATAGTCATGAAACAGCACAGAATGTCAGACTTGTTTCTTGCCTTAAGTCTGTGTTTGACTCACAGTTGCACTGATATACAGCCCGTCCTGGATTGTGAGCCAGTCTTTTCCTTAGTCAGTCAAATTTGGATGCAAGTCAGAACAGGTACATACAGGTTATATTTATACATTTGACCTTTCTATGGATACAAAGCACTTAAACACTTCCAAATACACTAATCCTACACCTGCATTGCTGGTGTTCTGTTTAAACTGTTCAAACTATAAAGCCAAAGTTGATCAAGTCCTATATTTCTTGGGAAGCCCAATAATTAACAGCGGTTTAGCACCAATAACTGTTGAAAACGTTTTTGTGAAATACAGTATTATTTCAAGGATCATCTTCTGAATCCCTCAATGAAAAATACTATCAACACACTCATAAATCATTTGTAGGCATGTTAAAGGGCATCCTGGAGTTGACACGAATTTATGATGACAGATTTTATGCCTCCACTGTTCCTGTATCTGGCTGACACTCACATCCCAGTTCTCTATAAATCTGACAAATCACATTATGTATCATAATCAGTACAATAAAACAGGTTCAGTAGAATTACTTTTCAGACAACATTGAATGCATTTGAAAAGAGTTTATTGTGATGTGGGAGTCGTATAATTGTACAGACATTTGACCCATGGCTTGGAGTCCAAAGGGGCAGCGTCATACGTCACTATTTTGGGTGAGGTAAACCCCCACTGGACCACGAGAAGAGAAGGAGAAAAACAGAAGAAAGGGAAGTAGGCATGAAGGTGGGGATGGGGAGGGATGCTGGAAGCAGAGAGCGTGATGGGAGAGAAGGTACATGGCAACTTAATACCTACGTAGAAAACCGGATTGGATGGACAGAGGTATTTGAGTGAGTGATTGTCTGAAAATATTTCTCCCAAACTTCTGTTTTCACAAACTCCAATTAACCTAAATGTAGCCTGTAGGGGGCATAATTACCACCTTGAAAAGCAAGCCCGACCACACCACTCCCGATTATTAGGGTGGGAGACCCAATTAGCAACAGCGACCAGATTCCCCGCATCCAGGGTGTTCAAATGAAAGAACAATGAGGTTTAGATACAAAAAGAATCTCTCACTTTTATTAGACACAAACATTAATAGCAAAGGTAAAATCTGCATAGAAATCAAATAGGATAAAACGACACAACTGTTCTAGTAAGCACACCTCTAATTGACAGGCTCACCAATGACTCAGTCTGATTTACAATAGAACAAACAGTAATTCTGGGCTGGACAACATTCCTGGAATCCACTGGCAGACACATATAGGTTTACAAATACACAGATACATAACCAAACTCAAAACAAATGATCACCACCAAACAAATTAAATGCACACTTACAAATAAAGGAAATTATCACACTTCCACTAGATCCTGCCTGAACAGCTGTCAGCCAACCAATTAAACACTGAAGGGGTCAAGGCAAAAGGAAGGGACCATAGAGTATCAAGGCACTGGTGAAACTTAAAGCACACATGTGCTAATAAGTTGCTGTTACATCTTACACCAGGCCAATACCAGTTCACACATGGATCGCCAATGACACTGCACAGCAAACTATGGCAACACTAAGGTTGCAAAGTGATTAGACATACACACCACAAATCCTCCGTAGAGGGCCTATAGCCCCAAACATGCAGATAGGACCCACCTCAATTTAGTGTGATATTCAATAGGCTGACAACCAGTCCAGGAGACAGGGAGAAGCACAGACTATTACAATGCAAACAAAATCAACTTGACAATCACCCCAATACATAAGCCAATACTCACAGCGAGTGCCCCAAACAGTGAATATGTCAACTGCTGAAATGGAAATGGCACAGCCTATTCCATCATACACACACAAAATATTGCACAACCCGATCACTGGTTAAGATATTGTTCACAAAACCAGCAGCAAATATTGCCACTAGTTACTAACATTGGCATGAATCAAATACTGTACAATTAAAAGAAACTATTAGTGCCAACACCACCTACTACGGCTGAAGGAGCACAGCAGCACTACAAGGAATTTAAAGAAACTATCAATGCCGACACAGTTGCTATATCAAACAACAACGTTTGCACTGCAGAGAAATAGTATCACCGCTGATCTGGTCCGAGCAGACAGCCACAGCATGGGCAAGGAATTTAAAGAAACTACGATGTTAAAACACTGTTCTCAGCCGACCAGGCGGCGTTATCACTGGGAATTTAAAGGAACCAGTCTGTCCAGGACGCGTAACTTTGTCGACATTCAATACAACTGTTGGTTGGAGATAAAACTTTAGCTAAAACTGCAAGTAAAACATTAGATAAGTGTTTAGCTAAAGGACTGCGTAACGTGCTTCCTTACTTCAACACATTCAGAAACCGTGACTGCACTGAATACTCGTGCAACCCTGATAGTTTCCAACAACACACAAACGATAGCACTTTTAATCGTTAAGCTATTGAACAGACGTAGATCAGCATAACAAAAATTAACCAATGCAACATACCTTATTCCAGTCTGCCAAGTAGCACGCCACGCCAAACGAAACCGCCAAACCAAACGCAATCAAATGGCTACAGGTGTGTTTGTAATCTCGCGCTGTTACCTATAGCCCTACGTCCTTACACCTGATTGGCTCAACAGGACAGGGTCCTAATGTCCTACAGGTTACATAACTTTGTTGACTTTCCTATAGACAGTGTTCATTTCAGTGATGCAAACATGTCCACCTGCATTTCAATTGACATAATGAAACATCCACACATTAAACTCCTTCAAGTTCTCCTCCTCCATGAAGCAGCTCGTGTCAGAGTAGTAAGAGTACGCTTTTGAGTCCAAACCAGCAGGAGACAGATGGATCATCTGGAAAGGAACAACAGGATATTAACATGATGAACTGCAGGGTTCAACTTCATCCTCTATCCCTAAGCAAAATCTTAGACATCATGAACACTCAACATTATACAGAATAGTGCAGTAAAAGTTGCAGATTTTGCAATGCATATTTATTTTATGATTGAATGAATTATTGACCTCTCATGTCCAAAAAGGTGGCCACGTAGTCTGTATATGATCTGTGCCATGGTAAGATAGCAAACTGTTTTTCCATAGGAATGTTCACTTTTACCCTTTCTCAAAGATAAGGGAAATCTGTGACAATTTGAAAATGGTTTGATGTTAAACTGAAATGATAGTCTACAATGGTCCCTGAAATGTGATAGGCTTTAAACCATCTTATAAGTCTTCGATTTGAAGTGAACAAGCGTCTCAGAATGTAGTCACCGGAGTAATTATCAGTGCTTATCCACAACTTCATTTCAGGTTTTAAGTCATGGTATGATTTCATTGTGCCTATTCTGAGATTACAATGAGTCATGACAGACTCCAGAGGGAATTTAAAGTGCTGTGTCAGTGCTGTGTGCACCAGGCTCAATTTACTGCTACCATTGAAAATGCAATCATGATAAATGTACAGCAATATCACTTGTATATTTCATGATCCAGTCGCTCCTTTATTAAGCTAGCATTCCAAAGACAAGGATGACTTTTTTGACAACTTGGATTCCTCAATGTGTATGCCCTGCACATTAAGAGAAACATTTGCAATAGTTCTCCTGGGATGTTTCAGATGTGGACCAGCTTCACATGGGCTAGCTGACAGGACAGTTAATATAGTCATCAGAAGTTGGAAGGACCGAAGGGATGAGTACACAGATATAAACCAATGGCTGGTAGATGGAATTACTTCCTGTGATAAAAGTTAACTTCATCCTAGGAAACCATTCTGATAACCGTGGTTCATGACATGGGAGGATGGTAGCCCCGCCTACAGTTACTTGAGTTAAACTGAGGAGAGTTTGGAACAATGTCGTCACAAGCGATTTTTATTTCTGGAGGTAATCAAAGCACCAGCTGAAGACGGGGGAAGAATAGCTGAGGCCTGAAGCCTTATGGACATGTCAGAATGATCTGATTCTCCCTGCCTGAGATGCAGATTGACACTTTTATCTTGCCATCCCCATGCATAAGTCAATCTCACCGGTCTGATGCAAAAGCAAATGGACAAAACCCTTCAACACACTGCCGCATGAAGGCCTTTTGACTGGGCTGACTGGATCCTTTCCAGTTTTGATGACATTGTGGAGAAAAATTAAAATGTGTAGTTTTACTAAGGGATATACACATCAATGACCTTTTGCAAGTTCCCCCTGAACACAATATCAATCATTAGGTCTTCATCAGGAGACTAAAATCCCCAAAATCCTTAGCATACACTATGCAAACCATTGGATTCTGAATTAATTAATGGGCAATGTGTTTTTACATGTAAAAGCCCTTTTTTATAGCTACACTTGTCGACTACAAGTTGAACCCCCTTACCATCAGAGCCTGGATTTTTGGGGTGAGGACTTAAATATTTGTTGAAAGTATGACAGAGAGATTCTGGCCTGTCGAGACTCCGATGCCCATACTTTTTCAGATTGGCTGGTAGGCATCATGGCTCTGAGTAGCTTGCTCCTTCTCATTCCACATATACTCCTTTGGATTGAGATCTAGTGACTGAGTCTACTGCCGTAGGATATTTTACACTAAAGATTATCAATACATGTAATAGGTTGCCAGGTGATGTTGTTGAGGCAGAGACCCTTGCTGTGTCCAAGTCCAGACATGACACTGTATTAGACACTCTTTAGCTGAAATGGCGAGCTTTGTTCGGCTAAAATAGTCTGATCTCGTCATAACGTCCTTTTAAATTCACTGTCCATATTAGTCAACTCCAAAGATAGAAGGAATCACTTGGATCACTCCAACCTATCAGCGTCCTGCTTTGTTAAGACACACATGAACATTTTTGATATCAATGTGCATCACTCAGCAAATAGTTCTGCATCCCACAGCTGCTTGCTCAATGATATCAATCACTTTCAGTTTGTAAAGTAGGTTAACATGCTTTTTCAGACGCCCCCTCAATCCCATAGTGCAACTGATGAAGCAACTCCTGAAACCCTTGCAATTCTAGATTTTACAGCAACAATGACATGAGGTGGTTGTTTCTACCTCAAAGACAATTATGCCTTTGAACTACAATTCAAAGAAGATGGAAACCTGGTCTGTGATCTCGTCAGACTCCAACAGAAATTTATTTTAGAAATGAACTTGAATGATCTCTGCGTCTTAAAGTTGCATCCCGCTAAAATGTCAAGAAATTAAAAAGGAAAGTCTTTTCCCCTGAAGACCTTCTCTGCAAAGCAATGTCTGCTTGTCTGTCTGCCTTATCATGCACAATCAAATATATTAATGTACCACTACCATATTAGTGTTCACTGCCTAAATTATCTATCAATATACCCATTTTCACAGAACATAATCAACTAAGCTGTTCTTTGACCTCCTGATGAAGCAGTGGTGAGCTGGGAATGAAGAGGGTATATGTCCTTGCCCTGGCCTGATTTCACATTGCTGTATATTGACTTTATCCCAGGGGCATGTTTCAGAGAAAAAGGTGTTGATGGGTTCACAGTACCCTCTTCTTTTAGACGATCTGACAGACCTCTCCCTGCTCCACTCCATCTGGGAACTGCCTGTCTATCTTTGAGGGAACACAGATACTGGCCTACTCTTCAACCTTGCCCTAGAGTCATCTCAGCAACCTGGCCAGCAGGATGTTTCACACATGGTGAAAGGAAGCTGGGAGCTCAAAGGGAGCAGTCTGCTGTAAAGGAGCTGTTTATGTAGTAGGGGGTCAAAAAAAACTCCTGGCGGACTATCTCTGTAGCAATTTTTCCCACCAGTTTTGCATGTAACAGCATATTGCTACACACTATAGGAATAAATACAGAAATGTACTCGGCATGTGTTAGCCCCTGCTATACTATGACCAGGGACACTTTACATTGAAGAGCTGTGGTGGTTGTCACATCTTAACTATAGCTAATGTTACCCACTTGAAATATGTTGAACAATGCATTCTGATCTTGAGTTCTCATGTGGTAGTCTCATAATGGACCAAGCACTAACTACTGCACAATTCCTGTGTCTCCTGAGTGCACGGTACTGTCCCGGGCCAGTCTCAAACTGGTGCAAGCTAGTTGCTTCCAAGAGAGTCTGAGAGGTGAGCCAGCAGACAGACCATTCTTGTTGCTCCTGTACAGTTCAAGTGCCACGAAACAATAGAGTACTGTCCCAAGCCAGTCCCCTAGTTTTTGTGATAGTAACTGCACCTTCATGCTTGTGGCCTGTCACTGTCATGCCAGAGGCCACAGGACAGTACACAAAATGTTGCAGCCCCATCTCTGTTTATGGCATATAGTTTCTTTCAAGGAAGGAAGAAGGTACAGAGCCCATGCAGGTTGCATTAGAGTGGCCCCTGCTTTTCTTATGACCTCCAAGATATTCAGAGGAAGATATTCTAGCAGCTGGGGCTTGAATTATTTAAAACAATCTTATACCGCTCCTTTGCAGGATCATGTAATTATTTGTTGTATAGTCACACAGGTTTTAACGCCTCCACCTAAAACATATTCCTTTGCCACTGGCCTCAGGAGTTTTATCTTTTGCCTCAGGCGAAATGAACACCCTTGGTATGCCATGTATTGTTATGTAAGGCATGTTGTTATTTAAATCTTAGAAATGTCATTTTATAAGAACTCAGGCAAAGAGTATGATAACAAGCCAGATGCAGTTGTTGCTTCATGCTAACAACATCTGACAGCAGTGTAGACACAATTTGAAAGCAATTAGGATGTGCAGGGGGAAGTGTTATTGTGGGGGAGGCATATTTACATATAGCACTGGTATTTAACCAACATTGGCACCACCCACACTGTATCCCAGGCAGGACTTGCAGTTTGCGCAAACATTTTTGGATCATGGATCTGTTGATGATTCTCCAGTTGATTCAGATCAATAACATTAATTGTGGGATCTATGACTGTTTAGCCTCACGAAGCAACCCTCTCATTACTCAGGAGAAGGCAGCCATGACAGGACAAGACAATCTCTCACTTCCATCTACACCACACCACCAATTATACACTGCCTATGATGTTAGATGATGACAAAGTAAGCATACGGCTGGTGAAGTTTTCATAGGTCTTAAAAATTGATCAGTCAGTCACTGTTTTGACGATGTTTTGACTGTTTTTTTGTACAAAGAAAAATAAATTTGTGGTACTGACAGATTGTTTACATTTTTGTACGTGGTCGTGATGGATAGTGAAGCACTTCCAGCAGAGTAGCCTGCCCTCAATTTTCCTAGCCAATCAGGAGACACACACCAAGCATCAATTCCTTTCCAGCTAGCGATAGAAAGTTTGTAAAAAGTCTTGAATTTGACTTTGTGAAACCTGCAGGTAATTTTCTAAATAATATACTTGTATATTTGTTTTGTTGTTTTCTTGTGTTTAATGCAAGACTGCAGCTGCAGAAAGATGCATTGCCTTATTGATTAACAATAAGGATGCAATGAACAAAGCTCACAAAGCTTAACGCAATGAACAAAGCTCACGTACCATTCGATGGCAAGCTGAGGTGTACAATTTGATCAGCTGTAAACTTAAACAAAAGATTGTCATCTTGAGTTCGCCAAACTAGGTTTGGTCAATCCAGACAACAGAAAAACGGCTCCGCTGCAATAGCGTGAATGTGAATCATGGTGTTAAAATATTCTATTGTACATATACATAGGCCAAAAAGTTGAGGTGGTAAACATGATGCACACCTAATGGCCAATTGTTTTCCAAGTAAACAATGCTTCTGGGGAAGATGATAGCAAGCACCTGATAGCTGAATAACACAATACTCCATTATTTTCTTAAAAAGTATAAAAGTTGAACAGATTTGAACTGCATAAATATTCTGATATAGCAGAGTGTAAGGCAGAAGGCTGTCTAGGGCAGTGGGTGTTTCTGGAAGAAATGGCAGAGGGGTTATAACAAAAAAACTTAACAGCAGTGTACACTTATACACATAGTTCAACTTCTTACTCTCACTCCTCCAAACTCTCCTCAGTTTTATGACTCCTACGAAATCTAAGACATAAGGTCATCTTCTCAGAACATCTTACCCCCCTGCTCATAAACTGTTAACGGTTGTGCGATGTCAAAACTAACCAACAGAACTAAACATCATGCCTGGAGGGAATGCAGGATGGCAAAGTATATATCCCCCAGTGCTTGGCCAGGGAGAAGATGGTTTCTGATGTAGATGGCAATCTGTGGTATGATCAAGAGCAGAAACATAACTCTGAATTAATGAATGAATCTCATATGTTTTGTTTGTTTTGCATTCCCAGTATTTAATATGATTTTTCTTGTGTTTCATACTTGTTCTCATGATTTCTATTGTTTTGTGAAGGCTCCCCTTCAAAGCAGTCTGTGATCCCGGCATGATCACCATCTGGATTTTGAGCACATACCTCCAACTTAATAGCACAGGGACTTTGAACATAATGACCAAAATGATGTTTTACGCATTTTCAGAAAACACACCTCCTACACTTTATTTTCTCAGACTGTAAGCATAAATCACAATACCATTAGCCATGTTAGCAGAATTCCTCAAACCCCTGGCAAAAGAAATCTCTCCTTTTTGTTTTTGCATTCTGGGGGAGTCCCTATCAACCACCATATCAGTATGGACTTCAGATTTTCTTCATCATTCCCTCCACTTTAAAATACACAGAGCTAAAGTCATACGTGAAAAAGTGACAAGTCTATGAAACTGAAGCTGTCAGTTTCAGCCTCTGTCTCCAAACTTCAAAGCAGGTTGAGTCTGTATGCAGAGGATCCTCAGATACAACAGTTCCCTCACTCCAACACCCCTATGTTGCACTTGATCTAAGACAGAGACACATTTTAGTCTCATCCCAGCCTGTAAACGCAAGAGGTGCAAGCCTGGTGACAAGTAAATAAAAACATTCCTAGTGATGTTTTTCATTAAGCGCATCAGTGTGCTTATTTCATTTGAATATTTTGTTAAATATCTGTGGAGCTATGGCAGCATGGTTAATAGCTTCTTGATATGTTTTTACAGTATTGAGAAAATTTGGTATTATATATTATAATTTATATATATATATAAATGTGTTTGGAACAAATAATAAAAAATGCAAAATGTTGACTCATATTGGTTTTTCAAATATTTTTAATACAACTACCTCTACAACTTCTGATACTACTACTACTGATAATAATAATAATAATAATAGTTGTGCCAGTCACATTTTCTACACAAGACTTTATCCTATCATTTCTTGTTTATCTCTAAATAACAAAAGCTGTAATTTTGTTGTCAAGTTGGAGAGGACTAAAGTAGCCATTTAAGCAACAGGAAAACAACTTACTTGATTCAATGAACATGAATGCAAAATCAAATCATAAGCTTTATTTGACTTACATTGAATTTAATATTTATGCTACAGTAAATTTTATCCCTGTAATAGTAGAAAAGTAGAAACTTAAATGTTCAGAGGAAACATTCTATCACTTCATTGCACATGCCCTATATATAACTCTAAATGTTTTTTTCCAGAGTTATTGCTCCATCAAAAAATCAAATGCCTGATTAAAATTTAATCAAACATGTAATGCAGAGAAAGGATTTGCACGCATCTTGGTTTAGCTGTTTGAAAGAGATTTAACCAATACGAAGAGGGAAGTCTAGTGTCTAGAGTAATTAATTTCTGTTTTAAAGTGTACAGAAAACTGTTGCTCATATTTCTAACTATATTCATTATTGAATGAGTAATTCAAGTAGTGGCATACTATAAATATGCAAAATCATTTCTAAAATATGAGAGAATGAACACTTTAGAATGATTATTTGTATTGCTTACATAAACTAAACATACACAAAACTGGACAAATGCCATTCATGGTAATATTTGTATCTCGAACAGCTTACATTTCGAAATTGGAGAAACTAATAAACTATTCTATTTTGTACAGTGAGACTACTGAGACTAAATTATTGCTATTTGCATTTTAAATTTCATCCAAAATGGTGAAAGAAGCAAATGAATTATTCAGTCAGTGTTGCATTAATGTGAATTTTCGACCTGTGGTGGCTTATATATTCCACATACTGCAATTAGTCAGTGGGGTTTTTGGATGTCAAAGTGGGTAGGTAAAATCAGTCTTTTTGGGTGCTATATTGATTATGAAAAACAAAATCTATAATGCAAATGCAGCTGGCTAGTGCAATGCAACATTGCAAATGACAAAGAAAATTCAAACACAGCAAATAAATGTAATGGAAAGATTCCGGCAAATCTATTTCAGTCTTTCCTCGTGGACGTAAGAGACGACATAAGTGATTCTTAAACGGAAATAGGGGACAGTTGGCTCACAAATATAAATCAACGTCATCATCAGACCGAGTCAATGAGCGGGTCGGAGTTATGGGATCGTAACACGTGTGCGTGTACATGTGCGTGTGCGGGGAAGTGG
The DNA here is from genome assembly GCA_022829145.1 of Albula goreensis. NCBI lineage: Eukaryota > Metazoa > Chordata > Actinopteri > Albuliformes > Albulidae > Albula > Albula goreensis. The sequence goes on along the minus strand of CM040742.1, from coordinate 6,391,474 downwards.
GAGCGGTGAGAGGTTGTGATAGATGGGGCAGAGCCATCTATAGCCGCAGAGGCCTTCATAAGTCAGGAGCAGGACCTTGAAGTCACCTCTGTGTAACATGCACCCTGCGCAGTGCGTGTGCGATGGAGGTTAAATGATGGCTCAAAAGAGCTGATGTGGCAGAGGAGTGGACACGCTGTATACGCTGAGTAATGTCCAGTTTAACAGCGAGGAATTCCGGTAGGAGCTTCCAGGTGGCTCAAATGGAAAGACTTGCGGCTGGGGGCGTTAAGTCCATTAAACCCCAGCTGTACCCCTGACAGCCATGGCTGGAGGTCAGCACTGGCAAGCTTAGCCTCACTGAGGAATGATAAGGGGTGACCTGACTAAGTTCATTAGCCTCATCACTCTCTAGTTGCAGCTCCCGGGCGACCAGGTGCGTATCAATGCAACAACTGAGGATATTTATTTGTCCTACAACACAGAATACAACAGTTTTTTTCTTGTGTTTTTTTTTTACTTTTCAGATGGAGCTTAGGACATCATCATCATCAGGCAATGATACTAGAATATTGTAAAATAGCTGATACACAATATGCAATAAATCAGCATTGTGAGAATCGCTATGATACTACATATGGGTTACATTTTCTAGTGATAATTATACATAGCCAGCTAGTGTGCAAGCGATCTGACCAGCTAACTAGCCAAATAAGAAAATATCTTGTTTGCCAGACATTGTAAAATAGTTCAGTATGTTAAGCCGCATGAAGAAGAAGCCGCATATGATCATGTTCGGACATACCCGTAGATACGATCTAATGTTAGACATAGCGATGGCTAGCCTATGTGGCTATCTAATATTAATCAGCTAATCAATACCTAGCCAGAAGCATTTTACTGGTGAAAAAAGTCAACAAATGCATTTACTATCACCTTTCACTACACACTGTATTGCAAACTGGTTAACTATGTATCACTTTGCTAGCGATACAGCAAAAACAGAAGAAACAGCCTGCGCTGTGCACTGTATGTCCAACCCCTTCAACGTGATTGGACAGCTGAGGAGTGTATTTTTTTGAGAGTGTAGCGTATTTTCAAAGTTGAACATTTTTCAACTCTCTGTGACTGAAAAAATATTCTGCTCAGCACTGAAAATACGCCCAGCTCCTGATACACTCCCGGCTTATTTTATAGGTGCACAAAAACGCTCCGTTCCCATTCAAAATGATGAGAAAAATACGACGGCTGAACCAAAATACGCTGTGGTGGACATGACCCCTAATTGAATCCTGACCATCAACCATTTTGAACTCTGGGGGTTAATACTTACTGTCCATACTATGTATGCGTATAACACGGTTTGTTTCCCTTCACGTTTTTCTCTGCAGTCGCCTCCTCTGCTTTACAGCTGTCCGTTTTCACTCACTCTGCCCCAACTTGACACCAATTTGTTTTGCCTTTGAGGCTACTTTGCTACATTTCACTGCATTGTCCACAACTGTCAGACTGTATTCCTGGAGCCTTTATATCCTGGTTAAAATGACTAAAACGTGTTTGCAATGTTTGACAAGCAGCAGCATATCAGTCAGTGGCCCTTGGCATGAAGTGACAAAGCTAGGGACAATCCAGACACCACTAACCAGGCTGCGTTCCCTCAACTGGACATGCAGGAGATTCTTCGGAAAGTACAGAAGGTCAGGGTTCTTTATAAAAAGGTCATGGACTATATTCAGGCTGTGATTCGTAACTTTTACTCACAATGGTGTTAGGTTTTTTTTCTCCATGAGAATGATGCGGCAAGTTCATTTACATGAAATCCAGTGGTGAATAAAATGATGAACAATTACATTTAATTGCGTGCCTGTGTTTTCCAATCCCCTTTGAATGATTACAATTTCAGAATATTGTTCCAGATTAATGAATTGTAAAGGACTTCAATAATTTATTAATATATTTTTAAATCATTATCCATTGTTGTCGAAATGGATAGCAATCTTGTCACTGATTGGGTAACAATCACATCAGTGACGAGTTTCTGACACTTAGGATAGATATCATAAACCTAACACACAAATTCGAGCCTTTATGTCAGCTGCCCAAAGTGGACATTTTATTTTTTACACTGAGTTTGCACATTTGAACACTTTTGTTGTAATGTAATGGTACTATTTTGCTCCTCTTCTGCAGAGCTCAGAGAAAGAGTAAAAGCTGAACAACAACATTCTGACACATAAAATAAATATTCCCCAACTCAGACGTGATTGGGCTAAGCACCAAAAATAGCATCCATGGCAATATCTCCACCATGCTTAACCAAACATCAAGCATGGTGGAGATATTGTTATGGATGCTATTTTTAGAGGTAGTTTTATGGTTCTGGAGCAGAAGCTGAAGTGCAGCAGGGTCATGCAGAAAGACAATAATCCAAAACACATAAAAAGAAAGCCTACGTCAGAATGGCTGAACAGAAGACAGTTAAACTTTTGGAAAGGCTGAGTCATAGTGAAGGACCGAATGGAGCTGACTCGTGTCAGGTACTGAGATGAGCAGATCACGCACGAAAACCCAGAGATGTCACTGAATCGGATCAGTCTTGCGTGGAGCAGAGGGACAGTATTCCTCTTTGGGATTTTGGGAGACTGATCAATAACCACAAGAAGCATTTGGATGCAATCGTTGCTGCTAAGTGTGGTGTAACAAGTTATTGAGGGAGATGAGACTTTTTTTCAGACAAGGACATGAGGCATTGAATAACTCAAGAAGTATTTGGTTGCAATCGTTGCTGCTAAGTGTGGTGTAACAAGTTATTGAGGGAAATGAGACTTTTTCAGACAAGGACATGTGGTATTGAATAACTTTCATAAAAGAATTAAGTATCAACATTTTGCCATGTGTTCACTCAAATTCCTGTCTTAATTGTTAAACTCATGATTCGGCTTTGTCTTATAATTCAGTGTCAAAAGTTGCATAAAAGTGCTGAAGGTCAGGCAGGAGGAAAATACTTTACCTCAACACTATGTAATTCCAAGAAAGATTGAAGCTGTTCTAAAGCCAAAGGGTGGCTGATCTCCTTATCAGTTAATAAAGAATAAGTTGATCTAATGTATTGATTGGTGTTACTTTTATTTTACAATTAAGTACTCCCTGTACCGTTGAAATCAAACCAGATGACATACAAATTACAAATGAAATGAAACATATTAACACTATTATGTAACATGTAAAAGGTTACTGATGAACAGTTTTTAAACAAATAATCATTATCATCTTTGAAACATTTTTTAACATTGTTTTGGAGTAGATGTTCTATGGTAGATAGTATTCACTGTTTCATACGATAATCACAAGTGTTCATCAAACATCATTTAGTCCAACAAATTATTCGTTGACTGTTTTTGGCACTGTCTGTCATGAAGTCATTTATAAGAGGTGAGTGATGTCTCCATAAGGACAGACTTTGCATTAAATCTTAATAGGGTTTTAATAATTTATTAATGGTTAATTAATAGGACCAGAATATATGCACTTTGAATGCCAAAATTATCCATTCTGAGTGACCAGTAGGTCAACCAGCAAGATGCAGCCGAGCAGAAGGAAATTTGTAGAAAATGACATGAGAAACGATGGCTGGAGCCTGATTCAGTTCCAAGATGATGGAACGTTCCAGAAGCTCCTTTGTTTCCAGCTTAGCTTGACCATAACAATAGTATTATCATTTATGTCACTAAAATTATCAAAGAGAATGGAAAACATGTCCAGCATGTTGATATGTCACAGCTGTCCGCATCTTTTCCGAGATTTAATTGTTTTCGATCATCTCGGTGTCTGACAATTTGAATGTACAGGAAGGAATCAATTCATTTGAGCCGAATTGTAGTAAAACACCATCTTCCCTTAAGCAGCAGCCAGGCACCTTATTTCAAGGAGCAGGTTTTCTATCAGGCACACATATAAGAGGACACGGGATTCGCTCAGCCGAATGTGACTGGTTTGTCATTTTTCCACAGCAGGGACACGTTCCCCAGACTATTTTTGAGTCATTACCACGTTCTGATTGGAGGGGTATACACAATCTCCCAGCTCTTTGTGCCCCAGCGAAGGACAGCAGGCTCTCACACATGCTGCACACAGATGCTAAAGTCACATGGGCTAACATGCGGGTGAAAGGGGGAAACTGAGAGACACGATATGATTCATGTATCTGGTGGCAAATTTAATCAGTATCCTGGGTGTTCAAGGAAGGCTCTATCTGAGTTTCAGTGCTACATTTCCCTTTGGAGACACGCTCTGCTCTCAGACATCTCCAATAATTTTCATTGGTTTCCTCAGATGCCTCAAGTGCTATATAACTGAAACAAGCTTCTAACTTAGCCACACACATTTGCAATAATATGCTTTTCACCATTATTAAAAATAATTATAAATTAATATGTTGCAACTGGTTAACAACTGTACACCAATGCTTTTTGATAATAAACCTCAATCATACTTGAGTATTATTTCACCTTTACTGTGAATGATAGACTTGAATTAACAAAAGGATTTGTTAAAAAAGCATTAAGTAACAATAAGCAATTTATCCTGATACAGAATATCAAAATTTGTGTAATGGTCTTGCAAACATTACTGGGAATGGGTTGAAAACTGGTTGTGGTGCAAAGGATTCATGTACCCCTTTAAGGGTGGAGCTGAAATTGACTTTCAATCACTGACTTTGTTGCTCCAATCAAAAGGTTTTACCCTCTCCAAGAAATCTCTTGATTGGTGCAATACAGTCTGGTACTGGTAACATATAGCTGTACCACCCAGTCGTGGTGTCATGAAGTCTCAATTTTCCCATCACGATTACATGTTTATTCGAAGTGTATTCAAACTGTGGAGCTGGAATATTTCTGATTATGTATTTGGCAGGGAAATTAAGAAGAAGATGAAGAAGTAGAAGGTTAAGAAGATCAGGACTGAAAATAAAATAACATTTGTAGAATTATTGAGTAGCTGCCTGGAGTATAGGCTGTGTGTTTAGAGAGGTCAGAGAGTTAAGAGATGAATGCTTGGAATTACTGAGAATCAATAAAAATTACAGTCTTTTAGCGGCAAATCAAGTGGAAAATTTTGTACTGTTAAGGTATGAGGCTCCGGAAACCTGTTATTTGGGAAATAGCATACCCTCCATTCCAGTAACTATGCAATTATGTCAGTAAAAAAAATTCCCTTACAAATACACATGGTGGTATTTGTGTGTACTTCTAGTTATTCTAGTCTGCCTATGACTGTCAAACTGTGATATAACAAATAACATAAATGGTAAAACTGTAATATATAGGGGTTAACACTATACACAGCCTCTTTCCAGAATGAATGAATGTCTTTTGATCAGGACATTGCAGCTAGGATGTTGGATAAAAGCTCTTTTACATAATAAAACATAATAAAAATGTTATCACTCGTGACAATGAGAGAAACGATACCCCTGGACTATAATGACAACCTGCAGAGCATCAAAGCATGTAGGGAGTACTGCACTTGTTGCATCCATGTTGAAATGGATGGACTGACAGTCTGAAACAAGATGGATGATGGCGGCAAAGGGGAGAATGATCATGTCACACTGCTCGTGTCCCTGTGTGGTTCGGTGCTGGACCTTCATCTCCAGAACTATTATAACTAACATTGTCCTTCTGCTTTGACTTCAAGGCTGTAATGTGAAGCCAGTCATGACAAATAGCAGCGTTCCCTTGCTATATGTCACTTCCAGTAGTCTGAGCAGGAGAGAGGGGGGTGGGGTAGGGGAGGGGGGGCTGGTATGGTTCTGCCCACTGGCAAGAGACTTTGTAATTTGTATTCTGTTAACCCTGAGGAGTTACTTTTAGAGAGAATTTCTGTTTTTCCCATTTGTACTTTACCTTGCCTGACTGCCTCTCCGTGTTAAAAACATTGGGGAAGTGAAGGACACTGTACTTTGTGGTTCTTCTATATCAATGGTATCTGTGGCTCCCCTGTGTCTCCACAGGCAATATAGTACAGTACATTCTGTCACTTCTTAGTTTTATTATTTTACCTTGTCATACCATACCAACTTTAGCATTTATAGCCAGTTTAAAACTCTGGAAAAATAAGCTTATTTACATACTGGAGGTTTGACTTTGTGAGTAGGACATTGTGACAGAGGGATCTGTCCCAGTGAGACAGGTAGATATGTGTGCTTTACTCTGCATTTTGTATTGTGCAACAATTCTCAATAACTCAGTAATTCCCTAATATAACATTTCCTTAACAGAATACAGACCAAATATACAACACAAAACATTTATCTAAGGCATGATAAGACAACAAAAGTGTCATATTCATACATCGAATTGATCCGATGTCTGTATGAACAAAAGGGAGAATGTGTTAGCACAGGAATTCCTCATAGGTTTTATTGCACATTGATCACACAATAACAACGTAATAGTGTTTGTTTTAACTAGTTATCCATTTTTATTTCTCTCTCTGTTCAGCCGACCCTACCGACTCCCTCCAAGGTCGATCATGAACTGTTCCTTGGCAACACAGGGAAGAATAGTGGCTAGGCCAGTTAAAATCCTCAGTCTTGTTACTCTCTTGCTCTATTTCCCTGCAAGACCTGCAAGACTTGTAAACCACTGAGCTGTTGCCTTTGTGTTCCTCTGATGGCTTAGATACTTTGTTATTGGTGGTGCATCTACAGCAAAGAAAGAAGTGAAGGCACAGTGTCATGTGACTTAGAGTGGTTGTATTTGTATGGCTTTGTACCCCCAAATGTGAGGCTGAAAATTTCTTGGCAGAGCTGATAGAACAGTAAAAAACATAAAACAAATAAAATAAGGGCCAAAACCTCCAGGGTTCTGCGAATTTCATTGCATAGATATGACTTTATGTAGTTGTTGAAAATAAAAAATAATGGGGAAAAAAGCTTTATCAGTGCATCAATATTATTACAAAATCCCGACACTAACAGTTTTTTATTTACTTTTGTTGACTTTTTTGTATCGTTGGAAACAGACATCTAGCTTTGTAATGTAATAATGCTCCACTGTGCTTTATATGCCGGGATGCAGGATTTATAATATCATATGGAAAAAGCTACCTTTCAGTGTTTAGTTTCCAATCAGTCAAGCAGCTTAATAAAACATGTTTACTGGAAAGTAATTTTTTACACTGCAGTTATTTAGCAATGATAAATTAAATTAGACTTTAATACACCCGCTGGCATCTCTGAAGGACTCTACAATACCAGTACGATTCAAGGGATTTACATGTTGAGACTTCTGATGTTGACAAAGGCAAATATATAAATATATAAATGAATAACTCACATGGAGTTGACGTGGAGTAGATTAATGGTTCTTCATAACTCTCTCAGTTTATCTTAAACAGGAACAGTGGATATAATTTAGTAAAATATTTATCTCTCCTTGCATTCACTCCTGAGGTTTGACAGACAAATAAACATTTTCCCAGGACCTGAAACTGATGGTGAATTTCTCATTTGACTTTACTGAAACTGAATTTAAACAGAGTAACTTCTCAGCAGTGGATAATACTAATAGAATGAGGAAAATCGTAAATGATTTCATAACTACGCATCTATAGTAACACCTACTTGCAATGATTCATTTGTAGTCAAAACATGAATCAGTCATACTGTGCTACAAAAACATAATTTCTTCCCATGTAAGTTCTGTATATCCCCAGAACTTCCCATAATTCTGTTCTATTGTCATCACCTGTCATAGTCATCAGCTCACTTGAAAAGAAATATTTTTAAGAAACATGTATCACAGTTCCATCACTGGAAAGACACATATACGAACATCTCTTCCAATTTCTTGAGCAGGAACAATGTGTCTTGTCTCTTGCTGAGAGCTTACCACAATTAATGCATGGTAGAAACTCAGAGTGAAGTCTTCAGGGAGTAAAATCAAAATTAATTAAAGACCTAAACATCCTTAAGTTGTTGTGATCGCTGTTCATGCTTAGGGCTGTGCACTGGGGTGATGAGCTTGAACAAAACGGAAAATGATAAAATGAGAAACTAAGCAAAAACAAATTATATTTATTATTTTGAATCTGAAAGTAACCTGTGGGTTACAATAAATTTTAAAAACCTGTTATCACATCTGTTATTTTAGCCTCTTCAGTTGTGGTAAGAGTGAGTAGAAAGTTTAATACAGGGCACAAAACACTGATGTCAGCTTGAGCTTGATCTCATTTGATTATCCTTGAAGCACATTTTTAAAAGCAGGTCACATTTCTCATTTCTTACTCTGTATTATTGCACACACTAATATGGCTCATAATGTATTCATTAGTTACAATTTCAAAGTGACCTTGGGAAAAAACAAACAAATGCATCCATCTACAGATTGAAAAAACATTGGATACTGACTTCTTAAAATGTCATGTAAAGGAAAAGATTTCATTCAAATCTATATGCAATCAATCAATCAATCAATCAATCAACTTTAATTTAAATATAACATTTCACAAACATTTCACAAACATATGCAGCATACATATAAATCTTACACTACTGTATTCATATGAATCCTTCATTACAACATTACTACATTCCTTAAAAACGTTTTCTGTGCAATGGCATTTTAAATTCTGAAAAAAAATAGATCAAATATTTTCATCTCCATGTCTGTTTTAAATCCCATGTCTGTATCTCAAAAAGCTAACTTTCACTTTCACTGACGTTTGCCCAACTACAAATCTGGTCTGCTGTTGGGTTCTTGGGAACAGGAATAACAGAAAATTGCAGACATGTTTGGTATATCCCAGCCCTCACTCAGTACTGTCCCTCTGAGAGTGTTGGATGGCATTATTCATCTGAGTCAAATTCCCCTACACAGTCAGTGAACAGGCAAAAAATTAAAAGGCAACTTGATGGGACAACCAGTTTTCCGATTGGAATCAACCGCATACACATTTCAGTAAAAGTGCCAGCAGTGAATGACTTTGTGTATGTCAACCCTAAAAATTTTCATAATACAAACATGCAACAGACATTCAATACACAAATGGCACTGACAAACATGGTCGCCTGATGGTCAGGGTCAAATCTTGACTCATTCATCTTGATGAATAGTAGTGTTGGCCATCAGGGTACGACATTTTGATGTGTACTCACATGCATTCTGTAGCTAAGAGCACAACTGACATGGTTAAGGCAGATGGCTAAGCCTAGAAGTCAGTGGTAAGAGACTGCTGTACAATCCAGGGAAAGCCTGTTAGGCCACCATAGCTTGTTGTGTGCTATGCAATATCGCTCAAAGAAATGGGGTTCCCCTTGTCCCTGACAACATGAGACCCGGCGAGCCAGAGGACAACCATCCCGCACCCCTGCAGCCAAACGCAAAGGCCCTTCAGATTCATGCGCAAGGGATTCAATGTCTGAACAGGTAAAATGGCATTTGGATGTATGAGTATTGCTCAGAGAAAGAGATGACAGAGGTTGTAACATTTTCAGAATTCTGCTCTTTCTTTTCCTTGTGACACAGAGGGCTCCTTCAATATGATTCCTATGTTGCTCATGACAACTCCTACGCCTCTCAACCCTGTGGCAACATTGTCCACGTCCTTAACCATGTCCTCCTGTGACCTCAGGACAACGTCTGTGAAGACAAGCAGCCCTGAGCTCCGCTCACACTCCAGTGGGTCCACTTGCTATCCACCTGCTACTCCACCAGCCTACACCTCCTCTTCACCGGCTAACACCCCCAGCACTTTCATCTATTTGCATTTTAATTTTTTAATGAAGAAGCAGTGGTCTCATATTGCACAGTTTGCTACACAATTAGCCTCCATGACTTTCCATTGTGACTGATGTGATCAGAAGAGGGTACGTCATCCATGTCCCCCATATCCTGTGGGATTTTCTGTAAAATGACCATGTCACTAATGATCGCAGTGAGCTGTTGATCAAAGTGGCTTAGAGGCAGCAGCCCCGCACTGCTTTTGCACTCGCCTGTTAGGCAGCAATGTCTTCTTGATCCCTGCCTCAAAGTCAGCAGGGTTGAGGAATAACAGGAGTACAGTGTTATGTAATTCAACGGCAAAAACAGTAACTGTAATCTGCGACAAATAGAGATACGAAAGTAATACGATTAAATATACTTTGAAATTTTTGGTAAATACTGTGTGGTTACATTCAACTCTCTTTAAGAGAAATTCTTTGATAAGACTAGTTTTCATACTTGCCAACCACTTTTCCTTGAAACTCACTCTGGTGATGAGAGGAAAAAAAAACATGTTTAACAATTTAACAATTTAACAGGATAGCCCTGTAAAAGAGAAGCAAACATCTGTTGAAAATGCTTTCATGAGATGGAAACTTGGCAATATTTTAATTTTCTAAAGCAAAAAAATGAGATAAAATGTGTATGCCTTGCGAGTTATGTCAAGAGTCTGGAAGGCATAAATTGTCATGTTATAGCAATTATTTCTAACTGTGATCTGCAGCAATTGATTCCATGCTCAATTTAAGAAAACAAATTCAATTAAAATTATATGCAATAAGAAAACATGCTTCTAAATGACATCTAAAAATCAGCACTTAGATATATGTTTCTAAAGCAACAGGAGAGACATATCTTTTGATTTTGAAAGAAGTGAAATAGTCGGGAATTGAATTGAATTGTATAGGGACCTTTTTCTGTTGAAGGAGCTGAAGTCCTTTGGAGATGTATACCCTCACTTCCCAAAACTGAAATAAAAATATCCAGGTCAAAAGCTAAGCATTTGCTGCTCTACTTTCCTGTGGAACAGCTGGGGAGAATGGCCCAGAGCACTGGTGAGACTTGCTCATCACCAGGGATCTACTCTGCAACACAAACATTTTTGGGCTAGATTTATCAAAGCTTCTCACACACGCTAAAATTTTGCAGTAATTGAAAATGTTGTAATGCTAAATGCTTCAGTGATTCAGGCCCTTTGTGTTTTACTGCACTGGCTGCTTTCATGGACATGTGTACAATATATTGATTTAGTACATGACCTGCAATTTTTTTGGTTGACTTGGTTGAGTCTCAAAATAGATTCTATCCTGTGTCTTAATCCTTAACTTTAAGTAACAATATAATCATTTTACTAACTACTCAAATACACAAAATTAGACTGCATTAGTCTAGAGTACAATTATTTCTCAAACACACTCCAAAAAAAAAAATAATACTTTTGGCAATTGTTCAGTGATCATGAAAATAAATTCAATTAAAATGAAGATTTTTTCATGGAACACATTTATTTCAAGAGCTGAGTGGCAGGTATTGTAATAATATTTTTGTTATGTGCAATGGAAAATGTAAAGCTCTATAATGCATATAGCTCTCCATATCTATTGGGAGTCCTGTACACTAAGAGTGGAACACTGAAAACAACAATAGCTGTAGTTGTCTGTGCATTTCCTATGGTCACAACTGTGGTTACAAGTGAAGATAATTTAACTCATTCCTTGTGAAGATTTACAACCAAAGAAGTGTTCCCCAGATGATGCTCTGGTCCGAGTGTGTGTGAGAAACAGCTCGTACCCATAAGAGAAGTCATATCTTAATTGAACTAAAACCTCTTGTGCACTTCCCTCTAGCAAACACCAGGCCACAAAAAGGCGATATCATGAGAAGTCCAATTTTCCCTGGTGAAATTTTATGAGAGATCACACAGCAGGCGGCATTGCTGGTATTGGGCCTTATTATATAGCTGCCACTGTGAGAGTGAAAAAGCCTCGGGGGAAGAGAATCTGTCAACCATTTCCCATGTCCTGTCATCAGCAGAAAGCATGCTTTTATAGTGCATACACATGACTGCATTATAAAGACCTCATGGTGAATTCTAACATTCTGTGTATAAAACATATGAAAAGTGAGATGTCGGAAAAGCTTTGACTTTCCCCTCACTTTTTTAGAAAGTCAAACTGGATTACTAATGTAAAAATAAATGAACTCCAGTTTGTAAGTGTAAATAAATTCTGTCAAAGGCTATGGCAAATGCCACTTAAATAAGCATCACAGATGTTTCCTAATGATACTAGAATGAGCAAGCAAGGAAAATGATTATGCAATGCAAATATTTTAGAAATCTTGGGAAAAAAATAACGATGCAAATTGTCAAACAGTTTGCCAGCAAGTTTGATTTTCATTTTATTGACTTGACATAGTAAGAGACTTGAAACACAGTTTCTATTATGAGGTGAATTTCTACCAGCCAGTATAGCTAAATAGTTAGCTAACTACCCTAACTGCCTTGTAAAATTGTATTAATGCAAGAATTTTGAAATCCATATTGATCATCTGATCACAATTGCAGCTGTTTGAAATGCTTGATAAAAAGAGAGAAAGTTTTCAAAATAAGTTGACAATTTAAAATTAAGGCAGCAACGATGTAACAAATTTCAGTCAGTTAAAGATTAAAATTCTTTAAATTGCACTTTCAGTCATTTATAACATGAAGTATTTTGAACAGAACCCTGATCTCTTGGGAGTCTGATGCCATACCAACCAACAATTCAACAATTGTTTAATCAGGGGTCATTAGAAATTTCAATGGTCAGTTTTGAACCCTGATTTAAAACTGTTTTGATTGCATAAACAAAATATGCTTTAAAGAGACTGTGATTGATTGAAGTCACCCCTTTGTCAGTTTTTCCTCCACCATGAATAAGACATCATATATAGCACTAAAGAAACCTTCTTGTCATTTAGACATTTATTCCTCATTTTGTAACGTCTACTCAATAAGCACCTTCGCAGCAGAATTATGTTACTGTCTGGGACACTGAAGTATCTTGTCACACATTCTACCATGTAATTCTCACAGCATTAAAACATTCAGCGATGAACGCTACTGTCTAAAGGCATATTTTAAATAAGATAATAAATGGTAATTCCGCACCTTGGTGCTGGAATACCGACATAGATCCCAATGAGGTTTGAGCTGCCAGACGTCATCTGTAATTTGTGCTGCCTGGTCACATGACCAGCCCCCACCACCACCATGAAAGCACATCCATCCTGTCCAGCTGGGAGACAGGCCTGTGCAGCCGTCTGCACTTTTCATGGTCACTGCACATCCAACACCCGGCTCATTATTTTGAGAAACCAGCATGTAAGGTAGCCTCATCCTGATGCCCTTGTGAAATGCAACGCAGGATTTAAATTAACGTTACCACAATTAACTGAAACAAAAGGCAGTGAATGCGCCTCTTATAGTGTGAATATCCATGACATTTTCCAAAGAGAGTAACTCACTCCAGTGTTAGACTACACAAATAGCTATTATCGTGTCCACCAAATATTATTAAAGTGTGGTGCACTAGTAATACAGATCATTGTGTTTTGGAGTGCTCTTCCATGATTATTTCCTTGTTTTTTCAATATTTAAGTCCAAGCAATGTCTCGATAGTATATTTGAGCGTGTCCTCCATCAAGAGTTTGAGGTGACCACAATCTCTGTGCCATCAGAATATTAATAAAGGTCATCTAAGGACAGTCGCTCCATCGGTTATCTGATTAGAGTGTAAATGACAGGTAAGACCCCTGAGCCTCATGGCGAGGCAGTGGAGTTGGTCCTGATGTCACTGCATTGACCTTTGGGTCTAATGTCAGCAAGGATGTTAACCATTATGTTACTGTGTAGGCATTAAAAGTGTCTGAAGTGTGTTGAGCACACTAGAAAGTTCTGCAGACTTTAGTCTGGCATATGCTTTTGGTATCTCCAGATGGGATTTGACCAGATGAAGCAGGGATAAGACAACATCATCAACTCCTCTGTTGGAGTTTGCCTGGTAGGCAAACTGTAATGGGTGTAGTATGTGCTGGCTACTCTCTTCAAATTGCAAGCCCTTGCTTCTCTCCACACTGCAGACATACCACCAATTACATACTGGTAATTTGGAGGATGATGAAGTCTACATCTGCTTGGTTTGTGTATCCACAGGTGATTGGCTGACCAGGACTGGCCAGGAGAGGGTGATAAGACTAACAAACTTAACGGGCTTAACCCTTGTTTTTTCCTGGTGAGAAAATAGTTTTCGCCACTGTGGATCCCTGGCCATAGCCAGTTGGAATTCAAACCTCCAGTCACATGGCTCACATCTGCTTCCCAAACAAACGTCTTTCTGTGGGAGATATCAGGAGACCCCGATTTCGAGTCATTTTCAAAGAAATGTCCTCCTGTAATTTGATTTGTGTATCTTAAATGTGTGGGAGGAACCATAAGTAGGTGGCTGTGTGGGTTTTTGGGATACTATCGAAAGCACAAACATGTTTATATTTTTCTAATACATGCAATCTGTGCCAGTAACACCACATTGTGTACCAAGTAATGCATTCCATAAGAACACCTTCCTTAAGAGGACATGTTTGGAGAGCAGTGGCATCCAGGGTCATTTTGATTGGATTAAAAGAGGTGCTTGATTGTGCCCACTGAAGCTGCATTAAAAGAAAATTTGTATGAGTGGGTCACAAAACAGGGTAATGAAATCAGCCTACTCATCTCATTGAAAGCAAGAAGTTTTTAACGAGGCATGGAGCCTGAACTCGTTTTACGAATTTGAACTCATTTTACAGTCCATAAAGCCAAGTACATAACCTCCTGACCAAACTACTCCCCGGTAGACGGGAACACATTCTCACAGCCAATGAAAACCAGGCTGATATTCTGTTAGACAGAGGACATCTGCTGTCTCTGAAGTTCAGTTATTCACTATGAGCTGTTGTTCAATTTGTATTGTACGTGTGTGAAATTGAAAGTAACTGTATTCGCTACCCTCAAACCATGTTCATTCAAATAAACGCACATTGATCATATTGAGACATCTAAGTGATTATGAATTCCACATTTTATGTGTCGTTTTGAAACTTTCCAGTTTTAAATATGATTGGAACTGGACTTATTGTATTGTGCGCATACAACTAGCCTTATTTGTCAAACAATTGTACAACCATATTTGATTGCAAAGAGTTTCTGTGCGCATTGTAATGGAAAAGAATTTACAACAATGAATGTGAGTTAACCTTAAGCCAATTGCAAATCCCAGCTCCAGACTTGGCCATTTATTTATGGTGAAAAATAAGCATTGAATTTTAATATTCAGAGCACGCAAGTTTAACAGAGTTTTCTACTGAAATCAGTTAAAATTTTTCTAAAATGAAGAGGCTATAAGACAAAGTATAAGACATACTGCTATTATAAAACAGCATTCATATATTCATATATTGTTATCACATGCCATTGAGTGTATTTGTAAAAGTCAATTTTAATGCACATTTATATTATATACAATAATTTAAACATTATATGAAAGGGGCATATCTTAAACCTGTGTTTCTGCGTGTATCTCCCTCCCCTAACAGTGCAGTTTCTCAGCACAGAACTCCAAACAGAACAGATGTACAGAAACCCTACCCAGACTTTCAAATTTCCTCTGGGAGTGTCACATTTGCATAATCATTAAGATTGATGTAAGTATTGCATATTCTTAGTGCGTTGGTCATAAAGAACTTGATTTAGGTATTTTTCTTTATAGCATACCTTTTATGGCCTTTTCAGAGTGTGACCAACTATATATATAAAGTACATTTCTTATGGAAAGTGACAAATGTTAAGTGTCACATGACAAATGTATGCATGTTAAAAAAGGAAGGTCATGACATGGACAATGATGAAAACCATGTCTTTGTAAAGAACAAAAGATTGTCAGTACAGTCCACATATCTCATGAAATCCTTTACTTCTTCAGACCCATTCCAAACAAGTAGTATCAACAATGTGCCTACGCTATAAGGAGATTAAAGGGTCAATGGGGATGTGAATTAACCTCTCCTGTCCCATGGACAGATTCACTTAATTTCATCCTGGGTCTGCAAGTGGAATCAGCCTGGCTGTTGAAAGTAATTCATAATGAGTGTAGCCAAGAAGTCAGAGAGGGAAGTAACACTTCAGGGTGTGAAGTAAGAGCCTGCAATCTCAGTTTGCAGACTTTGTTATGAAAACAAACTCTGTCCTGCTCTACCTTCATACCTATGTGGTACATCAGTGTGTTTTTTATGGCTACATCTACAAAAAGCCAAGCTCATTCAAAAAAGAACAAAGAAGACATTTCTGACTTCAAAGGTTTATTCAACATTTCTACATTTTGAACTCACTGCAAAAAATGCCACACAGTTTAAAGAATGCAATTCTTAACTCTGTCTCGATATAACTATACAAAAACCAAGCTTACCTTCAACATGTCACCATTGTAGCAAAAGCAAACAGAGCATGATATACAAATAGTTTGTTTCTGTACAGTGGTTTCCAATTACTTCTTTATTCAGTACATTTCAAAGCAGTTTTTGAATAATTATAAATTCCTACCAATCAAATATAAATGTCAGGAAGACAAATGGAGTATCATAACAAAGAGAACATAATTGGATGTCTTTGGTAGGTTGCTGTGTTTGCCAATATTTTATTTGACTTTGATTACCACCCATGATGAAGAAAATTCCAGAATGGCAGAAGATATTCTTACTCTGCATGTTCTCACTGCATGCATCTGAAACTCAAGGTTAATAATACCTTCATAATGGACTTCTACAGAGATAATTAAATCCAAAAAAATAAAAATGCAATAGATTATATTTCGTGTGGGAAGATAATTAATCTCCTTGAAACATGCCGTATTGAATACTTATAACTGTCAATATTGTAGGCCTCTTCAAATTTTTGGAGCAAACAGGCATAATGCCTGCACCAAAATAAGCCTGGTAATCTTTACGGTTTTGTTTAACATCAATATATAGTGGTGCACCTTTTAAGATAATGTGAGATAGATACCCAGCCACAACATAAAAACCTACTCTGTCTGCCCTGCCGAGACAGAAAAAAACATTTTCAATTACAAATTCATGACATACTATTATTTGATAACATGACTAGTGTTTATGTAAGACAATCATTTCCATTACTTTGTTTGCCCCTTCATCAAATCTATTAAAATTGGCATAAATTTGAAATGCATTACATTTGAGCATTATTAAAGTGCCTAGGTAACATTTCTAATCACATCTCTTGTTTGGCAACACCTGCACTATGTTTTTCTTCTTCCTCACTTTCACTCCCTTTCTTTTTCCACTCCTCCTGTTCTCTTTCCAAAGGCCAGCTGGATTTGTTGGAGTGTCCTTGTTCTTTTCTGTCTTAGGGAATAAATTAAACACAGTGTCAATTAACTATTTAAAGTATGGGCTTAAGATACCTGTCTATTGCCATTATAAAATGGGCCTAGTGACCGCCACAGCATGTGTTATGTTAGCTATGGCATTTTGGCAGCGAATTGGTAGTTATTACATAAAATATATATTTCTTGAATTCTAAGAACTACGTTTCTCATGCGTGTGTAGTAGAGAAAGAAAATAACAGAAAGTAACAGAAGTTTGAAGAAACTAACGATTTACTCTGTTTCTATTTTTATTACGTGTTCATTTTTGTAACCCGAGTCCATCTTTTTTTGATTACAGTTATTTATAATTGAATTTGAAACTCCGGTGTCATCTTTTGGGATAGTTTCTACATAACAAATAATGTTAGCTGGTCTACAGCCTCGATAGACATGATAGGGCATTCTACCAGGTAAAAACAAGCTACCAGTTTGTCATATGTATCATGGATTAATTGTTAAAGCTTTTTGTCTGGTAACAGCAGCATACCTCTGGAGCTCATCGTCTTCACCTCCTGCCACTCACATATTTCTGTGCGTTGTGCGGAAACTTCTTGTCAGGAGCAATGCATTGTAGTCATTAGAGTTATCTTTAACAGTGTGAAAACTGTATTGAGTAGGTTGCGCATGTACCAAAAACTACATTTTAAGTACATACCCACCAAACAGAATACACTGTTAATGTGCCAACTTATTTGGGCTAATGCTTACCAATGTTTGACTGTTCACCACTATTCACAATTCATTTGCATATTAAAAAAATAAAAAAACACTACAAAAAATACAGAGGACATGACCTGGGTGTCATCAGTGGTAGCTATGGCCATGAATGCAAAACGTCAGCCTGAGAGGGAAAAAATTACCGAGGTCCAGACCTCGGTGACCTCATAGCTGGCTATGGGGGTGGTCATGAATACATACTATAGGAGCCAAAAAGAAATGCACATCATAAATGCATATGTCATAAATATTAGACCTCCAGTGTCTACAATGTCGTCTGGTATAGTTGATGATATGCACGAAATTCAGAGCACAGCTCTTTGACGTAAGAATGTTTATAGATAACGACCAAGGCAGTATGTGCACACAGGTAAACCACTACCGTGAGTTAGAGGACAGCAGAAATTTGATTGGTGGAGAACCTTGATGCAGTCCAATCATGAATCTGTGGCTGTTTACACAAAACACTCTGCAGTGCCGATGGAAAATCCAAGATGCTGGAGACCTTTTCAGCACATTTTCGATGTCAGTAATGGAGGGACAATGGTGCCGTGTCATATGGTGTTACATTTACCTGGGCGGGGTGAGAGCAAGTCTCAGAGCAAACGTCTTAAAAGTTGGTGTTATTGAATCAAAAGGCCCAAACATCATAAAATTTGTTTATGATGTTTGGTGAATTGGTCACCAGGATGCCATTCTTTCCTGTCCTCAATTATACTGATATGTAAGAGTAATGATGCGAAGTCCTTTGGATATCAACAGATTTTTGAGCCTCTTCTGCATGACCTCATGACTTTGGAGCAACAGGGGGTGTTCATCAATCACCTGGGAATCTCTATCAAAGGAACGGTGCAATATGTGGTTGCAGACTACCTTGGCGCTCACTCATTGGCAGGTTTTGTGGAGCATTTTTTCAGTGACTACGTTTGGAGGTTTTATTCTGCTACATGCTTAGAAGTACTGTCAAACAAGGTCAAAGATGGTGTTTTTTACTCTTACAACTGAAGATCAGAAGATGTAGCAGATGCACTCAAGCAAGGAAAACCTTGTTGTGGTGTAAAGAACGCACGCCCATTTTCTGAGAAACTGTCTAACTTCAAGGTTCCCCCCCATATCTTGCCCACGATCTTTTGGAAAGCATAGTACCAATTGAGTTGGCAGGATGCTTTGAACTACTGATAGGCAAGAAGTATTTCACTTTTGATGGTCTTAATAAGCCCATTCGAGAATTCCCCCACAAGTGGGGAGATGAGACCAGTCGTCCTCATGTACTTCCATGCACTTTTTCCAGTAATGAAACAGTTGGTGGAAATGCACATGAAAATTTGTATTTGCCAAGACTGATGTCACTAATTGGTGGAAAGCTCATACCCAAGGGTGAACCAGCATGGGAAATTGTTCTAGTCTTGAAAGATATTGTTTATCTTGTTTTTTGCCCAGTGAGTCACTTGCATTCTTGGAGAGTGAAATCTCTGAGCATCGAAGTATGTACCGAATGACTTTTTACTGAGAGAAAATCGTTGCCAAAGCATCATTTTCTGGAACATTACCCGGCAATGATCCATCTCTTTGATCTGTGTGTCTTATTTTGGTCAATGAGATTTGAGGCCAAGCACTGTTTTTTTTTAATCGGTGGCTAGGCACACAAATTGCTTTAAAAACATCACAAAGTCTTTGGCAAGGAAACATCAGCTTATGGTTGGCCATTTCATTCAGTAAACAGTTCTCTAAAAAAAAAAATTCTATAGCGGTCACGCAAGTTTCATCTTTCCCTGTAGAATTTCTTCACGAGGACGCTGTCCATAGTTTTACTCAGAAATACCCAGATGTTACGTGCTGTCAATCTTTGACAGCATGTTATGATGGACTGGTATGCAGAAAGGGCATGCTCATAGTTGCTCATTAGTGGACTGCCAAACTTTGCAGAAATTATGCAGATATGTGTTTTGAAAGACAGTGTTGCGTTCATAGCAAAAAGTTAAGCTCATGGTACCATGAACACCACTGGGCATTTGAATTGGAGCCTACAAGGGATATTTTCTTGGTGGAGTTAGGTGACCTCGTTGATGGATATCTCCTCCTTGATTATAAAGTCGGTGCTTTCTGAATGCTCAACATAAAAACATACACACATTCTTCAGGTAATGTTCAAGAAAGAAATAATTAGGGCTGGATGATTTGAACTGTACACTATATTATTTGAATTGTGTAGAAGAACAAACCTAGAGAAATGTTTTTTTTATTTATTTCATTAGGATATTTAAGTTCATATTAGTCCCTTGCGATATAAACGATAGTCAGTCATATTGTGGCTCATATTTACATCTCAGAATCATTACAGTACACAGTAAATTAGTTTCTCTGTTGTAAAGCTGATTACTGTAAGCCGCTTAGTTTTGCATCTTGAAAGTTGCATAAATGAAAGTATGTATTTTAGTACTTCGCATCTGATTATAACAAAGTTTTAAATAGACTTGTGTAATAGCAGAATATCTTAATCTGTTTTTCTCTTTTTTTAGATTAAGATGGTTGAGGGGGTTGACATGACAGCCAACCAAGAGATGTGGACATCGTTGTGGAGGGGGTGAAGGTCATTCAGGAGCTCGGAGACATCGATAAGACCTGTGCTCTGTTGTTTGGCATCATGTACAACCTGACTCTGAGTTGCTCAGCGCACCTGAAGTACTCCTTTGAATTCTTCTCAGAATGTTCTTATACAACTTGATGTTCACAAGCTCTCTCACAAGGTGAAGGCACTTAGCAACAACCTACAGTGAGTGTTCTGCCACTTGAGCATAAGGTCAATGCAGGTTTTTTTTTCTTTTTTTTGTCAGATCCTCATTGGGTGTAACAATGGCACATTTACTCCACAGGCAAGAGACAGCATTAGAGCCTATCTGTGTTGCTTTCGCTAATAGTTACCGTGCACAGAGGTGTCATCTATTTCTGTTTGGGACGAATAGTCAGGAGACATGAATTTATTTTTCACTCATTATTGGTAATATATTTGTTCATGTTTATGATAAAAGCCCTTTAATAGCTGCAATGATATTTGAGGAATTGCAAAAGTGTAAAACTGTTTCAGTTTCGGTTCGGACAAAAATGTTTTTTTTTTTATTAAATAAGATTAAAGGTTTCAAAATAACCAAATAAAAAAAAATATTCAAAATAAAAAAAAACAAAATTCCAATGTATTTTATTTCAATGTCTATTAATTGGCACGTAAATACTGAGACGTTTTAGCTGCTGCTTTCACACCTGAAAAGCAGCCTCAATCCTTTAGCCAATCTGGCCATGCTAATGCCTTTGTAACCAAACTCTTCTGCTTGGGGTTCAGTACTGACTTTCCTACTGTATCCTGTGTCTTCAGTTTTTTCAAACCTCTAGTGCTATAAGAAGAATATTATCACAACAGCCAGGAAGTAAACTGCATGAAGTGCCACATCAGGTATTTTCACATACCATAAACCGGAATAATGTATTGCTGCAATAACAACTACCTGCAACATAACAACAGATGAGTGTACACATCAAGTGTCATCTTATAATATTAGGAATTACACATGTAGATGTGTCATTCATTTTTCAATTAACTCTAATAAAAAAATTCAATATTGTCAAAGACCACTTCCTTATTCTGAATATTAAATTACAGATCCAGATGTCAAAGACCTTTGACACAGAGAGTAATGTACCCTTTCATAGTATTATAGGACCTTTCAATTGTGAGAATAAGCCTCCAGGACTTCCATGAGTCACAAAGGATTTTTTTAATGCGGGCCACTGACTGTCTCCAGTGGACTGTCTCCAAAAATAATGTTGCTGACTGAGGAGCAGATTGCTCGAAGGATAACTATTTGCAGACAAAGAAAATAATACACTTGCTCTGAGCATTCAGGGCTACTTCCTGTAATTAATTTCAGCTTTAATATTTGGCAGACCTGTTTTAATAAAATACCAGTGCACATAATGAACCTTTCATGTCATTTATCCCATTTTATAAATACAGACAGACCACATATAGATTATGAGGTTCTTTATTGAAAATGAGTCACGCCGATCACTGGTGTTTAGTCTCTTTTCTCAGTGACAAGGTATAGACATCTAGTTAGTTATTAGGAGCTCTGGAAGTCTGTAATTTCATTAAACGATCACTTTCCGTTTTTCACAGCGAACGAGTGGGAGCATTAATGGATCAGACAGATGAAAGTGTGATGTGAATATGGGACATTTACTCCTCATGGCGTGCAAAGCTCTTTGTTACATAATGTGGCTCAAGAGGGTAAATCATTCCTCAAGACCAACGCCTAACGGTTAACGACTTTTTTTTGAATTGATAGGTTGAGACTGATGCTGGAATGAAAACCATCACGCGCGGTGGAACCCGAGGACTCACTTTGGGAAACGCTCCCTGAAATGACAGCTCATCACTTGAGCAAGCCTGGCGAGTGGGTATCGGTTGCTTATACAGCAATAACCTAAAGTGC
The DNA here is from genome assembly GCA_022829145.1 of Albula goreensis. NCBI lineage: Eukaryota > Metazoa > Chordata > Actinopteri > Albuliformes > Albulidae > Albula > Albula goreensis. Next base: position 6,369,064 of record CM040742.1, on the reverse strand, counting down.
CCTAGCTGAACTAAGCCCCTCCCTTCCCAGTGGGGCACAAACCAATAGTGTGCCACAGAAGAATTTCTTTTATAGTCGGCTAATGACAAGGCTAGACATGAATGAGGGACGTGTCGGCCATTGAGTTCAAGGTGAACTCCTGACAAGTACCGACTCTCAGACCCTGTGTGAAATTATTAACTAAATTGTACCACCACAAAGAACCCTTAAGTACTACAGGGGAAAAAAAATCTCTAAATTACATTGTACCCACAATTTTTAAAAGAGGTAAAAAAAATGGGCTCTTTAGACTAGTGCACTGACTCATTCCCCGGTCTGCCACATCTCTTCTTTCATTTGATAAGTGGTGTTTAAAGGTCAGGAGACCCTGGTTGCCCATTTCAAAAGGTGATAATGACCTGAATTAATTCTGCTGAGAGTCACTTTTCTTTGGGGAAAATTAAGTTAGAATGAATGCATCCTGAATTTAAATGAGCTGACAGAGATACACCCTACAGGTACAGTGACAGCGTCTGTCTAACCCGAAATGTTTTCATGAATGCATCTCTTAATTCATGATTTAAACCAGCCCCACATGTTAACATTGGGCAGTGTAGCTTGTTGAATATATTAAATTCTATGTTATAAAATAGGAATATGCAGTTCTAACAGGAAATAGTGATGTGACAAATGTTGTCTGACAGTACTACAGTTCATCTCAATTGTTTTCCCTACATTTTTATTCTGCCTGAATTTAATTATGCTGTCAGCCCTGTTGAGGACTTTCACCCACGGATTCAGAATTCAGAACTGAGAACTGATTCCTCCAATTCATGTGGCAACCAGCCCTTTATATGGCACAAATCACACACTGCCTATGCCATTGGAGGAGCACCAAATGAACATATGATTACTTCATGGACTCGTAGAGCCATATTTGAATATTCTATGGCACATAGTGCAACTGCATTTTTGCTCATTACATGGAGGTGAGTTTGAACGCAACATCAAACATGTATCAAAAGGGTTGGACTTCATGATCTAATTACATTTAGCTGTGTCTGGAACATAATGAATCAAAAAATAAACAAATCAAAGCATATTGTAGTTAGCCTTGTAGGTCCGAAAAAGAAATCTACTGTATATGGACAAAACATGAATTGTTTTGGAACTTTGTCTTATATTGTGAATGCCTGGCACATTTGTCTCAGCTGAGTGGAGTATCATCATATTTTTGTAATTTGTAAGCTCATGAAGGGGCAGTGTTTGTATACTAACTCTGTGGTTGCATGCATATTGGGTATGTGTGGCTGGGGAGACAACGCCATGCACCGTGCGGCCCCAATGAAGGAGAAGGATGGCAGCCATATCAAAGTGATTTATGCTGGATATTCCCAGCTTGTTATTGCAAAGGATGCCAGAAGTGAAATTTGGTATATGGACATACTGCTGGGGAGGCCACCATTGCCACAGTGCCTGCTGGCAAAACATACAGTATTTCAACAGGTCAAATTTAGCAAAGCATCTATCTGATCGGCACCCTGACCACTTCAAGGAATTCAAAATTTGACAAGTCAGCAGATAGGTCAGATTGTTACATTAGATACATGACTCAGTAACATAACACTTTGTTGAATGGAAATAGAAGTTTAGCAGGCCCAAAAATATTTAATCAAATAAGCAATTGAAGTCCTTTTTGTCCAGCTGTCTTGGTAACTATCCAGTGTTAGCAACTGCCATTACGTTATGGTTCAGCATGACTGTTAACTCATCCTCTGTCAATTTTCAAAGCAAAGGAGCTAGCTGACTAGGTAACGTTAGTTACCTGCTGATGCTATACTTTACGTAGCTATACCACTAAAACATGGAGTCTCACTCTATTCGGGACTCCTAGTCAGCACAGGAGATGCTACTCATAGCTAAGGAAGTTCTGTTGTGAAATGTGCAGTTGGCATGTTGAAAGGTCGCTGGCTTTGCTTAGATGCAGCTAGAGGGCAGCTATCAGCCCCAAACAAGGACATAAAATTGTATTATCTTGCAGCAATCTCCACAATATGGCTTTGAGGCATAAGCTTGAGTTAACGCCTGAACTAGTGAGACCTGAGGATGTCCTTACCCATGCAACGTATGTGATCCCAGGAAGGAGTATGTGGACACAGTTGAAAAACATAAGCAATTTTAAAATATAAGAATGCCCAATTACATTACATGGTGTTTATTCATCTGTTTGCTGTTTGCTTGACACATTCGACAAGGCTTGGAGAGAGAGTATTGTGAGTCTCCCCCATCTCGGCAACAGCTTGTCTGAAGCCATCTGTGCTATCTTCTTGGAATTTCAGCGTCGCATGGGTCAGGACCTCGGCCCACCGCTGACCAGAAGCTGCCGCACACAGTGCTGGAATTATGGCCTGTCTGTTGCCTCGGGAGAAGCGGTCCCTTACCCCTCGCTCCACCAGACTGCGGTGGAGACATGAGAACATCTGTATGAACAAAAACTCATTAAATCTCAAAATCATTCATTAAATTTTTATTTGTATTTCCAACATTTCAAAATCATTGTAATCTTTTCAATATACTCAAGGCGCTTGTATTGGATAATGTGTACCTTAGGCCGTTCATTCCACAAATGAAAGTGTACAGATATATAAGGACTCGTTTCTCATATGCTGTGGTGACCTGGGGAATCATTCTGGGTAGAGAATGCAGCCCAGGAGATAGCAATCTCGTCAGAGAAGGCAGTGAGGGTACAGTGTATTGGTTCAGCCCTAAAAAAGACATTACAGAGCTAATTAAAGTCTTGATTGACACCACATAAGCCACTTAGAAGCCTCTTCTGATCAATTTAATATATTAGTCTTTAAACCCCCTTTACTGAGCATAAAACTGCTTGATTGAGCTTTTTTGGTTTCAGATCTTAGAGAGCTGATATTAAAGCGGTCGATTACACAGCTGACTCGCTTGGCTTGGCTTCTTGGGTATATCTTGGTTGTTTTTTCAAGGTAAACACACAAAATCTGCAGTCCCTGAGCTTCTCTGACATGTCCCAGTGAATACTCATGTCTGTCTGCCTTTGCCTCAATTCCTCTGCCGCTCTCCCACTAGACTGTTGAAACCCCAGAATGTTCATTCAAAATATTTTACTTACTGCATGGTGTGATGTTGGATTTCATCATGGAAAATGGTTGTATAACAACTGCCTCCTATAACATGCCGATTGTGAAATGTGTCCAGGCATATAATTTTCTGTTCCCCTTGAAACTGTTGCCTCCAGTTGCTTTTGGGCCGTAGTACCTCCAGGTGAGTGAAAATCTAAAGCAAAAACAACACAAGAGCTCCCTGCAGTGAGCCGACCGAGTCACAGTACAGTCTGTTTTGGATAGTCCAGCCTGCTTCCCTGCTCATTGTACTGTGTTGAACTGAATTCCATAAATTAAAGTACTGCATACTGTATATTGTATTGTAATGATATCTAAGGAATGAGTGACAATGCAAATGTTTCTTCTTGAAAGCAGAGTTTGTACTTTTCCCATACTGAATGCAAACAACGGAGAAGACCAACTATGGTGCAATATTTGTTTTCACTGCATACTATGGAATGATTCCAGCGTATTTTATATTGCCATACAGTTTTCAAAATAAACTATGAATTCTACAGTTGTCATCACCTTTTAAAACAAATTATTTGTATTCAAAGTGGTAGGAATTGAGCATGTGGAGTATTTTACCAAATGACTAGGGTTATTCCAATGGTACCCAGTGTTAGGTACCTGCCGATTAGTTTTTTTAATGCTATCCAGCTAAAAAAAATCTCCTCAATCAAGGTAATTTTAATAACATATTATTAGATGGCAGGCTAAGATTATTTCATATATTTTCATTTCTATATTCATCTAATTTTGCTACCAATAAGCAGTCGTGTAAATGGATGAATGTCAAAACTTTCTCCTGCCTCGTGACACAGACTCGGATCTGCCCATTCCTATTATGCTGGCACACAAGTTAACTATTTTAATATGAGCCTACAGCAAACAGTCGCATGAACGATTTATAAAATGCCGATATGCATGAGTAAATGTGAACAAGTGTATCAACTCCACACAGTGAGCACCCTCAAATATCCTTATTCGATTAGATTGTCTGACAGGGTCATTTCCATTGTAATTAATGATTTTTCAAGTAATGTAGTTATAGTCTGTCTTGCTGAGACATTGTACTCAGGGTCAATACAATTTATGAGATCGATGGACTCTGTATACACTTAACTGGGCTAATAGGCAGCATGCCCTTGGAGACTATATTGCATATTTTCTCTTGTTATTCTTACTGAACATTGAGCGTGACATCTTATTGTCCCAATCCACACAAAATACCTGAGTTTTTACAAAGAGTTGTCTCTCCACAGATACACCTGTCTGTTAATTATTTTTTTAAATGGTTGTACATACCATGCAACTTAAATTTGTAATTGTTCTCCTAAATTTTACCCTCAAATTCTTTAATTACTTAGCTTTTAATTTTAATTTATATTGACTGATATTAGGCCTGTGATATCCTTTGGGACTGTATTTAACAAAAATAAATCAAACTATTTCAGCTTTTGCCCGCTGCCATTTATTTTTATTTCATTTTATTTTACTTTTATGGTTTACTGCAATAGGAAAGCAACCATACTCCCTTCTTTCTCCACAGGTAAACTAATCCACTGTTAATTACTCTGAACTAAAATGTATTCTTGCTGTCACATGTCCTCAGCTATCCATTGGTTGAAATCATTCACAGACTAAGATAGATTTATTTGAACATGATTGTATAGATTTTCTTATGACATCATGTTTTGAAGCACATCATAAAGGGCTGTGAGTGAAAAAAATGAGGTCAGCCAAAAATTGTAGCCACCATACTTTGTGACGTGGCCTATTTTGTCTGTTGCCTTTATCACATCCCCCGATCTCCAAGGACAAACTTCCTCACCCAACTCCACTCCACTTCAGTGGAGACGTTCTGATAGATCTTAGCCCTTCCCCTATCCCTTTGCATCATGTCCCATGGCATTATTCATGTCATTGTGGTTGGCCTGCATTTGAGTCTTAAAGCTATACATATTTGTCCTCAACCCCGCCAGAGCACTGACAAGCTGTTGGGTGCCAGTGGCCATTAAACAGAGGTCACATGTCATACAATGCAATTATGTAAATGAACCCTTTAATTTCAAGCCATGCTTAAAGTTTGGCAAGCTTGCTCAATCTATAGGAATGTGTCAGGCTCCTCAACACTGCGTATGCTGATGCATTTTAAAAAAAGGATGGAATATCCTTCATTTCTACTGTGACTATCAAGTCATCCCTGCAATCACATGGAATTTACATCAGTGGCGTATTTGAGGATAGCAAGTAATGTGATTTATTCTTTATTAAGTCAATTTATTTGATCATTTAGCCTATATGAATACCATACCATGAATGTAATGTACCCCATTTGGGTGATTCCAGCAAAGTGCATGAAGAATAGATTGAACTGGGTGTGTTATTGTCTATGAAAGATTTATGCTCCTTGGATTATCAGTACATAAGGGCATGGTAAAATTGTGGTAAGGACATGCTGGGGCTAATTGCAGTGTGTTTAGCATGTGAGGTAAAGTACTTTTTTTTAGTAAAAGTAACAGGAGAGAAGCTTGATGATTATTTATTTATTCATGTATATATTTATTATTTCACATAACTGCTCCTAATATTGATGGCATTCTTCTGAATATGCTGTGGTCTAATAAAGGCTGCATTATTTGAGCATGCTGTATTTCTTTTGGCAGGTACAGTGGACAAACACTATATTCTATATGTGCATGGCATAATGGTGTTCACTCAATGAGCAATAAAAGTAATATTAAGAATCTCTAAAAATACTCTGATCACATATATGTTTTAATGTGCATTATGACGAGCACACAAATGCAATGTAAAAGGTTTAATAAAACAATGACATCTCATGTTGAAAATATTTATGAAATAATATTGAGGTATCAGTTGAATCAAGGTGTGCAAAGTAACAGTTTTTATATGTACTCAAGAATAGGCTGTACTGAATGAGTAGTTAAAGGACTCCATAATGATGCACTGTAGCAATCCTATTTATGAAAACTTTGGGATGAGGTTAACTCTGCCTGTGATGCTGATCGTTATTCTCATTACTGAATTAATGACCTGTTTCCTGGTCCTCTGAGCTAGCATTTAAAATCAATAAGCACTTCTCGGTTAAAAGGTCATTTTTCCATCTCTGTCCGATCAAACTGTGAGGACAATGATTTTTTTTTTTTATTTCAAGATTGGCTCTATAAAAGTGTAGCAAATGATGGGGATAATTAATAACAGGCGTACTTTCATGCTTGACAGACACACACACACACACACACACACACACACACACACACACACACACACACACACACACACATACAATGTTTATTGACATAGTGCAAGCTGTTTAAGCAAAAACCAGTAATTGAGCTGAATCAGTAAAATGGATATAAGACAAATTGCTTATGAAAATAAAAATCCTGTTCTTATTTTTGTGTCTTTTACATTTGTCAGCCTTGATTACACCATCCATGGAATTACATAATATGTACACTCAATTTTGAAAATGATCATTTCCATCATTTAAAAATGATTTTATGATGACTACATCATTGTCCATCCTCCAGCTGTTTTGTAGCTATGAGCATGGAAAATGTTATTATATTATTATAAATTCTGGCTGAAACTGGGAAGTAATATAACTTGAAACTGAATAAAATACATATGCAGGGGGTCGCTCTGATATGGAAGGATGTGTAAGAACTGTAGTCACAGTCAATGAAGAATACCAGTTTGACACTAGTACAGTTTATTAATGTGAAAGTGTTGAAAATATTACTACAGAATACTTACATATAATGTAACAATTACTTGACTATGTGACCAGGAGGTTGTACCAACGTGCTTCCCCCCTTAAAATCCCAAACACCAAAGGAAAACCCTGCACAAAGAAAGGCACAATCGCAACAAAACCGGAAAAACACAAACACAATGCCTCCTTGATTTATCACGATAAGTGCATGACACTCTGTTAACCATTAGTGGCACAGATGTCCGCTGACTCAAATAGAAGTTGCAGCAACCCACGATTCATTTCTGAACCATTTTGTTCTAAATCATCCACTGTGCCACTCCATGAATGACAATAACCTGTTACTCCAGACATCGGCTTTCGAACAACACCAAACATCAGGACTAGCCCAAGCCTTTATGGGGCCTTAGGCGGAATTTGTTTTTGGGGCCCCCCACCGTATCGGTGCCACTAATACCATCGACTATTGTCAAAGCTTGATCATCCACACACCTACTGTAAATCTAACACACCCATTATCCATTTCATGAATTGTAGCTGCATTGCTTACATCATACCAATGTCAGCCTGGCATGTTTTCACCCTTCTATCGTTCAGAAAGAAAACAAATATTTATCTGTCAAAAGTTAATAAAATATTAATAACAGAATAATTGTTCCTTAAAATACTATAATTCTAGTATAATATGAATATATATTTGTATATATGATATTTAGGATATTATATAGGACAATTAGGAGTTTAGGGTGTCCAGGGTGTTAAGGGTGACTTAGAAATACCGCATACAATGCAAATATTCATCTTTACAGTCTTTTGTAAATGTCTTTTGTGGAGTTTTCTGGCCACCTACTTAATAACACATTTACTAACTTTGTAATTACAATACACACTGAAGCTTTGTAACCAATTTCTAGTGTTAATTTATGGTGTTAATTTCCAGTGTTCATTTCCAGTGTTGATTTTTGGTGTGAAATTCCAGTGATAACTTCCAGTGTTGATTTCCAGTGTTAATTGCTGGTGTTAATTTGTGGTGTTATTTTCCAGGGTTAATTACTGGTGTTAATTTCTGGTTTCACTTTCTGGTGTTAATTAGCAGTATAATTACTGGTATCAACTTCCTTTTTTATTTCTGCTGATAATTGCTGGTGTTAGACACAGATAGACTCCAGGTGGTAGCTCAAGCACCTGCCCTTTTGGCCTCTGACTAGATACCCTTTTTGCAAGACATGTTTTTTCTATTTCTTTTTTCTTTTCCTGATTTCTGATGAACGGCACTTTTCCCACTAAACTACACTTTTCTTGCCTTCCTTGATGCAAAGTCATCAATTACATCATAATAAGAAATCTGCCCAGTAATTGCATGGTTAATACTGTTGACAGCAAGGCCACGAAAGCATTCTTGTGACATGGTGGAACTTAGTCACTGGAAGACTAAGACAAATTCTGAGAATGGTTCACAAATTTGGATAGATTTCTGAGAGCTCCCTTTCATGTATAAATGTCAACAGCTCAAGCAGCGTCATGATCTTCAATGGCAAGTTAGGCAAGTTATTGAGTTCCTGTGTAAGCTCTCTGCCATCTAAGTCTGAGTGCTCTTTATAGTGCAGTGTCATACTAAGGGTTCGCATTGTTCTGTCAGCTCCTCATCTGAGAGACTCTGGAGGGCTGACAGCACTCCAAATGTCTGAAAAAAACAAATTGTGATTGGCTTTTCAAATAGAAGGATGGGGTCAAGTCTTTAGGGTTACTTTCACTGAGCAGCTGAATCAAATATCGAGTTAACGGTTTAGCCAGCTAGCTGATGATGGATATTAGGAAGCAGCTTCGATGAGGGCTGGCAGAAGTTGACCAATCATACGCTTGCTGTCATGCACAGCGTATCACGGCACTCTTGTGGCAAGACAGCTTGGTAGCTGCATCCAAGGTGCATTCTACCAATAACATTTTCGAGTCAGTTGTGAATTGTCCATGTTTTTAAAGCGTTGCAGTAGCCTGTATTCTTGCGGCAAGACAGCTGTGCCTGGCTGCAAATACATTTTGCATAGTTGTATTATGGATTATTATCCCTCCTGTGTTGTCAGCAAGTGAAAAAAAAACATGCCCCCTCAGTCATTTCTGATGACCGCTTGCCTAGTTTATCCTGCTGCCTAGGCCTGGCCTACAGCATTGGAAATTCCCCTTACTGAGCTCAGGACCTAGTCAATACAATTACAGAAAACCTTAATGATGTCACCACAATGAAAGTTAACCAAATCAATAATGTGCTAGTTTGACTGTTATCATTTTGCTGCAGGCTGCACACATTATCATGATGAAACTGAGTGAAATTATAACCAATGTTATGTAAGCTAGTTGGACAGAAAACGGAATATTGTCACCCTATGTGTCATAGCATAGCAAGCAACATAGGCGAACGAAGTGTTATACTAGCCTATTTCATTACATGCGTCATATTATACTCATTTCGAGATGATATAGCTGCATACCTCTATCTTTTGAGCATTTCTCCTCTTCTTCTTTCCTCTTTTTCTTAAACTTAGCACTTTATGGCTTAGATCTTTTCTTATCCATTTGTGTTGATTTGGCACTTGAAACATTGATACAGTACCCATCCCCCAACACTGTCAACCAAGAGTCAAGACTAAACCAATTCGCCTTGTGGTGTGCAGACTGGTTTTATATTATTCTTAACGATTTCGCATAAACCAGACAAAATGCAATGTCTGTGAAGCTACATATTCACTATATTTTGAATATGAATTGCGGTTTATTTGGTAGCATTTCATAGCGAGACTCAGGGCCAGCCCAAGACTTTATGGGGCCCCCCACCAATTGATTAAACGAGTAGTATTAGCTTGTCAGCCCTTAGTTCGCTTATGCATTGGGCCAGCCCTGCCAAACATGATTATGCTGTTTAGGGTAAAGCGGAAAGTACAGCATCATTTAAATGCAGTGACCTGTACAACATGGTGTTAGGAGCAATGGCAGCAGAGTGATTGCGTCAATGCAGTCGGGGCAATATCATTGTTTCTTCAGTGCCTGCCAGCACTGTAAACACAATCTGTGTGTCACAACAATATAGTAGTATCCACTATAACCACCCAACAGCATTTGTTTTGACTTCAGGTTCTTACTTCAATCAACATTTGTAGTTGTGTCAAACCTTTACTTACAATTGAACAAGAATTTTATGCTTTTTCTACAAGAACAGGTTGCTGAGATATTTTTTGTGATGAAACAATGCCTTTAGTAGCATGAAAGGGGGGATTGTAGAACTGATCCTCCAGCGCCCAAACATGGGGGGTTCATCAATGGACCTGGACAAAAAAACTTTTCTTTGTTGTATAACAAAACAATGTATATTTCAACATATATGGAGTAAAAAAATTAGATTTTTTTTTTAATATCATACAAAATTCCATAACAGCCCCCCCTCCTTTGGATGCAAATGGTTTATTCTGCCCTTGCACAAAATGTGAACACAGTAAAAAGTTGCAGTGACAGTTGGATGCAGCGAGATGCTAAGAGAAGTTTCCATAAAAATACCCAAAATAAAAGTAAAATTGGGAAGCCAAAAAAAGAAAAGAGAGGGGAAACGAAACACAGGGGAACAGCTTCTAATCAGTTTTTTTCCACAGGAAAGGTGAGCTTCTAATGGTGCTGCTCATTGCTTTTTTGGTTGGAATGGCCTGAATGGGCTAACTAGATTGCTGATTGCATAAATTATTCATCATCATGGAATAAATTAAAATGACCATTCTATCATTAATTAGATGGAGAGGGGGAACAAGGATGTCATTGACACCACCTATTTTTTAAGCATGTAAAAAATTAGTAATGGAGTTTACTTTATGGTTGCCCGAGTGGGCAAGTGATTATTTATTTTTTTTTTATTGAAGTGCTATAGAAACTGGGAGGAAACCTTATTTTGTTTGCTATTCACATCATGTGTGTCCCTCAGCACAATCTACCCCTTATTGAGGTTCTTAATACAATCCACAAGATGCAACTATCCCATTGTCCTTGTAAGTTAAAAGCGTGTTCCAGTTTCCCATAATCAGCAAAGGTAAATGCCCCACCAATCCGCATAAAAGGGTATGAGAATGCAGGGCCATGTGCCACACAGAAATGGAAAAGAATGAAGTCAAGAATGCCCAAACACTTCCATGGATTGCATCAACACTGGCCACAATCTGAGACACTTAAAGACATTAATACAAATTAAAAAATATATAAAGATACACACCGAAACCCATTTGATTTATTATTTATTTTTTTTTAAGCAATGCATTTCTTTCTTGAGATTAATTGCAAGCTATAAATACTCACACCGTAAAAGTCAAAGTAATTTGAAAGCATTTATTTACAAACGAGCCATTAATTGCCATTGAACTTGGACAGCAAGTCTGTTGTCCGGTCCCAGGAGTGGGTCGGGATGCACATCTTCTTCTTGTGGTGACTGATGGGAAAGTGAAGATGTCAATGGTACACTCGATGGTGGAGCGAGTATGTGCGTGCTGCCGATTGAAGGACACTCTTGGCGAGTGATGGATAGTGAGTGGTGTCATTCACAAGGGGTTAGGACATATAGCCACTCGGAAGGTGATTCTAGGAGTTTCAGACGAGTTGTACATTTACAGTGCCTATAATAAGTATTCAACCCCCTTGGATGTTTTACCTTTTTATTGCTTTCATAAATCAAAATTTTCTTCAACAGTGGCTCTTTCATTGCCACTGTCCCATAAAGCTTTGACCGGTGGAGAACCCGGGCAGCAGTTGCTATATGCACAGTCTCTCCCATCTCAGCAGCTGAAGCTTGTAACTCCTTCAGAGTAGTCGTAGGGGTCTTGGTGGCTTCTCTCACTAGTTTCCTACGTGCACGGTCACTCAGTTTACGAGGGCAGCCTGATCTAGGCAGATTCACACATGTGCCATATTCCTTCCATTTCTTGATGATTGAGTTCACTGAACTCCGGGGATGTTCAATGCCTTGGAAATTTTTTGGTATCCATCCCCTGAATTGTACTTTTCAATAACCCTTTCCCTGAGTTGCTTGGAGTGTTCTTCTGTCTTCATGGTGTAATGGTAGCCAGGAATACTGATCAACCAGTCTCTGGACCCTTCAGACACAGGTGTTTTATACCTCAATCACTTGAGACACATCCACACCACTAAGGTGATCTTCATTTCATTAATTGTGAGACAATTGGCACCAATTGGATGGACCTCTATTGAATTAGAGCATTACATTTAAAAGGGGGTGAATAATTATGCAAACAATTATTTTTCTTTATCTAATTTTGTTTCATTAACATTACATTTTTTCCAATAAATGTTTGTGTGAAAAAAGCCAAATTTTATTGACCATGATTGATTTATGAAAGCAATAAAAGGGTAAAACATCCAACGGGGTGAATACCTATGATAGGCACTATATGGAGTATTATTGCTTGCGGTTGAGAACGGATCTGGAGAGGGTGACTTAATGCACACGTGTGTGCAGTTTATTGTGCCGATGGTGTTGATAGACCAGCAATAGAATGGAATCCTCCCTTGACTGGGACCTGTTCTTCTGCTGCATAGGGGAATTTTATGTATTGTGTGCACAGTTGATTTATTCCATTCATGACTTGTGGGAGAGTGCGGCTAAATTAACATAACTGATGTGAATTGAAGTGTTAGCGTAGTGTTTATTTTAAAATACAATTATGCTTTGTGAAATAATGTCAAAAAATATTTTAAAATATTTTAAATAATAAAAAATATGATTGTAATTTAAATCCTATAATAGTATACAACTGTAGAATTGAAGAAAATGCAATAACCAATTATTTTGCACAAACATGTCAGCACTCAACTGCGCATAAGAATGCTCTTGAGTGTGTGTAGATTCTGTTCTTACCTAAGAACAAATCCCAATTAAGAAAACATCGGTGAATGTCAGAATCTTCATGAAAACTGCATAAGTGGGTTTTAAGAAGGAAATTCTTCTTAAGAATGGTTGGTGAATGAGGCCCATTGCCTTTAGACAGGGCCCAGAAATGCCTGGAACACCCCTGCCCCACGTTACACAGAAAGCTCAGTTTTTGACTCATCTATCTGGAGAACATTCGTCTAAAATGGCACATAAGTTTTTCCCTGTGGTTTATATGGTTTTCATTTTGGCAACCCACTTTTAAAGATAAAATGATTAAATTCGAGGAATGATCAAAATTTTAAGGATGAAAGGTCAGATTATTTAGAACACTTTCATTTACTCAGTTCTCAATCTATGTTAATTTAGAAATGGAATCCACCAAGTCACTCCGTAAGTCACCACAAATGGGATAGGTGGTCGAAAACATGTCATCGTACTAGCGATACTACTTATTTGCTCCTTGTATTTGTTAGATTTGACAGGTGGAATGTGTTTTATATCTGATATTTCTAACAGTTAAAATGTCCGATAAAATGTTGCTGCTGTTCTACCAGAAAAACATTAGAATTTAATACTGATAGTTTTCACTCAAGAGAAAAGTCAGACACTAAAATGGGTTTGTTGGAAATTGACGTCAGAGTTGTTTTAATTTCACTCTTCCTCTCAGAGCACGTTCCTTGTGAATAACATTTTAATTTTCCACTGAGAATTTAAACATGTCATGTACATAATAAATTAATGGCGGTTCATAGTTGAAAGAGCCAAGTGGATGAATAGAATAAAAACTTCAAAAGGGGGAAATTGTGCCTTCAACTACTGATAGAGCATAATGATTTGCATGGAATCTAAACTTTGGCCTCAGAAGAGCATGAAGACAGACATTTATTGGAGCATGAGTGAGCTTTAGCGGCATCACTGACAATTACGGACTCCTTTTGCTTTCATTGACACATTTGCATTTGTATATTGCATAGTAATGATGCCATGCCAGTAAGTGGATTGTGTTTACAGTAAGTGGACATTTCATGTGATAAATAAATGTGTGTTGAATGCAGTACATTGCAACATGAAACATCAATGCCGGTGTTGTATGTGAGTTAAATGTAAATTTTAAAGTGCCACAAAGTGATGAAGTAGAAGGGTACTTGTAAACAATGTTTAGCCAATATATTGTATACAATACAGTATATTGTAAACCCGATTTCTTAAACTACTCTTAGATACCCGCCCCTGTGTACCCCCATGGACCCCCAATACCTGCATGCTTATAGGTACCCAGCAACAACATACCCCCTCTACCTCCTGGTCCAGCTCTCCTCAGCTCCTCCACAATATCCTTCCTCATACCCGTCAGTATGGAACCTTTCGGCGACCAATTCTCTTTCTTTATACATGCTGTCACCCTTTCCTCCTGTCCTCCATGCCTTCTGCTTTCTCGCTGCTCAACATTGTCTCTCTTGTCTACCTCAACATTCACTGCTTCACCCCAGTGGTCAAAACCATGCCCTGCATTATACACTGCTGTCCTGTAACAACCCATGTCAATTCAATCTGATAATACAACTGCTGCGTTTGACAAGGTTGAACTCACACTAACACCATTGTACCGCTCTTGTCATTTCACATAAGTCTGACCATTTCTAGCTCATACAGCATGATGGCCGCACCAAATTGACCACCGAACCACATCATCTAACTAACCAGGTCATTCGTCATCAGGCACTGGCAGACATACTTTTTCCCCTACTTGTATCAAGATTGCATATCATGAAGCCAGTTGTAATCTACAACTGAACTGAAAGTTTACCATCAAATTTCAAAAAGGTAAGTCCATGTCTGTTATGTGCTTCCACCTCATGTTTTTTTTTTCCTTTTCCCTACCCATCTTACAGGTAACCCAGTGGGTGAAGCTTAAGATTTAAAAGTATGGCAGTAGAGAGCTGTCAGCTGTCTGTCTAATCAGAAGCATCTTCTCAAGCGCCCTGGTTTTTCTATTTGAGTTGCTTGTTTCTAGTTATTGCTGTTTAGCTATTTTGTTTGCAATTTCTATGAGATTTAGCTATTTTCTTGTAGACTGATTGTCTTTTGGGGGTGTTTACCTCACCGAAAATAGTAAGACATCAGATTACCCTCCTGGACTCCAAGCCCAAGATCAAAGGTCTGTACTGATATACAACTGTCACATCAAAGTAAACTCCCTCCAAACGAATTCAGTGTTGTCTTGAAATCAATTCTACTGAATTATATCTACTTGAATTAGATTACATTTCCCTCCAGTTAATGTTAAGTACTACATGCTTTCATATACACAAATTTTTAGTTCTTTCTGCCTTCATTTTATGATCCATCTTATTAATTCATGTGAAGATTTGAAATTAAAATGACCCCTTAGCCAAATATAGCTGAAATTACAGATGAACTCCTTAAAATATGAAAAAAATTATAAAAGGAATTTAGGGAAGACAAATCATACAAACAGGAGAAAATATATAAAATTAAAAGAATGTTACAGAATATGGACTGGCATTTATTCATTTGTATAGTGGCATTTACATGATCTCAAGATAAAAGACAGATCTATGCAGACATTTGTCATGTAGGACTCAATAATTGACCTCCTTATTTCCTTAAGCGGTTATTTGTTTTTTGTTTGCTTATTTTTCTTCTTCATGTAAACTGAATTGTATGAAGGGAACAGATACCTACATGTGCACAAGGAACATGGCTAGGGATAGTCATGGGAAATGTTGAAATATTTAAATCAAATGCACCCTGAGCTAACTTACTTACACTGGCATGTTAAATATTTAACACATGGGCAAATTAAATACATGAAGCACAGAACACTGACTGCAAAACATGAAAACAGATACAGTCAAATGCATGAAGGATGTGAGCTATTCAATTACATGCAAACAAACATAGCTGGATTGTTTACACAATGCATTGCAAAAAAGGCATAAAAACCTCTTAACCATCGTTCTCCCTCCAGTTGTTGGCAAGGCAATAAGGAGAACACCTAGTAAGAAAAGGTTACATTTTCCATTAATTTATCCTGCCCAGAGGTTCTGTTTTTCTCTTTTTATGTCCCATGTCTTCCATGGCAAAATCAACAGCCTACAGGAAGGGATTTTATGGACCCTGAGACGATAAAGAGGGAGTAAGATAGTGTAAAAGGATAAATGGGTTTGACATGATCACAAAATACCTCTGAAGCTTAAAATACATAAAACGCAAGAAAATTCTAGATACTTTCTTGCATGTCACCTAAACTAGAGACTACTTGCTGGGACATAATGTGCATCGATTTTCCTGTTTTGATCATCTTCGGTCATCTAAAATTCAGCGGTGCAGAGTACTGTCTACACACTCTGGTGTTCATGGAAACACTCTTCAATTTGTTTAGCAATGTGTCTGGGGGCATTATTATCTTGGAATATGGGCACATCATGAGGGAACATTTGCTGAGAACAACAGCATTATGTTGCATTTTTGCCGTGAATTCAATGACAAATTACATTTTTGAAGTTTGTTTTCTTTGACATTGGCCATCAAAACATTTCATTTTAAAATCATCAAGAAAATTCCAAAATGAAAGCCACTATAAATGCTGGTGGTGAGGATGGCAACATCCTGCAGACAGAATTTCTCCCTCTTTGAGAGATGCGGTGAACTGACTTTGTATTGCTTTGGTAAATTCCTGACCATTTTCAGCATGAGTGAAACCTAATTACTAATTTCAGACTGTGGGACATGACATTGCATTAATGATTGTTTGGATTCACCAAATGGAAGGAATAAAAGGGCCCAGATTAGAAGGGGCAAAAGGTTGATACAATGATGAAACAGCTGGCACATATAATACCAATGCTGTTGTACTGCTCTAGAAATGTTAGATAATAATTGCTCAGAGTAGATGTGATACATAATTTATGTGGTACAGGCTTGATGGCTTCATGTTTTCTGTGTCATGGGCCACCAAAACATAGAAGTAGCAAGAACATTCCGCAATACTTCTGACACGTATTTCAGATTTGCCAGGACAGTAGCTGAAACACATACGGAGAGTTTATTACACCCATGCTTTGTGTGAATTGTTGAAGAAAATGGGGAGTATTAAAAATACCAAATGCTGCCGTGGTGACGATAAAACCAATCGTTTTAAAGTGTGAGTGCAAGCAATGCCCTCTCACCTTGAGCATGTGGTCCATCAGTGCTTTCAGATAACAGTATAATAACGTTATAATTAAATTGCTTCCTCAAAGGTGTCATTGTAATCTAAGTGTTTGGACTGGGAAATGGCGCTGGGCCAGCTGTTTGCTTTATATTAAGGTTGTAAACCACGATGGCTCTGCTTAGTATGCTGGAAAGAAAATCCTGCCATAGCGATAGAGCGTACTAATTAGCGACGTTCAGCAAAATCAGATGACAGCGAATGTGATTCAGAGATTAACAAATTATTACTTATGCAAATCAGGGCTCAATTAAATTGTGTGACAATGTTTCTTTAAGGGCAAGACACCATTATTCAACTTTTCATACAGCGTGTCTGATGAGCTCACTGTGCTGCGCAAATGAGGTTAACTAGAAGTAAGTCTTTTCTGGTGCCGGTGAGGGGTATGAGATTCAACGAGTAAAGTCAGATTAATAAAGTCTAACACTGGGGCTACAAAAAATCCATCTCTCCACGATAGTATTTTATGTCAGTGACATTGACAGATGTTTTCCCCTGAGGAAAATAGGTTTATCATGTCATCTGTACATTAACAGTGTTAGAGCGGTACCGTTTGTAATACCGACAAAAAAAAAAAATAATAAAAAAAAACAAACCTTGATGAAAGTGCACTGCAAGCCCCGGAGGACTACTTTATGTTAATGACCTCAGCATGCCCACGTCCTCGAACCGCAAGGTGAGTTTTAGTGAGCTTGTAAATATGAGTCAGGGGGCAAGCTTTTATGCATCTGTCAGGGTGACATACATCACCAGCGAGCATGCAAGCAAAGCTGTTTCTGTTTCAGTAACCTAGGGAGAGGGAAGGGATCAGCATTATACCTGCCAAACTCTGTATCTGCACATGAAACTGCTTAACCTTCTCAATGACAATGTCTTTTCAGGTGATGGTTTAATTAAAGCAATGACACTCAAAAGAAATGACATTAAAATGACATTAGATTTATGTAAAAAATTTAATGACAGTAGATTTAGGTTACTGACACCAGACAGCTTTTCTTGCATGCTCACTGGTGATGTACTACACATCATGCACATATAATAATTCAATATTTGAGTTGTAACTCACTCTGGGTGAGAGCGTCTGCAAAACAGCTGTAATGTAATTTAACGTAATAATCTGTACCAATATACAATAATTATGTGCATATGCTATTGCATTATATTGTTTTTTTATTTCTACATGCTTGTTTTTCAAGATTCTCAGATTTTCTTCGTGGCAGAGTTGCTCTGGCTTTCTCCAGTGGCATGACCATCATTGTAGGCTGCAGTTTTAGGCATATGCCATAGATACTGATACTGTGGTTTGGGTCACTCTATCATACCTTTGGTACCATATTTAGGATCATTATCCTCCTGAAAAGTGTAGCCCCAGGTTACTGTCATGGAAATTTCATCATTTCACTTAATCCTTTTTCTCTGTCATCTCATATGAATTTCAGGACATTACATTACATTACAGGCATTTGGCAGACGCTCTTATCCAGAGCGACTTACAACACAAAGTGCATTTCTTTGGGGACAAGATTATCAAAGTGCCAGTGAAGGGTACAAGTCTCAAGTGCCAGAGGGGTTAGAAAGGACTGAACCCTATGGATGACCTGTTGAGGGAAAAAATACAAGAAACAATTAGTAACAAACAATAACTCTGATGAGGTAAGAAGCAAAAACTGTGGAAATTACCTAACAGAGGGATCCCCTTAGCCACATAGGAAATGGGCACTTTGTGGGAAATGTCATGCTTTATTCATCTGACCATAATCCATGCCCATAACCAGAATGATTCTGTAACTGAGGGGCTGGTGTCACATGGGGCACAGGCAGCATTATCTGTAATGCATTACATTACATTACATTACATGCATTTGGCAGACGCTCTTATCCAGAGCGACTTACAACAGAAAGTGCATTTCTTTCGGGACTGCCATACATTGAGCTTTGTGTTCCAAGAAAGAGAAGACCTGTAGTCATATGAGGATGATGAAAAGAGTTTGTGGCCAAGCGTCATGTGTGCTGCGATGTAAACACAATGCCCTGTGAGGCCATGGGGATCGATCTCTTATTAAAAACAATGCAGAATTTATTAGTTGAAAAAGTATTTATTGTGATTAATGCGTATTAAGCAAGGTTATGTTTCAGTTCTCTGAACATGGGCTGAAATTTGCCTCTCATCTAGATAAGCATCATACAAGTAAACTTAAAACTAAAAAAGAAAAATTGAATAAATTGTTTATATCCTTGAATGATTCAGTCAGTATGTCCTGACATCATTTTATTAATAATCTATGGCAGAACTGGGAAGCTGAATTCCAGAATGGCAGCTGTGTAACTCATTAGAGTTAAAGCAACTGTGACTTGAAACACAACATTTTTACCAATAAATGAGTATTATTGGCAAAGCCTACACAGAAGATCATTTTGTGTTACTGTACTGAAATGTGGTCAACAAAATGTGACGTTAATGTGTAGGATCTGCAAGCTGCATGTATCAGTTTCTTTTTAAAATATATTTTCTTACATAAAACTGATGTCAACCAAGGATAATTCATTTTGAGTGCCAATATTTTGATTTACAATATTACAGAAACAATATTGATGCTATAATTTGTAAACCTTGGCAAACCTTGAGCACCCTCTGTTTTGCAGTTACGCTGGCAGTCTGTCCTGCTATAAAATATCTTTAGTGGTGCAAGGTTTAGTCTTTTGGAAAAAACATACTCTGGACCACATAAGTTTGTAGTCTTCGGGGCAAGAAGAATAATAAGGAAACAGGGAGTTACAGTTATTGAATCAATACACTTTATTCTGACACAGGTCTGAAGTATCATATGACGGGGGGATTGCCCTTCCCATGTCCTCCTCATGCTCAGACCAACGCCTCGTGCTGAAGCAATTAATTACACCTGCCAACGTATATGGTCCCAGACATCAGTCACGCACGACATAGGCACCTGCTGGTATTATTGGATCATAGCTCACTGAATAGTTGGTTCCCAGGTACTCCATCTATACACACTAGCAATGTGCCAGGACAAGGACGATTGAGCAGTACTGTTACAGCACAATGCATTAGACGGGGTGACCATCAAGACAAACATCTATCATTACCATGACAGTGACAATGATTATGGCCTCATTGCGAATATAACTGACGCACATTCAATTTCGGAGGGAGCGAAGAAGTCAGTAATGGCATGCATTGCCCATGTCACCTCCAAAGGCCCCAGCGTACTTACTGAGAGTCTCTGGCCTTGGAGTGTCAGGTTTGGTATCTCTGGGAACGGACTGTTCCAATAAATTCCTGGGCCGGCAAGTTCCTCTGAACCCATCACTCGACCTTTATAGTCATGGAACTCCAAACATTAACCTCTTCCAGAGTATGTCCACCATATCCTCTATGAAGAAACCTCCTCAAGTGTGGGCTGCAGCCCTTGATGTCTATGACTCTCCAAGGGGAGGGGTTAGCACCTAGAATGGTTAGCGGCACAGAATTCACTGGGTTTTCTCATTCGTCCTGGTCAGTCACCAAATCAAGTCCTCCAAATCTGCAGGGGGAGACAGTGAGCTTACCAAGAGACTCTGACTACTTGCCTGCAGAATGGCATCATCACTTCCCTTAATGTCATCCCTTGGCTCCACAGGAGTTCTGGAGTCCCACAATACCATGGATTTAACTGCCTCAGAGCTACCAACATTGCGAGCAGAATAACACCCGTGGCCATTCATGATAGGTAGAAGCCAGAGGAAAGCCAGAGGAAAGCAAAGAGGACTAGACTGGCCACTCAGTTCAATTCTTACCCTCTCCTGCAGTAGGGTCCATGTTTTTATGGGTGCTGGCTAAAAAATCAGTGGAACAAATCCATTGTAAAAATAATGTACCAGGCATTGAAGACAAACCAAACTGAATGCACATTTTGACAACATTTTTTTCAACAACCTCATTAAAATAGCATGTCAAATTTATGTCATGACCAGGGCTCATGATAAAATTTTCCATTAAAGTTTGTAATTCCTTGTTTGGAGCAAAATGACATATGGAATGTGTGGGTAGCTGGGAATTAATATGATATATTCCATGTGCTTACAGAAAAAAAAAAAACAACTATGCCACAGTTTAAGGGTTTCCTCCTATCTGGATGGAAACTTCAAATATGTTGAAAAAGTGAGAATCAAATGTAGGAAGTGTGGACAAGAGCAGACTCATTTGTCTATTTCATTATGTATTCTCAGTATAATTGCTGAAGAACTACCAAGTGTATCTTTATGCTTGCTGTTAGACTGGATGTGAATGTGATGGTGCAGATCTTCTTCCAGGCTTTGCAGCTACCTGATAACTCAGGTTGTGTGTTCCTCCAGCACTAAAACAGTGTTCAAATCATAGGGAATGTGTAATCAAGAAATCTGACTGGATAATGTATTACAATATCTGCACCTAATGTGTG
Source organism: Albula goreensis (assembly GCA_022829145.1). Classification (NCBI taxonomy): domain Eukaryota; kingdom Metazoa; phylum Chordata; class Actinopteri; order Albuliformes; family Albulidae; genus Albula; species Albula goreensis. Next base: position 6,347,613 of record CM040742.1, on the reverse strand, counting down.
GCTTTAGCACACTGAACGCTAATAAGATGAGAACAAAATAGACAGGGAAGCCTGGGTCTCAGACTGAAGCCTGAGAAAGACTGACTCAAACAGGAAAAGAAGTTGTTGCTAAGCATTTAGTTACTACTTGGAAAAACTTACAAAATGTCATTGCTCTAGCCTACACTCATTGGCCAGTTATAGCCAAAGGCCAGCTCACTGCAGAGAGCCAACTCACATCCAGCTCATCTACTGTGACACTATCCCTTCAGACAGGGAACTGTAGCCTTTTTTTACAATAGAAAACACTTTCTGTACTCATTGGCCAACACCACATCACTAAACCAGATCTTAAACTGGACCAGTGTAAGAAATTCTGATGGTCTTATCAGGAAACAAAGGATTTTGGTCAGTGTAGTTCTTTCTTTAACAAAAAAAAAGGAAAATATTTAGAAAAAAAGAAAGAGAAAAAAATACACTCCTTGGCACAAAGCCTACATCTAGAAGTAATGGGCTTATTCTTACAAAGCACTTCTGTTTTATTTAATATTATTATACAGGGATGTTAAGACTAAACATAAGTTGCACAACATGTATTTGAAAAGGAAGAGGATTTAAATTGAAAGCTGTAAAACTGCATACCCTGGAGACATGGCTGTGTGCTGCAATCTCAAGTCATACTGAATTAGAGTACACACTGACCCCAAGCCATCTGGATTACAATACGGATTGAGACATGGCATTTTACATAAATAATGAGATTATAAGTGAAGAAATTAGTTCTGATGGCGAGAACCCTTATAAGTCTGCATCGAAGGCTGTTCAGCAGTCCATAGATATGACTTATTGTCCCACATCACTAGGAGAAATAAAGGTATAAAGTGCAGTACAGTGGGAGAAAGTCAATTCCAAACATTTTGCAATGGATGCCTTGCTCAATGTTTTGAGCAAATAAAGGAATTCAGAGCTTTCAGTGTTCTGGAAGGACAGCTGTAGATCTTAGGTAAGACTAATTTGAAGAATCAGAAATTCTGCACAGTTTGACACAAAACTAATTTAGGACAAAATTATGAAACCGTGGATGTGGAAAAAAAAAAACAAAGTTGATTTTAATTAATTAAGTTGTAAATTCAACACAGCTGTATACAAGCTGATTTTGAAAGCTGGCAAAAGCCTCAAAAGATTTCATGACATGACGTTCATGACATTGCTTCAGGTTTGTTTTGACCTTATCTCTGACAAGGCTTTTCAGCAAATTGAATTAATGACTATTTTTATTTAGCTATGCTGGGCTATGCACAAATCTCAGATTGATAAGGGCCTCATTTTATAAACCGTTTTAAACTCGTTGTATAGAATGTGTGTATGCAGATTTTCAAGCATAATTTGGGATTTATAAAACTTCACCTTGGCGTGAGAATGTGCGTACTGGTACGATATTTTTGACCCATCGGTAAACACTTTTAGGGCACGTATTTGCTCTAAATAGCACACCCTAGAAACCAAAAGAAATGTGCACAATAGGTTCCTTATTCCTTGTGATTAAGCTGGATCACATTTTTGTAATCAATGTTGTTTTTGACCATACATAAGTGATACATTAAATTTGAGTTTCTTAACAAATTTTGGGAGAGGCAACCTTCAGACACCCTTCACTCAAACACCAGTATCCCTCCAATCCGGTTGTCTACGCAGGTATTAATTTGCCACGTACCTTCTCTCCCATCATGCTGTCTGTTTCCGGCATCCCTCCCCCTCCCCATCTCCACCTTCAAGTCTACTTCCCTTTCTTCTGTTTTTTTCACCCTCTTTTTACAGTCAAATGTTATGCATTAGCAAAGTAAACTTTCAGAAGCTGGGCTCAAATTCATGGTTTCATCCGAATGGCAGAGATTCTTAGGTCTTCTTTTAGGAGAGTGTGGGCATGAGAAAAGGTCCTTAATGTGTAAATGTAACTCATGAATGAGAATTGCAGGCTATGAAGAAATTAAAGACAAATCACAAATCGGCCTTAGGCACCAGATTAGACTTCAGCCTGCTCTTGGTGTAATCAGTCTGCTGCTTGTGTCTAGTATGGCCACTGCTATCACTACCTAACATAAACAAACCAGTCAAAGTGAAAAAAGTTGCCATTTATAAAATTTAAATCTGCCTATCATGAGTCTATATTGTTTTGATCTTACTTGCTGCATGCATACTTAGCTGTGCAAGTGTTCTTTCACTTTGGAAGGGCTCTACAGTGCAAAAATTTCACTTAAAAATAGCAGTGTAAGCTGGAAAAATCATGTAGGAGCACGTTTTGTCATGATTTATAAATCTGGAATTTTTACTTGTGGGTGTAAATCCACAAACTAAACCATTTTTTCAAAAAGCTATTATTTTGAAACAAAAACCATTTGTCATTCTGCTCAACTGACCAATTCCAGCCTTACTAATTATGAGACAGGAGACAGTCACTGAATCAGTGAGCCACTACATACGCCAAACAAACAAATGCAAATACACACTAAATTGATTATTTTAATCTGAAACAGCACCCCTAAGGGCTTCTTAGGGATTCAGAGAACCATTATCTTGTGGCTGTTCTACTGAGCTACTAAAGCTACTAAGCTACTAAGCTACTAAACGGATAACAGGAAGTATCTTATTCTATTATAATATATCCTGTCAAAAAATATGATATAGCATAATATGTTGAAGTTCACCACATCAGTGTTTTTTTTTCATTCTCATATTAGCACTTGCCTGTAAGGAGTAAGTGAGATTAACCAAAACAGGTTAACTGGTATTAACCACCTCAAGCCCGATATGACCCGGTATAGACTATTTAATAAGAGATCCATGTGGCTGCAAGACATCTGGGCCCCACAATATGGTACACCAATCTTGAGATGGAAACATGCATAGTTTTGAATCAATAGTGTTTGCCATTCCTAGAGGAGGTCAGTTAGATTTGACTCTCCTACAAAGAGCATTTCATGGCCTGTATCATGTACCTGTGCCCATATTATATGACTATGGTAGTATGCCCTTGCTGCATTCATTGTATTTTAATGTTTTTATTCGCACTTAACCCCCCCTCTTAAAAGAAAAAAAGACCTGTTTTACCCTTTCATCTTCTGCTGTCAATAGAGGGGTAAGAGACCATTCGAGAATGTCCAGATACTATCATCTCTTAGGAGAAGAAAATAAAGGAAAACCCTGCATGATGGTGAGTGACCATAAACTGTTCTGTGTGAAAGTAGAGATAACGTTTAAATTGGACTTCCTGCTCAATCTCAGCCAATCACCATTAATTACTAAAATGGACATGGAGTCCTTCACACGTAAGTCTCTACAGTTCTTTCTCTACTCTGCACTGAATTTTGAATCTTCTGTTCTGAACCGAAGTGAAATAAGAAATGAAAATCAGCAGTAAAGTTTCCTGGTGAACAATCAGAAGAATGCATCTTGGAAAAAAAACAAGATGACTCTACACTGAATGGGCATAAGTTACCTCTTAGAAATTGATTGACGTCACATGAAACCTTGGGTATTACTGTGCTATTTTTCATTGTTCTGATGCCATTTCCCCCTTTATTCTGAGATTCATTCTTAGATGAATCATTCTCTTGTTCCACAAAGACATTCATGTTTTATGCAGAGAGTTTGGTGAAGTTTCCTAAAAATTTCATTGAAACTACCCCTTTCGCCCTTTCATGTCCACTAAATTTACTCCCTATTATCTCTGTGTAATAAATCATTTATAAATTATGTAAATATATAACCATGTTAATGAACAACTGGACATCTGAGATTTTAAGAAAAAGCCACCATGGTACATATGAACCTCATTTTACCTCATTATAAGAACTATCACAAATCATATGATGACTCAAGTTACTTTTCCCCTTTCATAATGATTTATATTACTTCCCATTTTATGTTTACCATATACAATTGGTTGTGCTCAAATCAGTACTACATAATTGTACTAAATTAGGTAGCTAGATTTTAATTTTTTCAACACATGATAACAAAATCAATAACTATATATGAGTGAAACCACTGTCAACAATTGTATTATAGTGTATAAAATGCACGATTGCTATTGCCATGTTTGTTATCCCCATGTTTGCTGTTGCCGTGTTTGTTATCCCCATGTTTGCTGTTGCCATGTTTGCTATCCCCATATGCATATGTGGAACTGTCCCATGAAATGTAGGCAGCCGTTTGGGAGGAGTAGAGATTACGTATGTGGCCTGAATGACCAGATGCATTAACTCTTGGCCAAGTTGCATCACGTATGCGCCACCTTCTGGAGTGTTTTGAAGAAATGGATAGCAATATCTTTCCAATGCTTCATGGAGGGTATTTACACTCGGCCTTTTTACGATCAGATACGTAGCTATCTGATCAGCCCAAGACACATTAAGTGACCAAGTGTAAATAATCCATTAGGTGCTGAGTATCTGCCTACTATTGTGCAGATGTCAGGTACTCAAGACCATGTACGTTTCATGCACATTCAAAAGAGAGTAGGGTTTAAAGGGTTAAAATGGCATTCTCTAGGTTTTCCATTTTTGGATTGAAGCTCATCTGAAAGAATGCTGTTTCGGTTCAAAAACATCCGAGGTGCTTACCTTAGGGGAGGGATTGAAAGAATCCTCTTGGTTAAAGTGACATAGTAGTTTGACTCTGTATTTCTGCATGCATAATGACACTGCTGAAGGCTTGCCAAGGAAGGGATCATTTAGGGATCAAAATGAGTCACAGAGGGTGATTCATCACCTTCTTTGGATCTGAATTCCTGAAGAAAATGAAAAGACCTGTGTTTGAATTTTGCATTATCCTTTTTTCAGTTCAGAAGTTAAACCATAGGCTTTCATTTTATTTAAAAAAACTAAAGATGCGTAAACTGTAAGAAAATAGAACAATATCCATGAACTATTTTGGTATATTCTGTTCCATGTAATCCATCAAATGTAGCTGTTGTTCTTGCTCGCCAAAGTCACAAGACTCCTGGGAAATGTTCTGGGGGCTCGATGTCGAAGGCAGATCACAATCATTCAACCGGAGTAACATCAGTCTGAAGGGGAACAGGAGGAGTGACGAGAGATATGCACTGCCCTAAGACGTTTTGTTTGATATCAGTCAAAGCTATCAAGCCCCACTTCTCTTATCATCCACCAATACCGGTGGAGCCTGAGTGTTAGGCTACCTGGGCGTGACTTGGGACAGCCCAGAGTCTTTATGTCATTCACTGGTTGCCAGCACTGCATTTTGTAGGCCAACTGTACAACTTATAACAGAAGCACTGACTTTGAAGTCTTCAGCTGTACTTCATAAATTGATTCAAGAATGAATTGCATGTCTCAGTCAATGAGGAGAATGCCTGGAACAGATCTTTTCATACCTCTATCCACTCATGGTTTTTATTTTATTTTTATTCTTTTCAGCCACATACTTAAACCACATGATGTGTTCATTGAAATTAGAGGTAGTTTTTGTATTTAGCCTTTCACGCACCAAGTTGCTTAAGTCTATAAAAAGGATGAGGAGTAGAGAAAGCCATAGACATAAGCATGCTCTGTTGCATTTAAATTCAAGCTTTCAGGAGTATATTGGATTTCAGGTCATTTCCATAAGCCTGAGTTTACCAGTGTAAAACCCCTGAATGTGAAACCGTTTTCAAGAGTTTTTATAGATTATAGATTCAGCTGGATACACCAATCTGTAAAGTAGTGGTGAGTATGCATGCATATACAATATATATGCTTAAGATATGTACAGTATACTCACCCATTAGCCTTGTTACCATAAATAAATGTACAATGGAGTTTCAGTATACCTGCCTTCTCAGTTAGTACTACATCATAGCTGTTAAGACATTGTTCTATTGAGCGTATGGGCCCTGCAGGAATATATTGATTGTGTAAGTGCTTGCTGTGCTGTGGAGCATAATTGGTTGTCGTGTCACCTGGGGAGGAGGAGTTTCAGTCAGTGGGACATTCTTGGCTCATGGTGCGCCTTCCCTGATGGGGCACCTACTGCCTGACTGCAAAGCCTTTCTGATGATTTCTACTCTGACAAAATAAAATAACTAAATAAAATAACTCAATAATTTATCACGAAGAAATGATAATTACAAAGTTTGCACAGTAATGTGTTTCAATAAAAAGAAATATCTCTTAACAATATATACATCGATTTGAAAATCCAAATTTGTGTGACAAATATCCCATGAACAGTTGGAGCCATTACAGCCATGTGTGTTGCATTCTACCAGTATGAACTGGATGCCACATAATTACATGTGTTTGTATGTTTAATGAAAGACTTATTTTATTTCTGCTGACAGTTTCACCTGTTGTCTGGCAGTCTTCTGGAGAAGGAAACATGGCTACCATACAGATAATGTTTGGGGAATATTTATTCAGTCACTACTAGTCACTTTATTCATTGCTACCTCATGTCCTTTAAAATGTTGAGGCCTCATCAGTAATAAAACGATATCACAAAAACGTTTTAATTTTAAGGGTGTTAATAGTTTGTTGGAAAAGATGTCAAACAAAAAGTATTCTACGGAAGCCAAAATAGGCCATTAGTAATCCATCTTGAGTTCTGTATTCTAAACTGGACAAGCAAAGCAAAGCTGTTAAATACAAAACTTAAGTTTATAAACTGTAGCTATTCTGAAACACTCTTCAACTGGGGATTAAGAAGCCTGTGAATTCAGAAGGCATCATAAACACCATAGGAGGTAAAGTCCAGAGTTTGAGACTTTGCTGTGTTTGACAAGCTCTGAGTTCAGTACCCGATCACATCATTTCCTTTGGCTTGGCTTGTCTGGCGTCTTCCTAGTTTTAGTCAAGGAGCTTAGGGGATGTGGAGTTTGAAGCTTATCAAAACCTCTTCAGGATCTCAAGCTCTGGACTTCAATTCCCATCATGTGATTGGCATAAAGTTTAAAATACTTTTAACAAAAAACAAATGTGAGAATAAATGCAGGACTTCCGGTGACTACTGCCCTCTCTTCGTATCTTCTTAAGGACAAGAATAGAATACAAGCATTGGCTATCTGAACTGCTGGACAGTGTTTGCCATTTCTCAGAAATCCAGATTTTTTTTTATATTCAGGGTTTATGAGTTCCTCTGCAAACAGGGTGCTGTTCTTAGAAGGAGACAAGGGAATCCTCCTACCATTGTACTGAATCCACGTGACTATGGATGACTATGAATGAGTTGGTGGCTGTGGAGCAGAAAAGGCTAATCTTTTTTTAGGACCGAAAAGCAGTGCAGTGGTTGAGGACAGCAAGACTAAGGTCATTAAGAGTTCAAATAATTTAAAATGTCCTGCTATGGGTTCTTGATCAGAATTTTTTATTCATATTGTTGTTCCCTGCATTATTATAATTTCCATACAGACATACCAGAGATCCTACTCAAACATTACCTGGTAATATGTAATGAGTCCATCATCTATTAGTAGATCAATAGTTATTCTCAGCGAAATACTGCAGGTTACTGCTAATATTGCTTTGTATGCCACTGATTCACAAAAATACTTTGTTGACTACTAATATTGCATCATCCATGATTGTTAGTAGTAAGGCAATCTATGATTATGTCTGTTCAGTGCTATTTAATCAGTTCTTCCATATATTTTGGGTTTATGGCGTACATTTCTAAATCATAAATAAAACATGTTGATCCAAATTAGGTTCACATAAGCTTTCAGTCTGGATGCTTTTTAGAGTTTATCTCCATTTCTTAACTAATAAGGGGCTTGTTAGTCTCTTAAACACATATTGTTGTCAGTTAGCAACCAAAAAGACATAAATATATTAATAAATTCCCAAGGTGAGAGCAATCAAGCAAAGCTGAAGTCCTTCCATGGTATTTATATCTGGTGATTTGGAGAGGCAAGTGTTTTACTTCTTCTGGGTCTTTATGAGACCACTCTTTTATTTGTGGTGCAGTGTCAGTGTTTGAGTATGAAAATGCTCTTTAGGACACAAAGTTTACACCATAGGACACATACCTACCATAAAATGGCTTCTTATTACTGAGCCACAATTCTGCCATTCAGAGGAATAAAAGGACCGAGTTACTCCCAAGAGAAAACTGAGCATACCTTAACAGACCCGTTGGCGTGTTAAAACATGACTGACAATGTGCATTGCAGGTGAAAAGGAAACACATCAATATGTTAGAAAAACAGTAAATGAGGATTTATCAGACCATACTGTTGTTTTCACTGCTCAGAACAGCCTCTATAAACACCAGCTTTCATGCTCACAGCATGCGGTTTTTGTTGAGCTTGGGTAATGGAAGTGTATATGCAATGCGGTGGTCATTATTGAGGCTCCCCTGTTATGCATCCATCTGTCAATGTTGGTGAGCTATCGATAAAGGGTATTGATTTTACTGTGAAACGCTGTGAATCTTCTGTAATTGCAATCGAGTCACTTCAAAATTAATCTCTTTTTCATTATTTTATCTTCCCCTTGTGAATACAAGGGCAATTACTTTTGTATTTCATTATTTGGTGGACCTTGTTCATACTTCTCTAAGTGTATGTATATGAGCCTGTTGCTAGTGGTTGCCATGACTGGCTGAGAGCAACAGTCTGTGGTACATTTTAGCACTGATTTCTGAGTGCAATGAAAGTGTGATTTCTTAACAGATATGGGCGAATAAAGAAAACAGCATCAACAATTAGGACAGCTGTCCAATACATTTTTGCTTTATTGTCCAAATAAAGCCGATTTGCATAACCACTACTCTGTGGTACAGTGGATAAATAAACATTCACACAAATACACACTTCCTGATTTGTGAAATTACATTTCATAGAAAATACTGTCAAAAATGTCAAAGATTGGACAATATATTTTCCTCTTAGAGATGAGAACTTCACCAAAATAACTTGTTTATATTATGTCCATTGGTGAACAAGTTTCTCAATACACTGTTACTGTGTAAACCATGTCCTTTTAAATGCTTTGGCAAAAATTCAATTTTTTAGCCAATAATTGAATTTAAGAAATATGCAGCTACATAAAAAGAACAGAGCTTTTAACCTTCATCTTCACCAATTAAAACAATTCATTAGAACCTCATTTGCGGCTCCTGAAATAATGTGTTTGTACTTGGACATGTCCTGAGCATGCTCTTATTTGACATCACATCAACACCATCTATATTTCATTACATTTGACGCAAAATAAACCCATCATTTCCTTCTCCTCAGTGCTTCATGGTTATAGACAGGAAGGCATGGGTTAGTTTCTGCTTCTCCCTCCAAGCCTAGGGGTAGGTGGTCACTACTACCGTCTACACCACAGTTCCTCAACAACTGGGTCATGAGCCGAGAGTGCTGGGTCACAAAACTTTCTCTGTAATAATGAAAAATTGCCCAGTAGAAGCGTAGGACTGTACATTTGCAATTCTGGGGCAACAGTAACCTCTGTTGTTGAATCATATTAATGCAACCAGGTTTACATAAGTAGCCATGAGTAAGATTTTGTACTGTATAGCATATGTTTGAGCTGTCCTACCACAATAACCTATCATTGCCATGAACAGCTGTTACTGGATAAGGCCCAACGCTGTTCATGTAATGTTACACCCATAATCACTAGCTCCATTGCTACCATGCAAAACCTAGCCTACTGTATTTAGTGGTGGCCGAGATGCTGATGCAAGCTAACTTGTTAAAAATGCATTTAAAAGATAAAAGCAGAAGAATAGGAAACTCATTCCCCTTCAAAGGAAAGAAAAATGTGTATGCAAGTGCAATCCGGACTGAATTAAATATGGGTTTACAGTAACGTCAGATGAAAAACCATCTGTTTTGTTGAGTGGTGGGGAGATCTTAGTTAATGAGTCCATGAAGCCATCCAAACTTGAACGTCAGACTAAACATTCAGTATATGCGAGTAAACCTGAGGATTACTTTGTACAAAAGCAAGACCTACTGAGAAGACAGCAAAGCAGTATTGTATTGCTCACGACAGCTTTGAAAAGCACCCGAACAGCATGTTATTTGGCAGCTGGCCACATCGCCTGTACCAAGAAATCTTTTAATGTTGGTGAAGAGCTGGTTATTCCATGCGCAGGTGACGATCAAAGAGATGGGAACGTATAGATTTGCAATGCTTTTTCATTTGAGCCAAGTAAAGCAGATGTTGTTCTCCTCATTCATTTGCAAACGCAGCTAATGAAACATGGTCTGACGGCAGCCTTCAGCTTGAATTTCGTAAGCAAGACCTGAGCTAGACCTTCTGCATTCAAGCCGGACACGAATATCCAGAAACTTGCAGATCATGCAACAAAGTTTCTGTTGCCATTTAGCACCACAAATCTTTGTGAATCAGGTCAACAGTGACTGTAACGGAAACGAAGAGCAGGAATAGACTTGATGACAGGAAGCTTCTGTGTGACACCCCAATCTGCCCTTTCCCCAATTTCACTGCATCTGAACATCATGATTTCATTGTTTCAGAGCGGCAGTCTCAAGTGTCATATTAACGAGAGTGATAAAATCTGTTTGCCTCGTAGCCAAGCCTGAAGATTGAGAACGTTTGTGTGTTTTCATGATTATTATTGCATGATTATTAATTATAATAATATATAGGTCTAAATAGGCATTTAATTTAAATTATTTATTTCTTTATTTTTCCCCTTGGTGTGTTTTGGATGACTGGCATACAAAAAAGTGGGTCAAAGTGGGCAAAAGGTTGAGAAACCCTGGTCTACACAGATCCACTGCCTTCAAAGGTTATAAATAGCCCTGTCTATATTACCCTGCTATCAGATAGTAAGTACCAGCCATTTTCCAGAGAGAACCACTGTGAATTGGTGTGAATTCTGCCAGGAGCTTTTGCAGATAATGTCTGGTGTTGTAACAGAGACAAATGCCACCTTCCTCCTCACACCAGCTGATGAGAGCCAAGACAATTATCTAACAACCGAGTGTAGAGTGTAGACTTTATCTGTCTAGCTTGCTCAAACTATTTTTTCCATTTGATTTTCAAAAGTTTTGTTCATGTCAACTCTAACATTTCTTTCATTGTGGTCAGACATGGCAGTATCAGTGAGACACCTACCCCACTCATTCCTACACATACGCATATCCTATAGATTTTGAAACAGACATGCATCAAGGGAGATTGCATTCTAATTAAATGATATAGAAAACTGCAAATAAAATGGTTAATAATTTAACCTCGAGTACATTTTTTTACCTATACATTAATGATCAAACTCAATTCCATTTGTATTGTAATTTTAATGAAAGGACAACATATTACAATTTGATTTTGGGTAAAGTTCTCCTTTCAGTTAAACATACTGTTGAGAAATTAACTCACTGTACCACAGAGAAAGAAATTTAAACCTAATTTTCCCAAAAAATAATAGGCACACAGTGAAAAAAGTAAAAACAGATTCCCTCCCATTTTGAAAATAACTAGACCACAACTGGAGAAAATACTGTAAATAAAAAAGCTACATTATTTTCACAAGTTTACTTCAGCCAAATTGTTGTTTGTCACTGCAGGTGAGGGTTTGCTCTTCAGACCCTCAGTCCCACATTTGGATGTGTCCATGAACAACGTACGAGGGGCGCACAGTGCTAAAAGAATCCTCTTGTACTCCTTCCGGAAGTTTTGGTTGAGCAATCCATAGATGACAGCGTTGAGACAGCTGTTAAAGTAAGCCATGAAGTAGCTCGTTACAAAGAGCCACTCTGGGATGTTGGGAGCGACCCTTTCAGGGTCGATGGCCACAGCTAGACCAATGAAATTGAGTGGGCCCCAGCAAACGGCAAACAAGACAAAGACCACAAACATAGTCAGAAAGTTCCGCAGGTCACTGGGCTTTATTTTCTGCTTGGTGTCCGGTTTCACCCGATGCTTTACTTGAATGACTAAAACCCAAATCCGTAGGTAGCAAAAGGAGACGACCAAGAGAGGTACGAGGAAGTGGATGACAACCACTGAGATGGTGTAGTAGGAGCTGACGGTCTGGGCAAAAGTGCACGAGAAGATGCGAGGGTCGTACTGAAGGGAGCCCACAAAAAAGTTTGGCACGGTGGCAAGAGCGGTGAGCAGCCAGGTGAGGCACAGGTAGCAGCAGGTGTTCTTGATGCTGTAGACCCGGTCGTACTGCAGGCTGTGGCAGATGTAGCAGTAGCGGTTGATGGCGATGGCGGTGATGTTGAAGATAGACCCGATAACGCTGAGGCCCATGATGAAGCCGCTGACCTGGCAGTGCATATCCCCATAGTCCAGTCGTTGTGAAAGATAGCCATGAGAGCCAGCGGGTACGGGTACACCGCCACCACCATGTCTGCCACAGACAGACTGACGACAAAAATATTCCCTATAAAAGAAAAGAGAGAATGATGTTAGTTCACTGCAAATGGAAGAAAAATAAAATACAGAGTGAATCCTGCTAAAAGGAATTAGACAATAAAGTTTAATCTGATTACTAGACCATAAAAGATTATACATTTTTATCATAATCCCAGACATACTGAATAACACCAGCTGTACTTAGGACTGAAAGTCTCTGCTTCTGTTGCTGATAAAGACTTCAGCATGCAGAATGCCCTGGATGTGCTTAAATGCACTTCCTGTCATTCTAAAGTGATTCTTTTAGAATTTTTGGTACGTGACTGGAATGATGAGTAACTAATAGCTCATTCTGTCAGTCATCTGAGATGACTGATAATTTGTGCAAATACAGTTTGTGGAAATTGAGGGTGTTGAATGTAGTTGATTGTTGTTCTTTCTAATGCAGTATTATTCCACTTACGCTTGGCTGTTGTTTACAGTTTACATTTTCAACAAGTCCATTAAAACAGGATAGTGCCCCATTACATCACAGCCATCACATTAATATCAGACACGTTGTTATGAGTGGATTTAATTAGTGACCTGTCAAATTCATAAGGATCAGGCATTTTTGTAGATGGGTCAGACAGAATATACAGTTCCTATAAGCTGGCATTTTATTGAGCTGGTAATTGATTGGTGATAATAAAGCAAAATTATCCAGGTCATTCGTATCTATGCCTGAATTACACTGCCCATAATGCCTAAATATATATAATAATTTCACCCTATGAAACCTTCATTGCATTTTTTCTCAGTTTAATTCCATGGTTTTTTCTATCTCTCATCTTATTTCATGCTCAGATTGCCTTCCATACTTGTAGCTCTTTGTGCTCTTGCTCCTGGTGAAGATCAGTCGCCCATCAATTTCCAATTGGGCTGCAGGTATTGCCTTCTACCCAACATAATAGGCTATAACTAAGATCTGAAATTGGATTAAGTATGGCCTCCAGGCAGTGTGTGTGCCACCAATAATTTAGCAAAGATCGTAGTGTTAAATAAGTCTTAAATCTATGCAGGATATGCATGAGATACAGCTAGTCAAATTAATAAAGTTATAATAGTAATACCAGATAGTTTCCTGCAAGGGACTCAACCTAAAAGCTGTCTGGTCTAGAAATGTTCTGACACTGTTAGACACTATTTAATAGACAACTGTGTTTTCTTTTGCCAACACAAACTAACACTGATATAATATACTGCTGCCAGGATCCAGCTGTTTACATCAATATTAGTGCAAATGATGTGACATTATGCATTAATACCAAACTGTAGTCTGCATCTTCTCAGCACTGGGATATCACATGTTTAAAAAAGCACTGAAAGGGGATTGATGTGTGATGTCAATGCAACTGATTTCCATCAGTTTCCAAGATCCAAGATAAGCGCAGGGACAATGGCATGACAAGTTTTTATATCGCTGAATTGGTAGCATTCAGTAAGAGCAAGAGAATTCTTTTTTTTCCCTTCTCTTTTCCACCAACGCCAGCACTGTACCACAAAGCACATGCTTAGTATATCAGAAACACAATAATTATCAAAGAATTACAATTTAACACACTATAAATTATACAGGAAATGAATCTGAGATGAGCACATAATAATATGAGTTAATAATGATCCTCGTCTCTGTTAGTTCACTGTTGCTTCAGGGCAAGCTACAGTTCAATACAGCAAGACTGGGTAAGAACTCAATGAGTGGAAATTCTATTAATTTAAAATGAACTACTTTGTTATTTTGCATTAATATAAAGCATGTGCATGAATAAATAAATCAAAAGGATGTACCATTATCATCAGCAAATAGTACACTGCAGTTTGAGAGACCATTGTTAACAGAAAATGCTACCAATTAAATATTACTACGATTGTAGATTATGTTTTATTTCATTTACATATATAGCCCATCTTTGAGTAGACAAAATACACAGTCCCTCACAAGCCCTCATAGTTTTCATCAGGTTAAGTGTTTTTGACAATTGATTTTCATTTTGCACAATAATATCATTAGTCCTGACAGGCTGAGCTTCACACAAAAAAATGCAACACACATATACATGACTGGAGAGATTTTTAATCAGTGTTTAATCATTTCCCTCACAGAAATGTCTTATATAAAAGGATGTGTGTTACTTTCTGAACATTTTACAGACAGTCCCCGAGTTCCGACTTCTGATTTTTTTTTTTTTTTTTTTTTACAATGGTGCGATGGTGTCTCTTTTAGAACAATATTCAATGAATGATGAGATATTCAACACTTTACTGTAAAATAGGCTTTGCGTTAATGATAATGTAAGTGTTCTAAGCACGTTTAGGCTAGGCTAGGCTAGGCTTTATATCTATATGATGTTCAGTAGGTTAGGTGTATTAAATACATCATCTCCTTACGATATTTTCCACTTATGGGTTTATCGGAACGTAACATCAGGGACCGTCTGTATTACAAAACATTTTATTTTTATTGAATTTATTTAGAAATGTAAGACCAGAATTATGGGCCATCTTCTTTTCAACAGGGTATCCTGTAAGACAAAAAAAAATCTATGAAAAACATCAATTTAAAACAATGCTTGGGTTTCTGTTTCTCAACATGTACATAAATATGTCAACATGAATCCACATGCATGGTAAATATGGTAAAATGAGTATTTCTGCAGAAAAGATTTTTTAAAAATTAGGTAAACAGTAAACAGAATAACATAAATATAAATAATATATTTTAAGTTGGGGATGGACTTTGTTTCATTTATGCAGTGGAGTCCTCCTAAATAACACACACAACACAATCTTGGATGTATTCGTGGATTGGGATACAACACACATTCTGAACAAAATTTGCCCAAACACTGGTTTATGTTTCCTACAAATTATTTACACACAACAACTAAGCCTATGATTGGACAGAAAACTCACCCACACACCGGGCTTTGCACTACCTTACAGCAAAGTCTTATCAATCCAAAATTAAGCAAACGTCCCAATACTATGACCCAACAGGTACGAGCCGGCTCCTGGGTTATAATTGTAACTCTTATTTAAAGGAATAGAATGTATGTGGGGTCTGTAATTACTGTGCACTATAATTATACAATGTTTGGATAAGATACATGAGCATTCTGTATTTAACTGTCACCAAAACACATTTCCCTGATCAAATTGAGTGATGAAACAACAATCTGTTGAAGAATACCTTTCATTTCACACAAGACAGTGCATCTAACGGGGAGGAAATTTCATTTAAGTTGAATCTGTTTAAAATCTGTGAGGGCCTCATGATTAGCACAAAATCCTCCCACTGTGGAAAGGAAACATCCCCAGAGGAGTAATTAATCCAAATTGTATGACTTTTCATAGTCGGTCTTGCTTGATTAATTGATGACAATGTTGCATTATATATTCTGAATCCTGTGTAATCCAAAATTGTTTCAAACCATAATACTGACATGTGTCTGTACCTAGAACTGCATGCTTATAATCAGGTACATAAACAGAATCATCCCTGGTGAAGGGTGCCCACGTGTTTTTGGTTGTCCAGAGTTTAGGCTGCTGAACAGTGTTGGAACATGTAAACCTTGTGAGGATTGTCATCGATCGCATTACAAATGGTACAACATAGTAAAATCATTTGATTTCAAATGCCTTTGGACTATGTAAAAGTTGGAACTAACATACTGTATTAAATACAGTTGAGACCATCTGTCTCATTGGTCTGGTGACAAATAACAGCCAGTGTGATAAATAACAGGGAAAATGCTACTACATAAAACATCATTAGTGTATAAATTTAAGGGCCTCTTTGACAAATTAATTTTAAAAAATGCGTCAATGCCGAGTTTGAACTTCTACACCTCAAAAAACTATTTTTGAGTTTTAGTTTTACTATTTTAGTTTGTGTGGAGTTATGTCAGTCACCCTCTGCCCTCTCTGCCCCCCCCCCCCCTTGTTTCCCCAGCTCCCTGTCCTCATTCTTGCCCCTCTGGATACTGAACTGGATACCCAGGAACTTTTCACTTTTCACCAACCAACCACCAATCAGCAAATTCCCTATCCACTGGCACAGTTCCCTTCTACCCCTCTGGTCCTACCAATTATCAGCCTTCCTCCCTTCTCATTTAAAACCCTGGGATGTTCCGTCTCTACCCAGCTGACTGTTTATCTCCAACACTGAGACGGCTCTGCTCATGGCCACATAGGCACGGCACACACTCTGCTTGAGCAAAGTCCCTCTCCTTGGTCCTCTTCCTCCTCAACCAGTCGGTGGCTGTTCACACAGCGGGCTGGGAGATAGCCATACCAGTATATCAAATATTTCTCTTGCACAATAACAACTCTCTGGCATCCAAAGTTAGGTTTCCTTCCCTATTTTCCTTTAGTCATATCATATTTCATACAGTATCACACTTCCAAACTTGTAACATCACTCGTATCTCTTCAACTATGGTTAACTTACATATCACTGTTGAACAAGACTTATATACACTCTTGTAGTGATTTGTTTTTATCTACTACATGAAAGCAACACGACTGTCATTATATCATCATTGAATCATTGTTATTGCTGTCATAAAGCCATCTGACATAGCGTTATAGCTTCACGGCCCAGCTCTACTACACAGTCAGCCGCAAGGTTCTGCTCTCATCACTAACACATGAGTGTCACAGATTTTGCACTTTTGCATCTGGCCTCTTATCTCTCTGATTGTTCTTACCAGATGACCTGGAGGAATTCAGTTTCAGACCCATGCCCATAATGGTCCACTGACCCATAGGAATCAGTTCTTTGACCCCTCCTCTCTGAATACTGTATCTCCTGTCACTGTCACTGCTATTGCTTCCCATGCCTTCTCTTACCACTGCTTCACCGACCTTTTTCCCACCTGTCTGATATCTCAGTATGGATGACCTGCACCCACCTGAAGCTGAACCTCAGCAAGATGGAGCTACACAGTCCATACTGATCTAGAATGCCATCCAGTTCCCTTCCCTCATCTGGATCATTGGGATCGTTCCATGTCGCTTCAGGATAAAAGCGTCCACTAAATGACTGTCATGTAATGTCCTTGTTACCCTGCGCTTGGTTTCCTGGCACTGTCTGCATCCAATTTAAGGCACCACTGCCTGCCTTCCAGGCTGCCACGGGGACTGCCTCACCTTACATCCAGGATAGGATCTCATCCTACCCCCCGGTGATAGAGCTCTTGGTCGCACGGTGATTCTGTCACTGTGGGTACTAAGTGTTAGCAAAGCTGCTCAGAGTTCAAATGAGCTTCCCACATGTGCCGGAATGGTTGAACATTGCTACAGTCTGAAAACCTCCTTTTCAGACAGGTCCTCCTAAAACGCTCTTACCTTTTCTTTCCATCTTCAATAAAAAATAGACATTTTTTCCCTCCAAAGGCATTTACATAAGCTGTTAGATAAGTCTGTGTTTGTTACAGCGCTACATGGTTTTGATGCTGTTGTACTTGCTGTTGAACTTGTACTTCCTGTAAGTCACTTTGAATTAAAAGTGTCTGGCAATTGACTAAAAATGTAAATGCAAAAACAATGAGTGGGAGGAAAGAAAACTGAATGAAAGAGCAACGGGGGAGAAATGTGATGAGGACACAGGAGTATCCATTCTGATAACAATTTGGAGTAGGCCTAAAATGGCAATGTGCAAGTGCAACAGCCTATGTGTGGCAAATGTACTCTTATATGGGTCCAATGCAATGATAGGGGAGGGGATTTAGGCTCCCCTACAGTTACATTTAAGCTCATGTGAGAAATCGGCATAGGACTATTTGGGATTTTGTCCTCAGTGAAATTTGTAGTCTGGCTACAGGTCTGGGTTGGCCCAAGTGAAATCAAGGTATTTCCACCATTGCAAACATTCAACCGTTTGCCAAGAAACCTATTCATAAGATTGCTAAAAGCCCAATAGCTGACTCAGGGAACAGCAAAAAGTTCTTCCCTCTTTCCATATAGAATATTAGAACCTGTCTCTTGTTTTAAGTGCAGACTTTGACAGGCAGATATTGTTCGCTGCTGAATAAATGGCCGTCAGTGATTTCTGCTCTTGACTTCGATCTAACCGCTGAGTCACTCTGAAGTATTTACAGCCGCGGGGGCCAAACTGAGAACGAGGAAGAACGGTAACTCAATCAGAGTTTCCTGTTAGACAGTTTGTGCTGGAATTTGTCAAACAGTTTTTCAAAATCAATGCCTCAAAAAGTGTTACTTTTGGCCCATTTTCCCCAGCGTACAAAGTATGGCTGCATAAATATTCTAGATTACATGTTTAAGTTTTCAATTGTCAAGTTTTTCACGTTACCAAGTTCCAAACCCTCTTACAGTTTAGCACCTGGTGTATAATGAATCAATTCAACATGATCCAGAGGACATGGGCATGATAATGATTTGGACAAATATATTTGTCATTTATTATTATAGATAGCCAGAAAACAGAGGTTAGTATGTACCTGATAAGGAAATCTGTGTGTTACTGTGGGAAAACATTGTCTTCCATCTCATGTCTTGTTTTAAAATAATAAACAAAGTTTTTTTTTGGTGCCGATGCTGTGTTGGAGCGAATCATCTCCATTATCATTGGAAATGATGCATTGGTCTGAACGTCATCTAAATTAGTATGAGGTTTGCCATTTGAGACAGCAGTCAAAGTTCCATCATCCAGGACTCTCAGATAGCCGTGTCATTTCGCACAAAATCTGTATTGTTAAAGACAGAGGAGTCTATACATGAGAAAAACAACAGTTGATACTGTTCAGCGATAGATGTTAATTGAGTTAGTTACAGAAAAATATATAATAAATATAAAATGCATATATGGATGTAAGGTATTGTATGTTTCATACTGAACTTTCATACTGATTTTACTGTGTATAAGATGAATAAACGTAATATAACCTTCATATCTAGCTTAGGCAGGACTCCCACAAGTCAGTGTGAGCGTCATTAACATGAAACAACACTGGTGCTCTTTGATTCTGCTATTCAGAATGAAGTATATGACACACATTGAAAAACTCTTGAGTGTACTACAAAAAAAAAAAAAAAAAAAAAAAAAAAAAAAACTCTCTGAAGTTTAAATCAAACTGGCAGGCAACCACATCAAAAAAATATATATATAAAATAATCACCATTTAATCCATTATACATCTTTATAAAAAGAAAATCTCTTTGAAGCACTGTTGTATCACACTATTCTGCGTCATTGTAATGATTAAAGTAAATTAAAGAATTATGACTAGTACTTTGTAATAAAATTGAATGACTATCAGCACAAATGTACAAAGTTTTACATCGTACCAAACTTTTTTTTTTTTTTTAAATAAAGTTGAGGTTGAGTGTATGTATGGATGGGTGCAACAGTAGACTATATGGGAGGGGTAATATAGCAATTACAGGAACAGGGTGAACTTGAGTGGAACCATGTATAACAGTATCAAAATCTTACCTCACCTGTTTCAAATGTTGCCCTCCCCACCGCTGTTGGGCTGACCAGTGAATAGGTCAAACTGGAGCTCAAAGGCTGGCTGGGAGCAAAGATGGGTAAATGGGTGTTGTAGCATTGTTCGTCATCCATCAAACACTCCTACATCATCTGCTTTTGAGCGAATTACACTAAAGGGGTCCTAAAGATGAAAGGAAAATTCATTAAATTCAAAAGAAATTATTCATTAGAATCACAACCAAAACCTTTTTTCTCTGTTTTATAACTGTCTCCTGTGGTGAATATCGTCATTTTGCAGGTATCTTTGTAGTTGGAAAATGTGTATACCACTGGAAAATAGAAAGGGAACTGTTCACTGGATACCTGACAAAGAGCAAAGAATTTTTTTTCGCGTTCTCCTTTACAAAAAATGAATAACTAGAAAATATGGTGCTTTTATGATTGTGCTTTGGAAAAGTACAAACACCACCATATGCCTGTGGAAATCTGTGGGTATCAAAGTTCACCATGGCAATTTCAAATGTGCAATGGCTTTCTAAAATAAAACAAAAATCATCAACACACCTATTCAATCATTTGATTTCTCACTCTCCTTGAAATACACTGACTGTTTCAGTGGTTATAGCACATGCATTCATTTATAAGAATGAACCATAGATCGTATTGGCTGCCAACACTACAGACTGCCAAAATCCTTCAGACCAGAGGTGAATATGACAAATATATGGATATGGCAAAAACCAAACAGCCATTAACTTTTGCAAATAGGTTCAATGTGATTGACCTATTACAATGAAGCCTCGTCCTGACTCAGTGACTGAAGATAATGTCAAACTACTCGTAAGCGTAGATAATATTAACCAAAAGGTCACAGGTTCTGTTCTCAGCCTGGTACTTCCATTGCACCCTTGAGCAAGCCACTTAAACCTGACTGATTGTGTAAAATGTCTCCAGGAAATGTGTTATTGGATAAGATGTAAGAATCCTTGGCATCCGCTAAACGTATAAATTATACAGAGAAATGATCGGAGTCTGAACCAAACCTTTTCGCTTTCGGATAATTGTTCTACCAGGTTTGGTATACACACGCTTGCTCCCAAACCACCCTGCATATCTGGCTCTGCTAGATTGGTTCTATCAAGTGAGTTCATAATAAGTTAAAATTAAATAAAGTTGTTCATTTGTAAGTGATTAAACAAAGCACGTAAACAAATCACAGGTACTCTGATATGTTCATTTTACAAATGAAATTCACTTACCGGGTTCATTATAAATTCTTCCCGCTGCTCACTCCTTGGAAGGTCAAACACGCTTTGCTAAGGCATGGCTCAGTGTTAGTAATGAAACAGTGTTTTATTACTATTCCATGCAATGCAATTAGTTTTGTTCTTCTACACAATCAGGAATAATGACAAAGCATTAATTAGATGTCGACCATGTTTTCGATCATTGTTCACTGCTATTTATCTCACTGTATGCAGCATACGTATGTATTCCCTGGTGGAGCATAGATTGGGCTTTCTTTGACACCCAATTGATAGCAAACTTCAACCTGACAATACAACACCAACAAGGAAGGGTGTGCAAACCAAGTCCACCTATAGATCCATTGGTAAAAAAAAAAAAACAAAAAGTACGACAACCAGTATTGCAACTGCCACCTGTGCATCGCAAATACCTGCTACAAGTGTGTGACGGTTGCAAAACACATGAATAATTAAGTGCTCATGTTGGTTTCTCTACAATATTTGTTGGGTGCTGTGCACATTTTCTTCACAAAGTGCCTATTGCATCGAAATTGATGTCTGTAAATGCAATTGAGAACGTTTCAGATGGTGCTTTGACTACAGTCTCTTCAGCAATTTGGAGGACACTGTGGTGCCTTTGGATTTCAAGGACAGTAGAAAATGGTGCCCTCTTAAAACATGGGATTTGTCCGGTTTTCTGCTTTTTTGGATATAATCTGAACATTATAAACAGCCTAGGACTCTCAGCAGGGGACACTGGTATTGTACACAATGTATTCATGGAAGCGCTGCATCAACATCTTGTTATTAAGACTCTATAGCATCACAACCAAATTTGATCATGTGATTTTATCCAGCTACTCTTGGTCAAAAATTGGGACAGGTTGCTTGTTTGCCTCAAATTAATTCTGTGTAAAATAGTCATGGAATTGTTGATTCTGCACTCCTCAGTGGCCTGTTTTGAAATGTATGATTGAAATGTTAGATTCCGACCTTGGAGATGGCTCCTCTCTCTGAGGTTTCACTCTTTCTTGGTTTCTCCAATCACATTCACCAAAAGGTACCAAGAATCGGCGTTCAGGACCTAAGTATGAGTGGGCCAATAACAGGCAGTGATTCATATCTCTAAGACAAACTCGGAGCATCAACAAAGCTATCTATTGCCCGAGGAGCAGGTATGATTGAGATTCTATAAATGTGCTGTCACAGTTTTGTTTTTCTGTTCCAAACCTTTTGACTTAATACACCCACAAAAATGTAGGGAATGTCAGGTGGACTCCTAAATGGTCTGGCAGAAAGTCGTCAAGTAGGTTTCAGTATGCAATATTGCAGTATTGACTTGACTTGACTTTGGGTTTTTAAGCTCTGGGATAAAATCGAGATAGGAATCTATCACCAAAGCCATGTGGTCTCCAGGTGGTGGGAAAACTACAGATCCAAAAGGTCAGCAATAATCAACACATACCACATTGGAAGCTCTAAATTGGTCTCCTAAGTATTGACACAACATTTAGAGCGTAGGTCATTCAATCAGCTGTATATCCATCTATGAACAACATGTAATAACTCTTTTCTCAGGTACACCTGCACAGTAAATAATTCAAATAAATAAATAAATTAAAAGCATCATTTAGCAAATTGCTTTCTGATGTGCATAAATTCCTAATCACCTGATTGCATGGCTTTATTGACTGGAGGTTTAACCTGCCTTGTTTGTGACATGCCTGGAGTATACAGGGACCCATAAATCACACTAGGATACAATTGTGCTAATTGAAGGGAATCTGAACAGTTTTTTTTTTTTTTTTTTTTTTTTTTTCTGGAGGGCTGCATTCTGTCAGGTCTAATTGCCTTGGATTCTCAAGTGACACGAGCGCTAATCTTACATTGTCAAACCAATGAATTTAAATCAATCAGATCGCAAGTGAGATTAGAACCTGACGTATACAGGAACACACACACACACACACACACACACAGAGTTGGCTATGGTATAATGCAGAGAGAGATGGTTGAGTTGGAAAAGGTTAGTCTTTCCCGTCATAGAACAGTAATTCCTCTTTTCATTTGGAAACCTGTACTCGACTGCAAGGATGAACTATAAAAAAGCTGTGTCAGGCAGCACACATCTGTGAGCATGTGTTGGAGCCTACACTCTCCAATAGGATGGTGGATGCTATCACAATAGCATTCATCAACAAGTATGAATAGACATTCCAAACTGAGGCTAAAAATTGGAGATGAATATTGGTTAAGAGAACCTATGGTTAATTTAAATAATGCAATAAAGTAATGCTATTAATTAACAGTACAGGTGCTTTAAATGTAATTAATTACAATGTGCCCAATGCCTCAAGAACAGCACAAATTATTCTAAAACATGATATGTTGATATGTAAAATGTATAATGTAAAAAAATATGTTGAACATACAGTGAAATCTACTAACCAAAGGACACCCAGCAGGT
Organism: Albula goreensis; assembly: GCA_022829145.1. Lineage (NCBI taxonomy): Eukaryota > Metazoa > Chordata > Actinopteri > Albuliformes > Albulidae > Albula > Albula goreensis. The sequence continues at coordinate 6,324,084 of CM040742.1, read as the reverse complement.
TTTATCAGCTGTTTATGTCTGCTTTATTGTTTACATTAAAGGACGGTATGCCATACTAACCATTATCTTGTCTATAAGGCAAATTAAACTCTATTATTCCTCAAACAATTACAGAAAGCTAGAGTTTTCCAGCCTGTCTCCTTTCTCATTGCTGGGGAGGGTCTGAACCTAACAAGCCTGGACATAAAATCATATTCAGTTCGATCCTAAGTGACCGAATCATCAACAAAATTATTGCTCCTCACTGGTGCTTTCTCAATGTAATACAGGATTTGCACTGTCTGCCCGCTCAACCACTGAACATCCTCTTACACAGTCAGGCGGATGCTAATCTTCCACCGCTACCTCTTGTCTGCAGGCCACCACGTTGATTAAAACCACACCATAAACCCAGACGTGAATGTGAACATCCTTTTTGTAAAAGACAGACTGAGATTATGGATCATGCTATTATTTAAAGAACAATTACGATGATCTGTTGCACCTACAAAGACCATTTAGAAACAGAACGTTTAGGTAAAGTCTACATTCAAAAGACAGTTTTCATAATTTAATTCAAACATCAACAGTATTGTCGTCCAAAATTGCACTGATTCCATATGAATACATTTTTATTCTGAAAAAATAAAATAAAGGAAAAGCCAGGGCAGCTAGAAATTCAGCCTAGTTTTACTAGTCCACTTAATAATTAAAATCATATGCTGAAACAGGCAATGTTTTGTGTTGCTTTTCAAATCTCATGGCATTGTGGGATGTGCTGGAGCAGCAAAAGCATACTGTACTATGACAAAGAGGAATGTTTAATGGATGTTGTTATGCCTGTTGATGTAAGCATAATTTGTCAGAGCCGCCTGCAGTTAGCTGAATAATGAGATGTCTGCTTCATTGTACCAGAATCCTGCAGTAATGGACCTGAAATGTGCCTGCTTTGCATTCAAACTCAACAACCGAATATGACATAGGCCTGGATTCAGTCAGCTTTATTCACTTACATTTCAAAGAGTTCAAAGAACATTTTATTTATGGCTGAATTAGGGCCGAACACACCAAACCATGTTTGTGAATAAAGATGATTTTTGATGATGAATAAAAAAGATGTGACTTGAATTTCATGGGTAGAATTCTGCCTGGCAGCCATGTGTCATGTCATTGATAAAAACAATCAGACACGACAAACGGTTGCAAATTTTTTAATCTATGGACAGAAATTGATCATTTTTTTTTAGAGCTACCCATTACAGACACTGTCAGTTGTCCTTTTGGTATTTGGATAGTCATTGCTGTTGGCAGATCTGTCACTACGCATTAGTGCAGCCATGAGCATCCAATGTATGCCTGCGTTTGCGGTCATGCCCGCCTGCATGTTACAGCCTGACATTGTGCGGCTCTGCTTTTTTTCCACAGTGACCGTATAGCATTCATGGGGCGCCCTATACCCAGATCAGATCATATAACATGGCGGGCTTTGTTCCAGTCCTTTTGTCTCGCCATCAATAACGTTCAGAATGATTCCCATCATGCTAAGAACTGCTGCCGCAGTGCCGCCGTCCCCGCGACCCTTAACTTTATGTCATTGAGTTAAATGAACTGACGTAATTCGCTATGAGCTCAAAGTCTCAAAGACGAAATCTCTGATGCTTTATGCTCACTGAAGGCTTCAGGAATAACAATCACAGGGATAGTTTTAGAGCGAGAGATAATGGAATATTATGAGGCGTCTTCATTTTCATACGAGGAGACGGCTGCATCAGTGAAAGTTCACTGACATCCGACTTGCTGGCTGACAGCTATGTGAGCGATTAGCGGTGCAATGTGTGACTGGAATAAAACCTGATCTACCTTGAGATCAAGTGCGCACGCACACACACACACACACACACACACACACACCGCACCCTCTTTGTGTATCAAGTTGACAGCATGACTCACAGCTTGGTCTTCAGGCTTCAAATAACTGGTGTTAGTGGTAGAATTTGAAATTTGACTGGCACCTCAACCCCCCCCACCCCCCACCCTTTGTCCTGCTGGTTACGAGATTCCTCTCAGCTGTTGGGTTCATGTCAAGCCCGCATTCCCACATCGTGTGCTACACTGAAACCAGCCGCTCTTCTGTGTGTTTATTCTTCCTGCCAAAGGGCACACCACAGACGTCTGTAACCGTAGCTCTCAACTGGACAGGAAATAGCATATGTCCTCGGTGGATGTTTTCCATAAGGTAACTATTCACATTTCCCATTCAGCATTGCTTTTTCAGGAAACAACAAGTCTCATCCAATAAATACAGTAAATACAGTCTTGCACAAAAAACATATTTGAATGATGGAGAGAAAAGTGATGAGAAGGAGGATTTATGAACATGCCATTGGGCATCATGCAATATAATTTTAAGCACTTGCATACAATTTTACAAAGGTATGTTAAAAAAAAAAATAATTAAGCTTAATTGTTTGTTAATCCATTATCACCTAATGTCATAAAAGGGAAACTTCCCTTTTGATTTCGGGGCTTTTGTGCAAGCAAACTAATTAAAAAAGGCAGATAGTAAAACATACCACCTGCAAGAGCAAAGACGAGACTAAAATTTTGTCCATACCATACTGGAGGCATACATGACTGAGTAAAGAGGCCCACTGAAGTCATTAAACCAATCAAAAGCTCATTGAAAGCCTCCAGCACACTGGCCCATTACCAGCTGACAGTTTAATGCACACATACACTGGCCAATCTATTCTGCAGATAACTTTTATTTGGGAGCATTACGCTTAGAAAAGACACCAGTTCAGTTTACTGCAAACAAAGACTTTATGATCCATGAAAGTGTTCATTAAATTTTGTTGGACTCATTTGTCACCTGGGTTTGTGGTATACAATTTTATATGATCTATCTTTGATTTCTGTTGTGGTGGACATCAGTGCCAGATACTTATCTTCTGAACCTTATAGAATATTCATTTTCTTGAGTTGTCAGCAATCACATTTCAGCTCGAACCCTTTTCCATTTCCCATGCTATAAACTACCAATTTTCCACACTATTACGGTGTTGTCACGCCAAACATGAAGCAAGTGTCACATTCATAATTCCAAAGCAGACAACAACAATAAAGTTTTTGCAAGTGCATATATTAAAATGAGAATGATGAGAAGTCCTCTCCAACACCTTTCAACAACAGATTTATTCACGTTGCATGTTTATTTTTAGACATTTAAATTCACGATGGGGATAAGTAGGTGTGGCTTGTCTGATGAAAAACCGTCTCATGAAGAAATTTTTAGCCAAGGCGGGTCTCCTTGGCTACACAAGGTCAGTGCCGAAGCAAACGACTCCTTGAAAGTTTGGAAAATATCTATCTATTAATTAGAGGTGGATCAGGATGCGTATTTGGACAGCTTGGAACAGTGATCTTGGTTGAGTCTGCTATGTGAACGAAACTGTCTGCCAATGGACATACATTAATTACACTCTGAAACAGTATACTTCCTGAGTTTATGCTCCTTTAGCCTGAGTAAAAAAACAAATACAGTGTCCTGTTATTGCTTAACCAGCTGAACTGGTGCCTATTCAAAATTAAGATCCCAACAACAAATCATACAAAAAAAATCATGACAAATTCATCACTTTTATTAATTACTGTTTAACACATAATATAACTTTAACTGGCAGATATGTGATTCAACATTCATCATACACCAACTCCATTAAGGTAGCTTAATCTTAGAAATTTAACCTCTGCTGGACGATATTTTAGGATAGGATATGGAATTCAAACTATTAAAAGCTCTGTGTCTGTTTGGACAAGATTAGTATTTAACCACCTGGTTTAAATGGTTCATTCAGTTATAAGAGCAGATTTCACTAATCAATGTAAAATGTGAATAGGTTCACTTCCATTAAACTATTCCACACCAAAAATAGGAATTGATGCACTGAAAAAGGCTCATTGTTTTAATTTTCTGATAGATGATAGATGGAAATAAATGACAAACTTACTGAAATCATCTATGGTCTGGTGTGTTTTTGTGATCTATACTATTTAGCAGATATATTGTTTGGTCTGAGAATTTTGATGCCAGTAGGAATAAATCAGTATGAAGTACCATTTTAATTTTAATGAGCATTTATGACAGATTACCAAACTAAAATGAAGTGTTACCTAAAAATACGATATTCAATATCAACCCATAAAGCAAAAACGTTTAAGGTTATCTTTGGTGATCTGTTCAATTTTACAGTCACTTGTCTAGAAGCTGTAAAAATCCAAAAATATCTCAACGTCCAATGCTTTTTGGTCACTGTGACAGGAACAGAAAGGACTTGAGGCTCCCAAAATCACATGGGAACAGCACAGTGTCTCCTATTTTGGTGGAAACCGTTGTGACACCGCACTTCAGATGCAGGCATGGAGAGGTTGTGCCACTCATACAATACAGGGGCTCTTTATCTCCACCTCTCATTTGCCCTATCTGATGCAACGGTGAAGCATTCTTGCTATAAAAAGCTCTGGCTTTAGTCAACCCACAGCATACAGAAGAGGATATAGTCCTTATTGTGTACAAGTTAAAACATCAAACAGATTGCGGTAAATATGGCCAATGCAGCGAGTAACTCAGACTCTCCTGTTGCAGCATTCCCCTGACATACCTCTTCCTGCAGAAAGTCCTGCTCATCGACAGGACATCTGTCTCGAGGACGGCCGCTCTTCAGCTCCCGATTCATCGGCTCTGAGAGCTCATTGTAAAGTTAATCTGCTTTTTCTTTCTAGCTTTAATCAGCCAGATGTTCAAAACTTGAGGGGAGAGAAGGAGAAGGTAGGGAAGCAAAAATAATTGCTAACTTACAAAACAGTTGATAGATGAGCTACTTAATATTCAGGTTTTGATGCCCCATCTTTTCAAACAAGCAAGGGGCTGACAGTAGCTGATTACCTTGTGTTATTTCTCACACTTTTTGCCCATGCTGCTTAAAAAATTAGTTTTTATAGTCCTCTTTATACAGTTTTAATGAATGGGTAATGGCAAAACTCTTCGAAACGAAAAGTTAAACTTTCAATTGATCAGCATATGGCGGAATTATTAAAAAGCACTCCTGCATAATATCAAGGCATGAATGGTGAATCAGATATTGCACATTTTTGATATTACACATCACCAAACTATAAACTAAACTTAAAAATGCATCTAATTTAAAGGGAACATGGAAAAAGAAGGGTAGAGCCCTGCTTTGAATGTTGTGCATTTGGATAGTTTACATTACAGTCATTTTAGCTGATGCTTTTTTTTTAAAAATTATTATTCAAAGCGCCTTACAGTTGATTCGGCAAACCAAAGGCCAATCCTCCACCAACCTCAGGGGTCCCAGTCACGCACCTTAGCCACTAGACTACAGGCTACCCCCATGATGTTGAGGATTTGGGAGTCCACAACATGAGGTAAGCACTATAAATACTGACTGCTCAAATAGACACACCCTGTCAGCCTGAAACACTACGTGTGCCGCCTCCTGGGTTCTATCAGCGGGGGAAGTGATGGCGGTTTGCATAACTCCAAACACCTTTTGACCTATGATCAGACACCTGACGTTTAAGTTGTTTTTTGCACATGCTGTCATAAATTAAAACTTTTCTATAAACATGATGTCGATGTCTCTTCCCATTGTCATACCAATCGCATATAGCTTCCTGATTGAAATAAAACGCATAATTGTCAACATCGCAACTCATATCTATAGTTGTAAATTGCAATGAGGTGTATTTTATTTATCCACCAGAATGATTCTGACAGCCCAATGGGTATTCAGTTATGATCTGTGAGATCCAATGTCGAAGACATGGTAACATTTCTCAACTTCAGCATGATTTTATTCAAATGTCCTTTTCTAACAAGCCTGGAAACTTATGTATTTCAAATGCATTAAAAAGACCTTTCTGGTTCCTGGGCTTCTATGACTGATGCCATCGTTTTCAGCGGATCTACATTCTCATCAGAATTCTCACAATCACACGATATGCACATGACCTCTCCTCTTGCTTTAATATTTCGAGTCATCAAAACTGGCACACAAATATAGCAGAGATATTGTTCCTTTTAGGCTTTTTATGTGGCTGCTCCGTGCGCAGTCCTAATTCGACCCTTTTTGATGCTGATGAAAATGTACCGATGTGGTTGTTTTCATGAGAACCTTCCGCAGCAAAGGCTCATATAATAGAACAGTGCCCACTATTTGTTCTGATTCCAAGGAAATAAAGTATTTTAATATTGTATTGATAAAAGGCTACGTCCTTCCCAATTTTAAAATGAATAAATAAATAAATCCAATACAGGTGTTCTCTGGAGGATGTATGTGTAGAAAAGATCATAAATGAAAAACCACACAGAGTGGCTGGTTTAGCACTCCTAATTAAATACAAACAAGCAACATTTAACATCCATGATGTGTACAAAATTAAAAAAAAACATAAAATGATCTTTTCAAAAAGTATTCAAAGGAGTACAATATTTTATCCGTTTCTCACATTTCCTCACACCCATACTGAATGATGTTAGCAGACCCATCCAGCGCATCTCTCCCGAAGCCTTAAGGAGGTGGCCTCACATGCGACTCCTCTCATCCACATACCTGCTTCTGTTTCTCTCACACATTCACATATTGCCTATTCACTACTGGAGGAACATGGAGTTAACAAACTATCAGTTCTTTAAGTCTGCAGGTGCCCAACTGACCAGCAGATGCTGCTAGAGAGTAACGAGACAGATGATTTCAATGACTTTTCCCGGCTTTTCCCGTTGCTGCCTCATCGATGTTACCCTCAGCCCATGGCCCTTACTGAACGCATAGTGGCACCATACACCTGTACCTGCAAACAGGCCCCTTCTTTTGCTCATCTAATGCATAATAATGTGGCAGTATCCGAAAAAGATCCTTATCCCTCAGGAGAATGGAACCCATCCCATCGCAGCTGCCCTCTCCCGCCAACTCAGGGGGAGCATACAAACGTGTGACTCCATCTGATTGACGTGCCGCCAAGCTCACCACATTTTGCACCGCAGCTACATCATCGATCACATGCTCGCAGTATCGAGCCAGTGTATCCTCAGTTCGAGCGTTTGTAGACGCTCTGTCTGGCAGGATTGGCCACTGGAGAGTAAAGAGAGTAATGATGGATGCTTACCAGCTTATCCCACTGTCATTCCCTGGCAAGGCTGTGTCAGTAATGGCCTCACCATGTGGGCTTCCAGCCATAGCTGAGAGTGTGGCTGTGTGGCTGGAACTCAAACAGCCGGTCTTAGGATTCACAGCTGAACCACTAGTGGAGGCCCCTTCACTGTGTAATCTACCAGGAGGTCAATGCAAGCAGGCTTAATGCTGTTCACATTTTCACAGGACATGGATTGTGCTGTGTGTGATTGCGTGCGATTTCTTTAGATACTTTTGACAGGAGGAATTGGTCACCATTCCTTCTGCTATCAATCAGAACTGGAAATGAAAACCAGGCTCAGTCGGAAGCATGCAAATGTTTAGGAAGATCTCAACGTTCAAAATGGGGCTTCTTAATTTCATGTGTCATCGACAGGACTTCAGGGCCAGAGTTCAATATATTCTCAGTATGCTTTCAATGTACTTCCTAGCATGACATTAGCTACCCCAACCCAGAAAAATTTTCAACATTCAAAATGTAACAGTGGGTTGAAAAGCACAACGCACAGATGCAACCAGATGGCACTAGGATGATGTAAAACTTTTCGATGTTATTTTCACAAGGGGTAAACAGAGTTATAGCAGATTGGTGCTGAATAAGAAGGGTTATAGTCCTGGGAGAAGGAATGGCCTTTTCACAACCATTAGTCACAGTTACCCAGAAGAAGGTCTTCTAGTTTTAATTAGATACTGATTACTGCGTTTCAGAAAAAATGCAAGCCACAAAAAACATTTTTGGGACCTAAGACCTCTGACTTCAGTGTGACGAATTCCTATTATGCCTGATAAAACTAATGCCACTCTGTGCTAATGAAAGCATGTAATTTTTATGTTCACGGGGCAACATCATATGACCTCAAAAAAAAAAAAAAACTTATGGAAGAAGGCAGCGTTTGTTGTGCATTCATTTAACAACAAAAAGTCATTGTGACTGGACTGTATCCATCATAAAATATGAAGAAGATTAAGTGGTCTTCAAAATGACCTCATTTATACAGCAGGAAAGGCAAGAGATTCCAAAACAGCGGTAGCTTATTCTGACTCCCACTATTGTTTTATGCAGCCAACTATAAGAGAGCCAGAGGACCAGGCATGAGGAGAAGTATGTAAATGACAGGACTTTAGAAATACGTGATACAATGCTCTGGATAAATTCAAAATATCCCAACAATCATTTTGATGAAATTAATGTTACACTATTTTCATCCAAAAATATCACTGCATTAGTCCTTAAAAGCCTTCAGCAGCATTATGTATACCCTTTGGCTTTCTGTGGGGAAGAACGGAATATTCCACAGTGGTCTTAAACAGCTTTTCTGTTAAATTCTGTGGGCCCGTTATTGTGGCCAAAAATGGGGTAATAAGGGCAGTTACAGGTGACCCTCCCACATGTGGAAAACCACGTAAAATTTCTGGCCCCCCTAGGTGAGCAAAGTGAGCATGCGAGCATAGTGAAGCCAAGCCAGCACCTCCAGCTAGGTGGTTCAGCTAGGGGGGGTGCTGTGAGCATTTTAAACCAGTCTGAAGTGCTGTGCCATCTAGTGCTCAAATGGTTTGTCAGTTTCAAGGGAAAATGACATTTTAAAAGGAGTTACCCCAACACTTAATTGTTTGATGCCAACACGCGAAAAAATTTTATCCGCAATGTGGAAAGCCACGATGTGGGAGGGTCACCTGTAATCAATATTCTTTATTAAATACATGTATATTTATGCAATCAAAGTGTAACTATGGGTATTTATATTTTATCGCTGTGCTTCGGTAAGACTTGCGTTGACTAAGAAAAAAATACTTCAGGCATTGCAGTTAAATAAATGAACCAATGAAATAAATAAAATCATGCCCAAAACCTCTTAAAATTGGTTAATGTACATGCGATTACATGCAATACATATACACACACTCACACACACAGACAAACGCAGTTCAGATCACATGACCGTACTCAGAATTTTTGTTTCCTACCATGCTAGTGAGCCACCTTAGTTCAGTCTCGCTATCAAAAGCCATCATATCCCCCTGAGTAATTTCATTCTTTCCACCTTAGTCTAGAACAAGCACATGAGAAATAAAAAAGGTCTTTCCATTTTGACGATGTAGCAAAGAGGCGGCTTCATGAAATCAAGTAGTTGAATAGAATAAGAAGTCGGCAATCATGGCTAACATTTTCAGCAGACTGTGGCAACATTGTGAGTATAAAACTAGCAAGGGATGGTTCTTGCAGTGACATAAAATACAAAGCATCAGTGGAGAGGTCTACCAATGTGCCGAAGGCTTTTGACACTGTTAATGCACCAAGGACAGTATGGAAATCTGCACCAAACAGTATAAAAATGCAATGGATCAGGAAATACAATACACAACAAAGTACATTTCCTCCAATCCACTCATTCTGTGGGTTCAAGAAGTGAAATGAAATATCAGTAAAATTGCTACCATTTGTGTCATGTTATTGCACCAAACTGGGAGGCATTAATGTGATGTCTGTCTATGTTACATAGAAATGGGGTCAAAAGTAAGAATGTGTATTTGTGTGTTTTTAGCTAACTACATGATTTGGTGTCCATGTATAGCGTGGATACAGTGACTTCTCATTTGTCTCGTTCTTTTGGGTGTTTTGGTCAGGAATAGTCAGGTACATCCCTGAAATGTAAAAAGAAAAAAAAATTGAAAGTGTATGTGGAAAGTCAAATTTAATTTTCAATGATTCTGCAAATGCATTTAAGTAATGGAAAGATCCATAAAGCCATATTTACATTACATGTTTATTTAAGAACATATTTTGCTCAAATTGTGTACTGAGCATTGCATGATGACAATGGCTTACTTATCTCTCTTATATTAAGACATCCATTAATATTTACTCACTCATAAAAAATATAGTTCAGATTTAGGAACGCAGTTCTGATTTACATCTACTCTATCCTTTTTTATGTAGTCATACCCCTCCCAAGGGTAGAAATGATTAACTTGTGATTGTTTTGGGTTTAGTACACAAGTGGGTCTTAGGGGGTCTAATCAGATAGAACACTGGCCCTTTGTGTTGCCACTTAATCCTTTAAGAAAATAATAAATAAAACAAACAGTTGAATGGATATTCCGCCAAAAAATTATGGTCTCATCTTCCTACTTCTTTGGTTTATTTCGGTTGATGTTAAAAATATTGATGCCTTTGGGCTTATTTGTCTTTAAAATAGCATTTGGTTTTGAACCGCTGAATAGGAATTTGATTGTACGGATTAGAGGAGCATCCATGTAAGCACGCTATTGCTTTTTATCTCATTGGCTGTCTTATCCTTTGGACAATAAAACTCAAGAATGTTTGTTGAATGGTCAATGAATATGGTACAATCCTAGGCGTAAGTAAAAATGTATGAGTGCATTGCTGTTTGTCTCCTAAAGGATGAACAGGAGGAAATTAAACATGTGACACATGACAGCGACAACAGAATGTCACCAGTGTATGTAATCACACGAGTACAATGTTTATACAGTCATGAGTACAATGTTTATACAGTCATAAGTACTAATTCATTTATATCCTATATAAATATATGGCAACAAATCCCTCAGCTTTATAATAATTATTATTAGAGACAGGCTATTGTTTGAGACAGGTGTTGATCCTATTTCTTATTAATGTCTCTACCCTTATTGCTCTTGTTTTAACTGTGATTTGTTTTAAACCTAGGCTGTTGTTTACTTTCTCTTTGGATAGTCGGTCGGGGAATCCTAATTTATTCGATCACCTTTGGCACTTGGGACTTTACCCCTTGCTAGCGTTATCTTTGCACTTTTTGTACCATTCTTATGCACTTTGCCTTGTAAGTCGCGCTGGATAAGAGTGTCTTACAAATGTCCTTAATGTAATGTATTTGCCATAGTTGCACATCAAACTAAGAGTACTGGGAGAAGCCAGGGCTATGAACACAAATATTCAACTTTCCCCTATTTTCTCCAAAAATAATTAGATGGATATCATTGTTATATTTTCTGTTGTCTTCACTGTATCTGTATTACCACTTGTTTAAAAAATTGTGATTTAAATACCATTTATAGTATTTATGCATCCTCAAATTTAAGTCTAACTTTTCCATTGACACTGGGTAGCTAAGTACTCCAGCACTCCCGCATGCAAAATGCGATGAAGATATGGCTACAGTACACTGATGCCTACGGTGATGCATTTTCTACAGCAGCATGCTACACTGGGTTCATGGCTCTCCTGAGTATATGAAAATAACTCAACCAGAAAGAGCTGGGCACTAAATCCAGCCCTAATGAGCCTTGTTAGTGCCCAGAAAGTGCCATATGGCCAGCCTGGTGGGCTCTCAGAGCACAGATGCAATGGCAAACAGAGGGGACACATTTTCCATAGGTCAGTGTTTTTATTTACACAGTTCCAATATTAGAAATCATAATAAAAAGAGGAGGCTTATTAACCTGTTATCGGCAAGCTTGCGCGCGCAGTAAGATCTGAACAAAACATCGGGAGCCACATTGCATCTGTGGTGCTCCCCCTTTTTAACAATTGCTATTCTTGCATTCCTATCCCGGCGAGTACCAGACAGAGAACAGGAAAAAACACATAAATTAGTCTCAACATTCTGTAAGATAAAAAAAATGTTTCGATTTTGTCGTTTCCCTGACCATTATGCTGGTTTGAAAACTGTCCAAGGCATTCAGTATTGTTGAGTGCGATATCAGGCAACAAACCCAAAACTAGATTATAAATTCTGCTAAAATGAATAACCTCTCATTTCTGCACTGATAATATTGCAGAGTTTGACATTGCACTGTTGAATTGTGTTCCTTGCTACAGTCATGAAACCATTCGAAAAATACCATGTAATGTTCACTCAAAACACATCAACTCTCTCTCTAACATCAAATCTCCAGATTAACACAAATTAGTTTTGAATCACGCCAACAAATAATCATTTTCTCAGTCCTCCCTGAAATTCTGCTTATCTACCTGAGCATGCTGCTTCACAATGTATTTATTTCATTTTTCAGTGTTTTTTGCTCCATGTTGTTTGGATAAGGACAGCACTGGCCATGACTAAAATAAGAGGAAAAAGCAAATCTGAAGGGCAGAATTGAGTTGAATTTATCTTCTCACGCCATTTATCTTTCTACCCCGTGGCACTCAGATTCAGAGAAACAAAAGGACTACACTATTTGAAGACTAAACTGAAAATATTGTAGTTCAACTGAGGTCATTTCTTAACTTCATAGTGAAGTAATCACTGCCTTCATATTTTTGCACTCATTTCTGGGATATTGAGGGTCTGATTATTATATATACCATTACAATTTTGAAAAGAAACATGCTAAATTTCAAAACTCAGTTCAAAAATATAACAGTGGTATAGCGTGCAGCCAGCTGAAATATTGCATAATGCCAAATCCCATATAAATGTCATTAGTGTCTTGAATAGAAAGATAAACCATTTGGCATAGAAAAGTCTGGAATAAGTAGGTCTGCTTTATTGCCAGTGATTTGCAGGCTATTGTTGTCTATTGGGCATTACACTTACATTATCAGTCATCTTACATGAGGGAACTGTTGAAGGGTATGAATCGTTACTTAGCAAATTGGATTCTTATTAGCAGGAGGTATTCATGGTTGGTTCTTAATCTATGTGTCCATGGTTTCTGCTTCATGGTCCTGCACTTGAAGGCTATTGAGCTGACAGTGAAAACTGAATTTATGACATATTGATTGGAATTCAGCTGTAGTCTAGTGTTTTTTTAGAACCTTTTTAGATTTTAAAACATGCCATCAATGCCTTGATTTCCTCTTTTTTTGTGTACAGTCACTCTTATGTGTGCGATTAACAAAATCCTAACTGTACGTTTCCAGCATTGTTATCTTTATTTTATACCCCACAATTATGGCCCTTTTTAGGAACTGACTATTTTGATACAAAAATATAATAGCAACTCCACACGAAACATCTGGGAATATATATTTAGGATAGATATATTTAATTTACATATAGAGATAAATGTATGTGATAATTTTCCGTGTTTAGTCATAAACATTTGTCTCCACAATTTTCTTTCAACATAGAGGAGGAAAATTGTATTTCATTTGTTATTTCTGCTATTTATCTCAATATTAGGATTGACTTCCTGTTGCTATTTATATGTGGACACACTGCATGCCAAGTAGCCCTGGCTGGATATGTCTGAAGCTATCAACGCATGACCCAAAAGCTGGGAAACGTGCAGCAACCAGAGTCAGAAAAAGGACAGGGGCAATCAGTGATGTAATCTAATAGGAGACTGTCGTAATATAAGACCACTATCATTTGACATTTCCAATAGATATGCCAGTATCCAGTGGAGGAATCATCAAGCATGAATGGCCTTCAAAAGCTGAAGGCTGAGGCACAAAGCATGAGGCCCTCACATTTTATTCTATTTGGAGGTCCGTTTCTAGTTAGTTAAAATAGGCGTAGTAATCCGCGTGTTTACATTGTACCAACTGGTAGCTTCGTAGAATGACTTTTTAAGTATTTTTTAAACACATCTTTTCGAAAGCACTGCCAGCCCCAAATTTCAGTGCCAGTTTTACCCAGAGTTATACAGTGGAGGTGGTAGCCAAAGTCAATCAACGTACTGTCACATTTTGTAGAAGTTGGCTGCAGCTACATGCCCTCACTCCAGTGTCCTGACAGATATGTCCTTTTCCTTTGGGGAAAGCCTTCCTAGCCATCCTGGATTTAAATCTATTTTGGAAAAGCAAGTGCCAAGTGCCATGGCTGACATTAAGGCACAAGTGTTATGCACAGTGACATTGGCTGGTATTCAATCAGATGCACTTAGTCACTTTATGGGCATAATGCAATGCAATCAAACAAGACACAAGATGCCACATTAATGTGCTACATGAAGATAATATTGCCCATTACGGTTGTCCATGACACGCACACTCACCATTTGTGTTTTTAACAAAAAAAACTATATTTTAATCAAATTATAAATTTGAAAATATAGATGGACATTTCCATGATGCACTATGATTTCTATCACCTCCGACTTACATCTACGAGAAGGATGTTTTAATGACAAACCTGTGGAAAGATGCAAGTTGGTGCAGAGCTGATTAGATCAGGTATGAAGACCCTAAAGTACTGTCTTACAACTTGTTTTAACACATATTCCCAAATTAGGTACCATAGTAGCTATACATACATGTATTAATTTGTTCACTGTGGTTTCTATTAAAATAGGATAAAATTGTATGGCATAAAATGTAATGCAACTAATTCATCAGTATTTCAGTAACCATGGATCCCAGTTCACTGTATATGTCATGCATTCTGATTTTGCATTTTCATTGTAGTTTCAAAGCAGCTGGTGTCATGACCCCTGAATCGGAAGTAATTTGCATGTATGATGATATCTGCTAGGACACTGAACTCCCTAATCGTTATTGAGCAGCATACAGATTCGAGCAAATATGCAACACATTAATCTCAGTTAAAGTAGGTAGAAAATGATAAATGAAAGGAGCATAATGTGAAATTTTAATGTGAAAATATTTTGGTGCAAAAAATGTAGAATTTGTTGAGTTTTTATTGAATGAGAATTGATGAGTAATGAGAATCTGTCATGTCACACAAAAAAGATCCAATCAGGTGCCAGAATGCAAAATGACTTGGTAATGATCACAAATACCCAGCTATTTTAAAATTATTGAGTGTTAGAAAAGCTAAGGTTTCAGTTTTACACATGGATAATTCAAGGTTAAGAATAAATCTCAAAACTGTTAAACCCTAATGGTACTCCCAGTGAATAGTGGTGTATAGCTGGAGCTGCCATTGAGTGCAGAATTTTTTTTGTGACATGGAAAAAGTTTAAATGCTCACTTCATCTGAATTTATTTCCTCATTTCCCTTCACAGGTACTAATAAATTTGATAGAGAGACGATGTACAAACTTGCTGACTACGAGACTACTTTATGAACAAGATGCCTATGTCATATCTGAAATATGTGCAAGGATACGTATGAACAATGTTTCAATCTTTTCTGCAGTGAGAAACGATACCACAAGTTGCTTTGGTCAACTAAGAAATGACAGATCACATCGTTCCATTACCCCCTCTGCATATGTATCCATTATTAACGCCATGCAGATTAAACGTATGTGCTATTCACTTTGCATTTCATGCATGCCTGAAATTCAACAAACATGATGTAACAACTTCTTGGGCTCTCTTCCCAGTGACCTAATGCTCGAAGCAACAGCAGTGCCTACCTCCCTTCGTCTTACCTAACACAAATGATAAGACTGACAGAGCAATATCTGTTGTTTTGGCCAATGAAACTACCCCCTGACTTTTGTCAATGAGTAGTAGTGTAATGGTTAGTAAGCTGGTCATTGAAACTCTTATACAAGGCACTAAACCTGAATTTCTTCAGTACATTTCCAACTGTATGAATGGACAGTATGTAATATGTGAACTGTCACTCTGGATAAGATCATCTGCATTCTTACATGAAAATATAGATGTACTTCTGACCATAACTGCTGTTCCACTGGCAGCCAGTGAACTGTGGGCACATCTTGCACCGCAAAGAACATCAGAGTTGAGAACGTCACGATGCACAGGACCCTCGATTCCATTGCAATTTTGTGAAAACATTTAAAATGCAATTGGGTCATATTAATGTACTGTTTTATCATCGTGATTGGTCGGGACAGCAATGTTGAATAATGTCTCGAGATTACGTCATAAGTTCTTGCCCGAGGCTCCTTCATCAGCTCGTTGCGAACTTATCGTTCGTTTTCGGCTGTGCCCCAGCGCCGTGTCACAGGCCCTTTTCTTGTCGCCTGCTTTTGTCGGCCGCCACTCTACGGTCGATAAATAGAGGACAAAAGCGGAGAAGAAGGGCTGGCCCGTGGCGGAGCCTATCAGAATTTAAACGGCGCATTTAAAAATGCAGACGCTCCGCGGACTCGGCGCGCTCCCTGGTGAATTATCGGCCGTGCTGGATGGAGTGCGCATAATTACATCTGCTGAGGCATGAGAGACAGATGCATTTTGACATTTAAGTTCTGACTAATGTACAAGGGAGCGAAACGCTTCACTGATCTCTAAGAGGCTGAAATCTCAGAGCACCGGACGCGCCAGGGCCTTGTTCTTGCATGGAAGAAAAAAAAGAGGGAAAAAAATCCTTTCCTTTTGTGATTTGGGGGATTTAAAATCCTCGACGATAATACTCGGATCTCGACAGAGAGGGATACATCATTTAGAGCTCTGATTCGCTGAGATTCGTCATCCCACTGCGCTCAAGTGTAAAGACAGAGGCTGATGGTATTTCCCCCAAGAATATTTCCGCAGTCACACCATGCAGAAATAAAAACGTACCATGTGAACGGTCCTCTGAGGGGGGTCACCTTAACGGGATGAAGGCAGAGAGATTGAGGATGCATCCCTCTCCACAGATGACAGATTACATTACTTTAAATGGAAACTCCACACACCTTGATCTGATAGGGGACTATAAAGAGATAGATCAAAAAGACATGAGTTTGTTTGACAGGCTCTATGTTACGTCATGATGTATCTGATCTATAAAAGCAAAAGGCATATTCTCATTCTGCCTGCATATTTTCTCGAGTGTATGGTTTTTTTAAAACACAGGTGTTACGAAACACATTTTTCTTTGTCACAAGAAACATCATGGAATGTACAGTAAAAAGCCCTTAGAGTTTTAGGTGTGGTAAACTTGTTATTCAGTGCTATTCAACCAGTTCAGTCTTGGTCACTGTTCTTCAACTAGACATCTTTAATCTCCCAAGGATATAAACTTGTCGTTGAAGTGCAGACAAGGGCGTTTCATAAAATGCATATTTATAAAAGGCTTTTATGAGACCTGGAAAAAACTCAGGAGGGACAAATGGGCGAATCAGAATAAATTCCGCATTTAGTCGTCTTTCAAAATGAAAGTCATATTTCACTAAATTGTTACAGGATGCACAAACATAGGTACATGTAAATGATAAGTCCACTTGGGCTGGACTAACCAATGACTGTTCTCTTCTTTGTTGTCTTATATTCTTAGCAGAAATGAGTTCCCCAAGAACATTCTATTGTTGTGCACCGTGTTCTATTATCGTAATCTTAGTTTGCATTTATAGTGTTTTTTGTGAGATTAAACTGTAAACATTATTAAAGATTGCATCTGATGAATAGGTTAAATATATTCAGTTTGCCTGTTTTAAATTTAGATTTTATCAAAAATACATGCTTTACCAATATTTTTCCCTTTCCACAGAATCCCAGGTAAAAGCAGTTGTCATCATTGTTTCACAGTGAATGGGAAGGATGAAAAATATTTAAAAAGCTAAATGAGTTCTTAATTTAAAACAGTAAATGAAACATTTTTGTATGGCACATTTTTTTAATTAAATTATTGAAAATGCTAAAAGAAAAATCAATCTTCTAAACACAATTAATTTATGTATGCACACACAAACACACACACACACACACACACACACATATAAGCAACAAAACATTAAGATGTGGAAAATGTTCATCTGATTCTCTGCATTTGTGCATATTTTGACACTAACTTTATTTCTTTGATGAAAACTAATCTTACATAAACGGGTGAACCTAGGTGAACAAACAACATACCATTTTTATTCTTATTTAATTTTTACTAAAGATTGTAATGTAGTAGAAAGTAGTGTGGCACCCAGGGCTCCTGTGTGGAAAAAATCATTGCTGGCTTAGACTCAATAACTAGTTATAGCACCTTCAGCTGCAATGACTCCAGACAAGCACTTGCTGTATTAATCAATTAATCTCTCCGAGCAGCCTGGAGACATTTTGGCCCATTCATGCAGACTTGCTTCAAATGAATGATATTTTTGAGTTCTCATGCATGAACTGCTTGTTTGATGTGTTGTAGGTTGGAGGTTGTTGGAAGTGTGATGGCACAATATCTGAAGGGTTAGATCTGGACTTTGATTAGACCATTCCCAAACTTTATATTTCTTGTTGTTCAATCGTTCTGGCGTATGCTTGCTCCATTCTAATGGATCATTGACCTGTTGCACAACCCAACTGCTCCTCAGCTTAGCTTACAGATGGATGGTCTGGCATCCTGTATAATTATCCAATAAAAAGCAGAATTTAGGGCCCCTCTGATAATGGCATACTCTCCAGGTCCTTATGAAGCAAAAGATCCCCAGACCATAATAGCACTATGACCACAGTGTCCCTGCCAACCAAAAAGTTCCATAGAACATTGTTCCAGACCTGAGTACTTTTAGGCAAACTTGTGATAAGCACTCATGTTGTTCTCTGTTAGCAGTTGTCCTCCTTGCTACTCAGTTTTTTGCCTATTGTTTTTGTCCATGTTTGGGTCATGGATATTGACATTAGATGTGGCAAGAGAGACTTTCAGATCCGTGAATATTGTTTTAATATTCTCTGGGGACTCCCTGGGCAATGTGCAGACGCTACCCTACTTACGAACGTTTGAATTATGAACATTCATACATACGAACACTCCAGCAGTAATAATGAAAATAATTTCAATTTTGTTCACAAACTTCCCCAAGTGCGAACTTTGAATCGCACGCCTTCTGCGTAGTATGTTGTTTGGCCGCAATCCACGTTGAGCAACACCGCGCCTTGCCCACAGCTGAGCCAGTTTGTTTGTACATGTTCGCTGGTGTTACATGCATTTGTTTGTACTCCAGCTGTTCGCAATATTTCGTTGGTTTTTCCATTGGTTTTGACGACTCTATCGCCAAATAGCCCCACACACCCTCCTGTTGTCCTCTCATCCATCACCTCAAGTTTATTGTACCAATTTCAAAGGTAAGAAGGTTTTATTATTATAATTTTTATTATTATGTATTATTTATTTACATATAAAACATAGTAAAACACAAAATGGCAAAATAACGACTTACTAACAAATTCACAATACGAACACCTTCCCAGTCTCTAACCTGTTTGTAACTTGGGGAGTGTCTGTAATGCATCGCTCTTGGAAAGAATTTGGTAGGACAGTAACTTTTGTGACAGTGAGCTTATTACTCTAATTATGATGAATAATTATTTTCTTAGTTACTAAAAGTAAACAAGCTTTCTCCCTTTGGATACTATGCTTAAGACCATCGTTTGATGGAGCCCTGGGACCTACAAAATGGCTTTGTTATCCTCTCCAGACAAAACTGTCTTCAAACTGTCATTGCCTGAAACAATCTACATTTTCAATATGGATGCACCATAAATTGTTATAGATTCAATTTTAATTCATACAGTGGATAGTATAATGGTTGGTGGAAAACTGCCAGGGCATATCACTTATTATTTCTAAGGATTCAAGCAGTGACCTCTGCAGTTTAATATATGCTATATGATAACTGCAAATCAATCTGTGACATCAGTGCACATATTTACTGATGAAGCTGCTTCATGCTGTAATTTTCCCAGTTGCCACCAAATGAGAATTTAAATGCATTTACTTCCTTGAGTTATTCTCATACTAGAAACCCAACGGGCATTTGATCACATCAGTGGTTTTATGGGGAAACATACAAACCCTTCACCAAAGAGTTTTTTATGCATTTTATAAATATGCAAGCTGTGTGCTTCCATATATTTAAAAAATGAGGTCTCTTAGTATTCGTGCCACATCCATGCTGGTGGTTATTTCGGCAAAAAAAAAAAAAAAGCTCATTTATTATTGTTCATTGCCAGTGTGATTTCTAGATGTACGGTTGTGGCGGTACTGATTCCTTCAACTGATCAGGAGGCCTGAGAACCAGTTACCAACCACATAAAAATGAAAGAATTTATAAAGGGAGACTAAGCTGACTTTGATTGTCAGGTATCTTCCCAAGTAATAATGAAAAAAATGACTACAATAATGACTAGCAAATGCCTCCTCAACAGAAGGAAACAGAAATATTCGGAATATGTGAATAGAACAAATAAACAAAACAACAAAATAAGTCTGCAGGCGTTAGGCCAGCGTAAGGCAAACAGAGGTCTTGCACGAGTGGCTCTGATTGCCCTAATGCAGGTGAGCCAAAATGAAATTCGCTCACGAAACAAGGCTAGAAGTTCTACAAAAATAAGCCTAAATCAGCCAAACAAATTACAGCAAAGAATACTCAGTAGGAGCCCTTAAGCTAGCGTTTAAAGCTGAAGAGATTTGTCATGAGGCAGACTGCTGGGAGCAGAAGTAAGATCAGAATAACCTGGGTGTGCCATTTCCTACCTCTTTTAAGCCGAAAAGAAACACCCTGGTCACACCCTGATTGGCCAAGAGAGGAAATGCACTAAGCTAGTTCCAATTATCAATTAGGAGCCAGTCTGCACATCCTGAGCAACAGGTGATCCAAATAACCCACCAATCAACTGAGGGAAAAGAATTTCAACATGCTGCACAACAAAATTGGGTGGAAAAAACCCAAACAAGCACAAATGAAAATACCACACTGAAGAGCAACAATATGCCATTAGATAAATTCAGTGTGTTCTCAGAAAACATGAATTATTATATTTTATTTATTTATTAGATATAATTATTTTATAATTATATTATATCTCGCATGGAAGTGCCAATCAGTTGTGTTAAAGTTACATATCATAGTTGAGTATGCCGTGCATGTTTCAGTTTTTGTTCAATTAATCACCATAGCAATATGTAAATGAGAGCACGCTCCCAGGTTATTTTGATCTATTCAATTCATATAAAAATAACAAATGAAACAGAAAACAATGTAAAACACTCTCAGACAAAACTGTATCAGAACAGTGCAGAGAATGTTTAATTGCAAAAGATAATGCTGTGTTTTATGAACATTCCCTAGGGACAGAGACATTTCAAATGATTATCCAGTTTTAATTTTTCTTTGCACTTGAAAGTACATATAGTTTGGACCTGAATGACCTACACACCATCTCTTTGCCTTTGCTAAGTTTTAGCAGCAACGTCGCTGGTCACGACAACATCTAGTTCATACTTTGGGCGAGCATCAGTCTGTAGACACTGCAACAGTCGCTGACCATGTCACTCTGCGGTGAGGTAAACCACATTCAACTTTGACCTTGTCAATGGCCTGGTTGTTAATGTAAGATCTGTCTCAGATGGCCAAAAACTACCTTAGAAAAAATGGAGTTTCCTGCCAAGGCAACAGTCATCCTACATAACTTTCTGCAAAGGAACTCAGAAAAAAAGATTTACGGGAGGGGATACTTTCACCTCTCTTTAATCCTTTCTTACACATTGATCTCCCACCACATAAGTAAGTATGACTCAAACAGGCTATTTTAGGGGGTAGCACCAGATTAAGACCGATAATTCACTCTCATCTCTAACCGAGTCACTGCAGCTTGCCTACAACAATTCCAGCCTTTTGTCTGCAAAATTATGTAAGGTTTATTTCCCTTTTGGGTGAGGAGAAGATATGGAAGTATGTGAGGGGTTGATCAGAGATTTTTCTGCTGAGAAAAGTTTAGCAAACTATGAATAAGGGTCGCTTGGAGCTGGGGTCCACTGGGGGAGGAATTCGTGCCATAGGGAACCCATCTGCTCTGCTTTTTCACTGGATATGCTGCCGTTTGTGAGTCTGTTTCATAAAGGACTCATTACTGCTTTTTTTTTGAGTCCAGTACCTCAGCCACTATCTGTACCTTCTGCCTTCCTTCCCGTCTGATACTTGAACCTTTCAACCCCATCTCATGAGATATGGGTCCCTCTGACAACTGAACTACAAATATGTGATCTCGTGTACAAGTTGCCGCAGCTTCAAAAACAAATGTCCACCGGGTGTTCTGAAGAGAAGCTCAGACATTGATACACTGAAATACAATGTAACTTCAATATTCTTTAAGGAACAATAGCAGCTACGCTAACTAATCATAACTGATGCTAAAGACAAGAAACAAAGGAAATCAAATTGAGTTCACACTGCACATATCCATCTAAAACTGTCTGAAAATCATTCACCATCAGACTTCATACCAAAAAAAAAAAAAGGTTAGAAGACGGTCACCACTTTTGTGAGATGAGAAAATTGGATTACCAAAACAGACTGTCTACTAGTGATTAATTATTCTGGACACCCAGACACTGCACTCTGTTTTCCTGATTGTGGTGTTTTCAGTTAGTTGTGGCCAGTGGCTTCTTTACAGTCACAGTCTGGTTTTTGTCAATGCCATACAATTGTACATGGACAAGATCCAGATTTTTTTTTTCTTGTACCACAATAAGTGTAATTTAACCCTACAGACCAAAGGATATTTCTAAGATAACTGCTGCTCATTATATTCAACTGGTTCTAATTTCTTGAACATATCCATTGTTTGTATCTCATTGGATTCAGGGGGCTGAAGCCGAGTCTAACCTTAACCTATAAAAACATAAAACATATAAAACCATAAAAATGGCCTCTAGGTGGCGCACACAGTAAGATGTTCTTTTGGGAAGCAGTTGCGGGCTATGCGCCTGCATTGTCCAGTCCCAGCAACGCCATTATGGTGGCTTGAACTAAATGCGTCCTAACTTCATGTAGCGGCATGTTATTTTCATGTACATCTGCAGTGTGGAAAGGAGCAAGAGGGCTTGTCTTCATGTGAGTTGGAGGAGGCACATTTACATTCGATAATTTAGAATTAAAACAATTGGATTATTGGATTGTTATTCATAGCATATTCTATTTCTTCAGTTCTATCAAACTCTTATTTTGAAATACATTTTCCTGGTTTCTCTTAAACATTCATTCCTTAACATGCCTTACATGTTATGCAATTTTTGAAGAGGTTAAGAAACACCATTCCGTACCTTCAAATCAATGAACGTTGGAAGCACACGAATGAAAATGATATCTTGAGCAGCACAAAGGCTTTTACACGTTTAAACAGTGGGTCACAGGGATTCTTCTTCAGCAGCGTGATTTGTGAGGTATATAATCACTGTGCAGGCAATATAAAATGACTTTAGTGATCATCAGATCTTTGGAAAGACACTGGTGGTGTGCTAAGCTTCCATATAACTGGCAAACAACTGATAGAACAAGATAGTTGCCACACCTCATTAGATTTAATTCCTAATAATAACAATGTGATTATTATATTAAAATACATTTAAATACTCAAGACAAAATAATTATGTATGACACAATGTTATTGCAATCATAGTAACAGTTTGGTACGATTCAATTGATTAAGATTGTATGACATTGTGTAAACAAAAAAACGCTGTGTTTGTTATGACATATTCCTGTGAGTCCAACTGCTCAGTTAAAATATTACACAAACAAACAAACAAACAAATAAATAAAGACATAAATACACTCAAATTGGAATACCTCAAATTATCATTCCATTGTCTTTATCAATCAAGCATATAACTGTATAATTAATAAATACCTTGCCGATAAATAAATAAATAAATAAATACATAAAAAAAAAAGGACTTTGCTTAAATCACATTGTCATGGAATCGGTGTTATAAATCTAATTAAGACACTAAATAGAAAGCCTAGAAAGCCTTTCACAGCCAATGCATGATAAATAAGACTGCCCCATATGTCATAGCGGGAACACTGCTTAACAGAGACAGCGATAATTGATGGCCTTTGTGAGATTGTCATCTGTTCAAGCAGAAGTTTTAAATTAACATGGTTATGGGTCCCAGAGAGACTGTCCATTCCTGTGTTGGATTACATGCTCCTCAGGTTACATTCAGTACTATTAAACAATAATGCTCTGACATATACAATAAAACTGCAAACACTAGAAGACCAACAGACCATGGGCTTCAATTTCAACAAACAGCATGTTCTTGCCAGTTTTCTGTATAACCATGGCAATGATTTTATTACTCCGATTTCACAATACACTTTGTAACTTTCAATAAAAATAAGCAGATGTAAAATTTAATTATTTTATAAAGTCTTGGCTTTTATAAGCAGGAACAACATTTTGTTTGTACCACAAGGTCATTAATGATAGTCGCCCATCCAGCTATTAGCAAAGTTAGCTTCTGCAATGACATGGGCTAGTGCTAACGAGTGGAACGATTACTTTAGAGACAAGAATTACTCTGTTCAATATTTCCAAAGTTCATACAAGTCCATGTACGTGAGTCTATAGAGTGAAAAGACAGTAGGTCCCTTGCATTTATCCTGATATATTGAGGAGGTCATGCCTGGCCTACAGCATACTCACACCATGACATTTCTATTTCCCCAAATGAATCCCCTCTTACAGAAAGATGATCATGAAAAATTACCTCTGATTCATACATATTATGAAATCATAAACCCTGCGCTTGCGCTTAAATACAGTGTAAACTACATAATGCTGTGAAAGGACTTCTTTGATAAGACTTAAATGCTGAACAGTTATTCAAGGTCATACAGTATGTACAGCCCTGGTTTTATATTCTGCATGATCTTTCAATATAATATGCATTACCCTGTTTGTTTTCTTTCTTTATGCAGAAACTGTTATTTGAAACTATATGCTACAGTTAAAATCTGTTTTTTATTTTGTTTAGGATGTCTATTAGTCTCATTTCCTATGTGGTGTATATCTGATTTCATGAATTTCAAACGAGATCACATTTCCCCCAGTTGTTTCTCCCAGCTGTGTTCTACAAGATGATCAGCTTTATAACAATGCGCCTTTCTTTTTTTTTTGCAAGTGAACTCTTCCTATGGTTCTGTCTCCTCCTCTTTAGTTTGTTCTGTAAACTGAGAACCGTTAAATGGACTGCCATGCATCTCCCCAGGGAGTCCATGTCGACTCCACTGAGGAGGTCAAAGTCCGTTCTCAAGGTTCTCTTTTCAATGTGGCTTCCTAGTTTGACAGCATATAGCCCAAAGCAATTGATGCCAGTTGGGGATAATGCTGCTGTAGGCAGCCAGAATAGGGCTGGAGGCAGGGCAAGCGTATTAGGCATTGTGACTGGGCTTTTCCTACCATTCCTGGCAAATGGGCCCTTAATGCACTCTGTGATAGCAGGTGTGATAATCTGCAGCAATGAGCGACAGTGCATGCAGTCAATGGAGGGTATGGCAGAATTCTGCAGTGTGCAATGCAACAGAATTCTGGATCTTGGGCATTTGCGATGGCCATCTGTCTCCACGGACAGGTTCTCTTGTTGCTGATGACCTTGAGCGGGTTTTGGCCGCATCTGCTGAGCCAGCCCACATATGCTGCACCGACATTAGAGCTTAGCATGGATGTTGTCAAGTTTCGTCATTTGATGCTTCATCCAGAGAATGGATACATTAGATGTCTTGCAGTGCATTGACCTGGAGGCTGCAGACATTGAGTTTGGATCCTACCCATGGGGCATTGCGGCAGCCTTATGGGGGTTGGGGGGTCACTGTTCCTTATGCCCTGATGAGTAATAGGGATGTTGTGTGCATAGTTGTACCTGGCCACAAAAGGATCCCCCCTCTCCTGGATGGATAAAGAAGAAGGTCCTACATTTTCTTTAACTCCTTCAACACTAAGTAGTAAAGTCAATTCCTGATCTGCTAAGGTAAATGAATTGGGGCTTTGGAGATGACGAAAACCCAAGAGGTAGGCCTGATCTACTTTTTAAAGCAGTATTGAGGCCATTTCCTGTCGGTCAATCAGGTTATTCAGCCTTATCATTAAATATTCTGCCATTCTTCCTTGGCCTTCTCAAGGAATTACAGGTACTCCGTCGTCCTGCCTCCTTCCCTCTGACAATGACATCGAAAGGGGCATGAGGAAAGGGCAGCGGAATGCACTTGTAAGACAGGCTAAAGGAATTATCTTTGCTTCCACGCTGTTTCCACCAACTGACAATGTCTGTTGCTGTGGGCTGCTAGCACTGACAGAATCAG
The DNA here is from genome assembly GCA_022829145.1 of Albula goreensis. NCBI lineage: Eukaryota > Metazoa > Chordata > Actinopteri > Albuliformes > Albulidae > Albula > Albula goreensis. Next base: position 6,298,015 of record CM040742.1, on the reverse strand, counting down.
CTGACGAACTGATGCATACTTATCCAACATCTCAACAGCAAGTTCAGTTTTTGGCTTGAAGCACCCTGAAAATGAGAATAATACCAAGGTAAGATACCTATATCTAATTTTAATGGCCTAATTAGCTCCCGGAATATAACCCAGCATACGCCCAGCAGAATTCAGGTCAGATCTAGGAAAAAATCATGATCAGTTATTATGATGCATATGATTTTTGTGAGCAGATATATATGGATATATATCTCATAAAATACAAATGTAAATGGGGCATATGTTTACCATCTCATTCAAATATAGTTTACACCCATTTACTTAATCCAAATACTTTCATCATTTAACAGACCGGCTATACGACCAAGGATGTCCATCATCTGTCTTTATTTTAATTCTCTCAGTTACTCAACACCTTTTTTTTTCTCTGAGTTGCTTGATGACAACTCCTGTTCTTATTTGATCACACTCTTCTCTTTCTGCAGTATCAAAACACACCATAACCCAGCAATGCTGCAATGGGCCAAATGTCAATAGAACTCGTACCCCACATTAAAAGTATAAGCTAATACACATCTGTATTATCTGCCTTATATTTCAATGTGTAATTTAAAATTATATTATACTGTTATATAATTGTGTATTGAAATTGTAGGGTTAATGAAATCAGTAGTGTGGAAAGCTCATGTGTATGTGTGATTATAAAGTTAGGTCTACAGTCATACTGTATTTGTCGTAGTCATCTCAAACCATGGATGGTTTTCTATTTTAAACTCTGCGTCCTAAGCAGTGCACAAGCTTGTGATGACATACACAGTTCTCATGAGTCTCTTAAGGGAAGACCCTCGGTTGACAGGAGTTATATATCACCGCTTATCAGGAACATAAACAACACAACATTACTGCGTGTTGAACATTTACAAGTCTCACAAGGTAAGCTGAACTATATGAAAAGGGCAGCATTGATGATTTATGCAGCCATTTACAAGGGATCTTTTATTTAAAATAATACACAGTACATGGATTAATTTATGACAGCTATCGATACAACCAAAATAACAAACAACATCTATTAATATCAGCTGCTACTGTCCCGAGTGTTCCCTTCTGAAAGCAAAGGTAATGTTGACCTCTCGCTATGGTTTGTACTATTAGTTTGTCACTAACAAATCTTGAAACCAGAGGTCATAAGTATCAAGCCACTGAGAGTAAAACCTAGATCTTAAATCCAGAAAATTTCAAGAGTATTGCAAATCAAATTTTAACCCTACAAGTCTGAGAGCTGTCATGACAGGTTTTGTAGTTGCCTGTGGATGAATAAATTACTGAGATGAAGATAATGAGCTCAAATCCTCAGTGAGACTAAGGATGTGCTCTAGCAGTTACATAAGGACTTTAAAATACTTTTTTTGTGTTTTGGTAGTGGCAGCAGGATATTTTTTTTACTGTGGTGACTACAGGAGTGAGGAGAGGGGATAAGACAGCTAGTGGGGACAGCTAACATTATCAAAACCCATCTGACATCTTCTCATTGCCTATCTATTATCAGGACACAGCAGAACTGACGTTGCAGCATGCATTCGCTTGAATATGCTGTTGTTTGAGTTTAAAGGTGAACGAAACTTCGCTATGACAAAACAATGCCATTATAATTTATGAATATAGGTAACTAAGACCACAGCTTTTCCTCATTTAATGACATTTGTGGGGAAAAATTTTGGTAAACCTGTCTGAGTAAACAACAGCGTATGATATACTTTGTTCTGCCACATATGCATGTAAATTGCTTCAGTTATTTGTGATAAAATGTAGAAAGAGATGTAACTATGAACCTCTACAGATGGCGAACAAAACATGGAAACACATGTTAATAAGGAACAACAACTATGTGTAAAATAAAGTCTGTGGTATTGAGACAAAATTATACCTTGTTTATTCAATTATTCAATCAACATTGGGGTGGGGTGGGGTGGAGTGGCAGTTGGCATGGAGGCATATCCTGGACAGGTTGCCAGTCCATTGTCGGGCCAGACAGATAAACAATAACACACACAAACGCACACTCACACCTACAGACAATTTGGCAAGTCCAATCCACCTATCCTGCATGTCTTTGGACTGTGGGAGAGAACTGGAGAACCAGAAGCAAACCCCGTGAAAACAGAAGAGTGTGTAAACTCCATGAAGAAAGGGCCTAGCCACGGTGGGAACCTTGGTCCTTTTTGCTGTGAGGTCACAGCGCTCATGCCCTCCTGTACAACGAATATTGCTCAAAAACCTATATAATTCTAACTTGAGGGGTTGCTAATTAAGACATTTGCTAAAAATATATTTTTATTTGGAAAAAATGTGGTGTAGTAAAATATATTTTTTTTTACTTTCGGAAGTTAATTCTGCACAATTTTATGGACTGAACAAACATCAGAAAGTTCTTTTAACACATAAAGAGAACACAGGAATCATCACCAACATGGATATGCCAACCCAATATAAAACTTTTGGGTCTGTTTTTGGGCAAATACAAAGTAGAGCTTTATGCCAGTTTTGCCCATTTCTTTCATGACATTTCACCCTACTGTTCAAATTTCACCAGTTTTCCCATCTAAGCATGCTCGGTTTTGTTTTTACACGGGATAAGTGACGTTAACAGGGGTTATTTTTATCCGATGCAAAGAGCATTTCTTCATTCCCACCAAACCCACTTCCCATCACTGTGGGAAATGGTTGCTCTGCAATTCTCAAAAAGCCAATGGCAAGACTTATACGAGTGCGTTTTTTTATATTGTGAGAATACATATTTCATATTATTCATCAGTTAGCTGAAAGGAAGGTAAACACAGAGAAGTTTAACAAAAATGCCCGAAGAATTTTCATTTATAGGGGAAAAGGAAGAATAACACCAAACTCAACAAACAAAGACCAAATTCAGAACGGCAAAACAAAGAACCAGCACACCCAAAAAGACAAGCTCAATACCGAATGATCAACTTCTTCGGCCTGACAGGCAATACTTCTTAATATATGGCTCAACAAAGCTAATGGCTGACAGATGGGTTGATTACAAATTGTCCTTAGGTGAACCCACCTGTTAGTGAAGCTATTGATTAAACAAGTTCCTCTCGTCCGTTTGTTTCCAAAAGTTGGTACCGAGGACACATTGTGGATGCTTCAGTCGATCCCTTGATCACCTAATGTTCCGGAAACATATGTTTCAGTTCTACCATAATTGTTTTTCCATTAAAATCGTAACACAGTGAAGGTTTGGCTTGTTTTCATGTGCTATGCCATTGAATTTGATATTTTTACACAAATGTTTTTGTTCCAGTCTCCTAGGACTGTAATGATGTCACTCTCCATTTAAATGTTTCTAAAGGAGTCAATGGACATATAGCGTATTACAGAAAACGAGCTGATATGAATGATGAAAAATTCTGGATGTAAATATGGGACTATCTATTTCTGACATACTATGGCATTAAGACATTGTAAGTGCTGACGCAATGCGGCATAAAGAACATTGAAGAGCTTGCTACAATTAACAAGGTGATTTGTGGTCTGAATGAAACCTGCATACACAGCGGGTCTCCAGGTTGAGTTTACGAACCACTGCTTTAGTCTCCAGAGTGAGGGAGGGAACAGGGACTGACACAAGTGGCTGTGCTCCTCCCCTCCAACACCGTGTCCACAATTAATTAATATCACCCACTTAAAGCAGTCCGACGACATGCCTGAGCCAGAATCACTTTGACTGTGTATCCTCTTCTAGTAGATGTATTATAAAAAATAAATAAATAAATGTATCAATTTTTTACTAGGAATCTGTTTTTTTCAAACTGTGTCTCACACACCGCAGGAGATACAAACATGTAGGTATGAACTCAGGAGATAAGATAAGAGTTCATCTTATGAATCTGGCAGATACAAATATGCAGTTGGTGTATTCTGACACTTTGATAGATGTAGGATCACTGACCTCCTGCTGTAGTCACCAGGAAATTGACGTGAACTAAGGAGATCCTGAGGAATTTAGTAAACGGAACTGTTATGGTCTGCCTTTAGCTTTCCAGTCAAAGTAACAAATGTACTGAGCAAAGGCTTGCTTAAATTCTGAATATTTAATTACCTTATTATGAATATTAGGTAAACAGATTTCAATTTATGTTAGACTATTGGACTATTCAAACAATGTATCACATTACTGTTGTTTAAAAACTGAGTGTCCCTACTACAAAATATTAGAGGGGGAGGTCATGAAAATACATGACTATCATGTATCATGTGATTTACCGAGCCTAAAAGCAATTTGGCAAAAGGTAATTGCACGTGAATTTTTGTATGAATGAGAATCAGGTATAAACAGACATGCAATCGTTAAGATTACAGCTGCCACTGCAGCTTGCTGTCAAGAAGGAGACAGGAGTAGTTAAAGGCTGCCACGGAGAGAACGGGAATTTTTTAAAGGGTGTAAATCTCTTCAGAATGTCAGAGGAATACATAATAGATATTGCCTATCTAGTGATGCCATTTTACAGGTCTTGGATGAAATGTTGATTTTGAGCAGTGGAAAAGGCCACTTCATGAGGTGTCCCTTTAAGAAAAATTATTAATTACATCCAGACCTGCATTTTAATTGGTGCTTACACTTGATGGATGCTCCAATGGATTCCTTTAAAACTAAACTTTGTGGCCGTTCTTTTGATGACCACATCTATCCTTATACAATTACGCAAGACACTGCTTATCTGCTTCAGAGGTTGCTGAATTTCTCCCTCGGAGAGATGAGCTAATTGAAATCAAGATGTTCATTAACGGAAGACTGTACAAGTCCATCAGTCAAGTAAACTGTGTTTTCCCCCTTGGTCCAAAATGTAGGGCACAACATACCTGGAGGATACAATTGTTTCAGATGTGCACCACAAACAAATTGGGGCAAATGCTGAGTTTGTGTTTACATTTCATTGTGATTTTCTTTCTCACGGAGAAGACGTTTTTGAGAGGGAATAATCTAGAACATATCTAAAATATTTACCTGATCCCTAGCGTAAATATGGAAAAAACTGAAGAATGAGAAATTTTATTCAGCATTTTCAGTCGCGTGTATTCTTTATGTGATTCATAGAGACTTTGCAAACACCACAAATGTGAATATCCTCAATAGGATAGTGGTGAAATTGGAGGAGCTCATGGGTTGTGAACTTGTCAAACTGATTTAGTGTATAACATTCATATTTTTCACATAAATATGTTTCTGACATTCTGACCATCCCTCATTCTAAATGAAAAAGTATGATCAATTCTTCATTTTTCAGTAATCGTAATTAACAATATGAAAGAAAACCGGCATACACAAGGCTACATGACCACAAGACCACTGGGTTAAGACATTGTGAATTCATTAAAAACAATAATTAGTTATTGATGAAGATTCTGTCTAGTTTCGTGATATGTGTTCTACTGATTGTCCTCCAGATGGTTCCGTAGGCACCACAGTTATATTAGCAGAAGCTAATTAAGCATTCAAACCATGTCAATAAATTGTTAGACGATTAATAATATGACTGATAAGTGTTCTGTTTACACATTGACCTTCGATTACAAGCTAAAAATATCGAGAAAGATTTACTGTAAATACCTAAAAAAAATTAATTAACCATTGACTTATCTCACAAGGTAATTACTGCAAGGCTACCGTGAGGCTAATAAAATGCAAAGCTGGAAATAAGAAAATTGATTCGGTGAATGAAAGCGTTGTTAAAATGTCTTCTTATAATAACTTATCGTACCTGATGGTGCATTGATTTTCTTTTTCAATGTCACCCATTCAACACACACATTTCTAAAAGCAATTAAACCAAAGCAATTCCAAGTGCCACCTGCTCTGGTTATGCTCCTACGTATGGGGTCTTCATGTGCCTGGAGCTGAAAATTGCTGACACAGTACGTCATAGACAGTATGTCACAAACATATGGTACATTAAATGAATTAAATTAGCTCATGAAATCACTCTCTGCACATATATTACAATACATTATATGTGATAGCTGCAGTTGTAATTATCATTATAAAGGTCGTTGGACTGCTCAGTGGCTTTGAGGGACTGCTCTAGTGTGTGGATATGTCTTATGGTTTTTTTTTTTTTTGGTAGTGGGTGCAGGTCAAAAAAGCAAAGCTGACTCACCAATGCCAGTTGGCTGTATTGACATAATTTTCCCGAAAAGGCTAATATGTGAGGTCATTAATGCATTGTGCTGACTGTACACCTCAAAAACAAGTATGTCAGTTTCCTATTGAGATATGTGCTTTTCATGTAGCCTGTCATAACTTACCACTTACTCTTCACCATCAGACTTGTCATAATTGCCATTTATTGATTACCTTAATGAACTGCACTGATATTCATTGGAAAAAAAAAAAGCTGATCTGATTGGCTGTGATGACACCAAGCATAAACCATACCATAATTTATTATTGTTTTACCAACCTTTTACAACATTTAGCAACAACAATAAGGCTTAATACAAGTTTGACTTATAATTTTCTTTGTCTTTGAACTCATTTTAAAAAGTACATTATAAAAAATGAATGCATTTGGTTGTGAACTTATCTAACTGTTTGACAGTATAACATTCATATTTGTCACATAAATATATTTCTGACATTGTGTGTCAGGTAGAGGGTAAACCATCCTCTATTCTAAATGAAAAAGAATTATCAATTCTTCATTTTTCAGTAATCGTACTTAAGGGTATGAAAGAAAAGCAGCATACACAAGGCTACTCCAGTGCTAGGAGGCTGCTGGTCCATAGCACACTGCTGTTAATTCATTAGATCAACTATCGACTGTTTCTGGTGCTTTTCTGTCACCAGGTCACTGCCCCCTTGACTGAACTCACGTTGTTTATAAGATTCTAGAATCTTGCTCGTATAAAGTTCCCCACGCCAACATCTTTCACCCTCTCTCACTCTTACCCTAACTCAGTCACTCTGTCGCATCTTCTCCTGACGTCCCTAGTGTCACCTGCTAGCTAGCTAGTTTGAGCTGTCCTCCGTCCTTGTCCATCCTGGCTTGTTCTAAACAATTAAGTCTGAATTCATTATTTAAAACATCCACCAAAACTACAGATACAACGGAGTAGCCAGGGGCAAAAATGTAACCTAAATTTGGTTTTCTATCAAACAGCGGATTCTCCCAGAAGTCTAATTTGCCAGGTTTTGCTCAGCAACGAAGCAATGAAGCCTGCCAAACTGCGCAGACATTTGGAGACTAAACACACGCACCTTGAAGACAAATCATAAGATTTCTTGAAAAGAAAAATTGATGAAATAGAAACCCAAACCAAAGTGCTAAAACACTATTTAAATGAAAACGAAAAACTCACAATTGCATCATTCCTCATTGAGTGCTCAGCTACCCAGAGAATCTCTATTCAAACTACTTTGCATCTCTTCTCTCGAGCTCAATTAATATGATTAACATGCAGTGGTAAACAGCGAACCCTTGCAGTACTTACGCAAAACAAAATCAGTGTTGGTGATGCAGAGTTTATCTTTATAGAATGTGGAGGTGAAAAATTATTTTTAAGAATATAATATTGTTATTAAAATAAACAAATTAATAAATAAAAATCTATCAATCTGTATTCAATCAATCCATCAATCATTAATGTACGTGTGTGTGTGGGTTTCATATTTGTCTGCAGGGTAGGGCAGGTGGGGTGGGCCTTAGAAACTCAAAGAGGTACACGACAGGGCCCTAGCACAAAGGAGTTTGTGAAAGGCTGCTATGTAGCATTCTGAAAACCTTCTTTCCTTGTCTAAACATCTGAGATAATCATTTACGTCATGACAAGGTAGAGTGGATACCAAGGGACCTATTCGGTAGAAAGCTTGCGCTTTTTGTTGTAATAATCAATAATATGGCAAGAAAAGCTGAACTTTGCAACAAGAAATGTCAGCCCATAATTACTACAAGAAATGATGGCCAATCAGTCTGGAAAAATCACAAAAAAGCAGAAAGTTTCTTCAAGTGCAGAGGCCAAAGCAATCAAACACTACAATGAAACTGGCTCTCATGTAGATCGCCCCATCTGCTGCAGATGACAAGTATATTACAGTCATCAGCCTTGGAAATCGCCAGTTAAGAGCACCGCAGACTAAAGCTGAAATACATGCTTCGTGAAGCTCCGGCCGCAAGCACATCTCAACGTCAACTGTCGAGAGGAGATCAGGGCCTTGTGGCAGAATTGATGCAAAGAAAACCTCTTCTGAGGGATGTAAACAAGAAGAAAAGATTGGCAAAAGGTTTGAGCGAAAGATCACAGCCAGTGGACACTCGAACATTAGAAATCTGATCTTTGGTCAGACAGTGTCCAAATGAGAGATTTTTGGTTCCACCTGTCATGTTTTTTTTTCAGATGCAGAAAAGGTGAATGGATGATGCCAGCATGGGTGGTGCCCACTGTGAAGCATGGGGGTCGGGGGGAGTGTGATGGTGTGGGGGTGTTTTACTGGCGATGATGTTGGAGATTTATATAAAATTGAAGGAACACTGACCCAGCATGGCTACTACAGCCTTTTTCAGTGACACACCATCCCATCTGGTCAGTGTCTAGTTGGACCGTCATTGGTTTTCAACAAGATAATGAATATTGAGCACACTTCAAGGTTATGTTATAATTATCTTATAAACAAGGAAGGAGATTGAGTGCTGCAACAGATGACCTGACCCCCACAATCCCCTGACCTGAACCCTATAGAGCTGGTTTGGGATGAGTTGGCCTGAAGAGTAAGATTAAGGCAGCCAACATCTGCCAAGAAATTGTAGGAACTCCTTCAGAACTGTTGGAGAAACATTCCAGGTGTCTTCCCCTGGAAGAAGGGGACTATTTTGAAGAATCTAGAATTTAAGACAAGTTTGAATTGTTGAACAGTTCTCCTGGTCGTCACAATATTATTTGTATTACTTCATTGATTCTTCTTGCAACTGTAAGGCAAACAATGTAGCTAAAATAGAGCAAAATGCATTGAAAAGCATGTGTGTCCAAACCTTTGATGGCTACTGCAAGGTACATTAAATGAATTAAATTAGCTCACAAAATCACATTCTGCAGTTGTAATTATCATTACAAATGTCATTGGACTCCTCAGTGGCTTTGACGCATGGCTCTAGTGCGTGGATATGCCCTATGGTTTTGGACTGTGTTACAGATGACAGTGGCTGGAAGCCCCATGGGACAAATAATTGGGTATAGCTTTGCCTGGGGATAGGGGGGTTTAACCAATAAGATGTCCACGTCTCTTCACACATCAATCACGCGGCCAATCAGGAGGCAGCAGTCTGCCCACACAGCCATCAACTGTTCCACTTAATGCCCCCCTTGTGAGAAAACAGGCTTTCAGTTTAAGAAAGTAACATAAAAAGAAAAGTCTTCTGTCACTGTTTTTCTAATCTATTGGTGTATCCACTGAAATGGTCAGGCGATGTAATAAACAGAATTTTGGTTTGTACAAAATTCTGCCAGATACTTTTTTGCTCACTGTTTACAGTTTAGCCTCCAACTTCTTCCAAATTTAAACCTGTAAAGACTACCTTTTACCACATGTAACTCACAAGCATCATGCATTTTTACTTTTTCTCTCTCTAAAATCAGTGGTCAGGCTGTTCATTCATAAACACCAGCCACTGCATGCTCCGTTTGCCTGTCCCAAAGTGCCTGCACCATACAGATGCTCGTTCAGGCATTGGCACTCGCTTTTGGGGCTGCTGCAGATTCTCTGCTGGCTCCGCTCCCTGCCAGAGCTATGAAATGCCCCCGTCCCTCCAGAACACTCAGCCTCCTCCCTTGTCCTGTCATTCCTCTACAGACCAATATCAAATTATATCTGTATCAAAATTCTCAAACTGGCATAGTATGCCCTCACATCACATGACCTGTCAACTTCCAAAATCTTGCTCCTCTCTGAAACCTGCCCAACCCCCATCCCCGAATTTGGCTCCTCAGTTTAAGGCGCTCTGCCTCTCCCATCACACACAGCGAGGACACATTCGGTGGACACACACTCCGGGACCATATTTCTTTGGCAGTGCAGCACAAGCGGTTTCACCACTTCTTCCAAATACTCACCCAGCACAATGTGAAATGTTTCTGAAGTGTAAAATGTTATAATAATGTTATATGGATGTTTAATACGTAACACAACCACAAAACTTCCTCTGTGTTTCCTATTGCTTGTTTCTGCGCGACTTTTGCATTTCTAAAGCGACGAATGTTTAATTACATGGCACAAGCATTTGAAACAGGTTTTGTTTTGCACTGTCATAAAAATATAACCCTCTGATTATCACTAGTGACATTATTTTAAAACCACTATGAATAATCTCTCATATATTAATCTCATTGTCTCATTATCATTATTTGAATTTATTTTATAAGACTAGAAAATTAAGCTCATAAAACTAAATTCAGTTCAAAAGTGAGCAAAAGAGAAAAAGGCACAGAGCTCAACCAGCTATTCAAGAAAGCAGGACTACAGACCTATTCATGCTTGCACTCTCTGTCTCTTTCTTAAAATAAGTGTCTTCAGTCCAAAGCCAACTCCCCATCCAGGTCCTGAGATCCTGTAATTGGCCTGAGCTTTTCTTTTCGGTAAAGTGAAAATTCATTGGCTTGGATTGCATCATCATCTATACGGCTTGCATCATTTGGGGTTGTATTTTCTATCTGAGCTCCAACAGTAAGTTCAGGTGACTGATTTTGCTTATGATATAGTGAATGACATAAATGTTTAAACTGCTTACAGTCTTTTGCACTTGACATAAACAATACCTTGGAGTTTGTATTTGCTGCAAGGTTATTTCCCCGTTTGGATTTACATAATGAGAACTTACACTGTATTTGATTTCTCCTTGTTTGGACTCGCTGATGAGTATCTAAGTTTTCAGCTGTGCAGCGCTTCAGTTCTTTCATCTCTGAGGGGACGGCACAAAATAATCTGAGTTTCACAAGAGGGCCTCAGGAGAATGTGCTTCTGACAGCAAATATGAACAACATTGTGACAAAAAGCCACAGCCATAAATATGTATCGGTGATTAGAAAAACATTGAACAATCCAAGCTCTACGATTTACAAAAGGAATATTTGTAGATAACAGCTATAAATGTTCATGATTAAAATGCATAAAATAATAATGGCCTTATCCAAGGAAAATACAAATACTGAGGCTTTCAAACATACTCATATTATTGTAGTGTCCATTTTGTTGTCTCACAGCTTCAAATCATGACTTTCAAGTCACAGACAAAATATATACATATATTTTCACTATATATTGGTTGGTTTCAATGACAAAGGAAGCTCACTGGGTTTATGGAAAAAAAAATATAATTTTGCCCATGTAATATACACAAGAAGAAATTCAAAAAGCTATAACTGTGCAATAAAATATTTAAGGTATAAAGCAAAAGCTTTGATGGTTTTGCAGGGCATTGGGGATTTTCACTTCACAGCATGGTTGACACCTTAATTAGAAAATAAACACTGTAGTAAAAATACAGTAATAAACACACTATACTTAGATACTTATTACACCTCATTAGCGTAGATCTTAATAGCTCTGATACTGAGGAAATGTATGCACCTATAAAAGGAGCAGTGCTATCTAGACATCATGAATAATTGCGCCATTATTGTATAACCTTTCACAGATGACATCCGTTATATTTACAACTGACCTCTAAACAGGTATCAAGAGAATGCTGAACGATTTCACGGAAGACTTGCCAACATTATTTATTACCGTTCGTCATCTCTCACCTTGCGTTCACAGAAGGGTTTTATGCTTACGAAATAAATTTTCATATTCAGTCTGCTCATGCTAAGAATGCAATATGTGAATGAAATGAAGATAGAATTTTCTGATGGGCTTCGAGAGGTTACATTTTCACACAGGGGACAAAAATCCTAGATCATTTATATGATTATCTCAGACGATATTGAAATGTAGTTTGTAAACAGAATTCAGACGGACCAGAGTCATTTTAAATATCACAGAATGATACATCAAACCAGTTTTGCTGCCAACGCTTGCTGTTTTCAAAGCCCTTGAAAAGGGTATGAATTCCTTGAGACAATATTAATTAGAAAGTAACTTTCTGAGCTAATTACTGATGATAAAAGCTGCGAAAGAGGGCAGTGACCCAGACGCTTTGGGAGTGAGCTCATCGTTAGCGGGGTTTGCGGCTCTTGACTGCTCAAATTACTCACCGCTCAGAGGATTAGCCTTCTGAAGATGCCCTCTAAAGACCGATCTCTCATTGGACGCGCTTCACTCTCCATCTTTGTTTGTCTGAACCACGGCAAAGTGACCCACCAGATTGCACAGACGTACGTTTAATTTAGTTTTGAAGGACTCGTTATGTATATCCAAGAGAGTCAAGTGTTTAGCTCAAGGTTAAATTCTGGACAGCCCATAGCCTAGTGGTTGAGGTGCCTGACCCAGTTCAAAAATGGTGGTGGTCCAAGCCCCATCGTAGCCATGGTAAGATCAGTCCAGATGGTGGGCCCTTGAACATCGATCCTGTGGAGGACTGGCCCGTCTTGTGACAACTGTAGACTGTTTGAGTGTAAAAGCATCAGCTGAAAAACTGTAATGTAAAATCCAGCATGCAAACAACTGTTAGTCTCACTTGTAGGACAAACAACTACAAGCCAGACAAACTCATGACTCCAGTGTAGCATACCCCTGCGTAACCTCATGGATGAGTTTGACAGGTCAAAATTTTTCTACAACCTGTTTTGATGAGTCATAATCTTGTGTAGGCAGGACTCCGACTGGAGTTGGGAGTTGAGTAAAATTCTCTAGTCATTCTTCTGTTGATAGATGTACACCCCAGCCATACTTTTCTGGCCCATAACTATCCAGCTACTGTGAAACATTGTCATATTCCCCTGAAAGGAAGTAGAATTTTCCAGCTAGATAAGAACTAAGCAAGCTAAAAATTTAATCAAATGAAACCCACCGCTGAACTGTGTGAACTTCAGCTACTCCACAGCAAAGTGGTTTAAAACTGAGAGCTTTGTTTCTCCAGTGATCCAAAAACAAAATGTCCATTGGCCAAATTTTCATCTGCGTTTGACTGGTGTACTGTGGAGATTTTTACTTTCCCTTCAAACATTTCCCTTACTCCTCCATAGTAGAGAATAGATCAGGCAAGGAGTGCTGACTAACACATATTACATTGGCTTCAAGGTGTACTAAATATTACAAATGTGTCCAAAAGTAGATTAAAACATCCTCTGAAATCTCAGTTTTAGAAAGTACATTTCTATTATAATCCACCACTATTTTCACCAAGTGTGAGAGCATAGGCACACTTCAGAGGGGTGGTGTGAACAGATAACTGCCCCAACCAACCAAAGCCACCCTCTGAACATCCTCAGATTGGCACCAATCACAATGCTAGTTGTCTATATCAAAAAGAGATATTCAAATGAATGAGTGTGCAGAAGAATCCATGCCTGATCCATTCATCTTTCAATCTATCTGGGTGTCAGCACCAAAATGTGAACATTTTTTCAAGTGGGACCTGTTGAAGAAGGCAATATACACTCCTCTAAATACAAAAGTGTACATAAACTATGCTGAAAATACCAAAAACAGATGAGGCACTCATAAAAGGCATTCCTTCTGTAATTGTATTTGAATTGGGTCATCACAAACACAGAGCAACCCTGGCTACATGGGAAAATCCATGCTGAGTAACCACAAAAACTGTTGAAAAGACATTTTGTGTCTCACAGTGAATTTGCAGAAAATGCAAAAGGTACCCAGAGCAACTAAAGGATGTAGAACACAATTCTGACAGCTGCCATGACCTTTCATATTCAACTGGTGAAAATTTGTCAAATATACCATGTTTACACATTTGAATGTGTTAGCTGGTGATCTGGATTTCTATTATGGGCATAATTTACATTAAAAATAAGCATATGGTTGCCTGCTTCAAATACATGACACTAAGAACTGTATGTTTTGGCTGTTTCCTTGTTTTATAGAGAACCAAGACTTGTGTGGAGACCCACGCAGTGAGAGATTAAAGGATATAGAACAATAGAAAATAGAACTGTTCCAGAGAACATAACAAATATTTTGTACAAGGGAGAGAGTGCATCTCTTTTAAATATTGAAACAATTGCTGGCCTTCAAAAACATTCCTTTCTGGAACAAAGGTCAAAATAACAAAAGCTCTGGAATGCACCAATGTAGTGTTGTTATGTCAAATGGGAGAGAACAAGAAATCATAAATTACAAAATTATTACAAACTGCCAATGTCCACACACCTACTTCCATTTCCTCAGCAAATCTGTAATTATAGACTGCACTTAAAGATGCCCTTTATTGTACACCACATTTTTAATAAGTCATCAAATTTTACAAGGACTTATACAGTTTAATACCAAGCAATTATCTCTATTTGTGCTCACTAAATGTAAACAGAAAGAAACAAAACAATGGAAGTAAAAGTGATAAACCTCTTATTTTAGGATATTGATGAGTTGCAAAATGTGTTCTTAACACATGCCATTCATTTGAATATTCAACAAAATGCAGTGCCTATTGGTAATTTATGCTAAATAAAACAGCTAAATATTAGAGAACAGAGAATTAAGTTGATCATCTCAATACCATCAATTGTAGAAATTATGCTTGTCAAAAGAATTAAGAACTAATAAACAAGTCTGAAATATGTGAAAATTGTTTCAGAGGCAGAAGGAAAGCAAACTAGGGAGTGCTGAGCAAAATTATAAATAGGTATTAAAATGGACTTTGACTTATTCAGTTTTGCAGAATAATCTTAATTTTATCAAATGCCAAAACAACATATGACGAGCATATGGGTTTCACCACAACACTTTAACAACCTTTCTGAGAGCATTCAGCTACAGGAAAATATAACGGCACCTCTATGTAGAACCAGATGTTAATCACACCTTCTTTACCTGTGCGTTGGTACCAGGATTACCAAGGAATATATGAATCATATGTGTCTTTTAAAAAATCTACAGCCCACATATGGCTTCATTCAAGATAGTCAAAACTTTTTCATATCTTATGAACGGGGTACGCTTTGTGCGGAGCGAGTTTTGGTGGGTGTGTGATTAACTGCACGCAGAATGATGAATGTCAGACCATTCACAGGCTAGCTGACCCCTCATAAACGCAGTCTCCCATCATAATGTATTACAACCAGGAAAACATGCTGTCTCTGTTTGCTATTATCTTTCTGTATATCCTCATTTCCGATAAGAGACTAAAACATTCCATAGTCCCAGAGAACATTCTGGAGAATTATGTAAATGTATTCAACACAGATTTCTATGGAAGACGCCAGTCTCCAGAGTATAAGTTTGGCATCACATGATCTTTCAAATCCCACACTGTCACTACAAGACCCGTGTCCCTATTTTGGAACCAAACTTATATTCAATTTATTTGATTACAATATCAATCCAACTACCTGACGAAGGTGTCTAAGACCTGACTGTACTCTACAACTGTATTGACATGAAGATTTAGCATAGCAGGTCCTGAGCTCATTCAGGGCAGTGATTTGCAGTTTGTACCAAAAATGCACTGTGGGAAAATTTGTTTCTTCATTTCCTCATTGTTGAAGGTTGAATTTACACAAGGAAACAATGAACAATGTTGAATTTACACAAGGAAACAATTACGGCTATTGGTTAACATTGGTAAATTACGGATTTCTGTGTATTTGTTTCCAGGTTTTAAGTTTCTACTGAAAACCTGGAATTAATATTTTTTAAGAATATTTTTGAACAGTCATGGATTCCGATTTTTTATTTTTATTATTATTTTTTAAGATTTAATTCTCCTGTTTATCTGTTTAAATACTTTGCCTTATTATTATTATTATACTTTATGTCGATGTCAAGCAAGAATTGATGCATATCCTGTACAAATGGTGCTATTAAAGTAAAGGCTATAAATTACACAGTAAGTAATGTATAGCCATGTATATAAATGTTAGAAAAACATATGTGATGTAAGATGGGTATAGATACAGCTACCATGTACAGTATCGGTGCACCAGGTCTCCTGCTAACAGACATTCCCAGAATGCAACATCTTTCCATTTGTAGGTCTTAGAGGTCTCTCCTTTACTGCTCTACTTAAAATTCCTTAAACATTCGGTGTTTACCTCTGGTCAGTCATGAAATGTTCCAGCTGATAGCATATTTATTTCCTATCAAGCATATTTATGTATGGGACATTTTCACTGGGACCTGTACGAGACAATGTTTATTTTAAACCAGGTTCACGTAGTGCATTTTGCCATGTTTCAAAGCAACCTCAGCTCAGTGTAATTCTATCAGGGAGTTTTTGTTCTTTGATTGTGGTTGTGGCAGTGGTTAAGAAGTTCTTTTTTCTGCACGTTTTATCCCTTTGTTAAAAGTAATGGCTAGGCACTGTCCTTTCATAAACCAGTTGAGGCTTTGAACACAGTTATCTGTTTTTTAACGTTTTGGCTCAGTCTCTGCAAATTATATCCAGACAATTCAATTAGTCAACTGTCCGATGCTTGAAGCTATTTCTTTGGAGGCCATTTGTGTCTCATGGACAAGTACACCTATTCAAGATCCTTCATTTTGTGAGAAATTGTAGGTGATTTATTACAAATGGTTTTCAATTTAAAAGTAAATGCATAATGAGTTCAGATGTCATAAAGATATCTTTATCTTGGGGTCAGAATATATCCCTTAAAGGTCTATAAAAAATACATCTCAGCTTCAAAAACATCAAAAAAGTCCATTTTGATGTCACAGAAACTCTGGTCATGTTTTGTGTTCGTGACTCTAAGATTTGAATTTTACCAGCAGAGTTTTATACCACAGATTCTTGATGAGGTCAAGGTCAATCCTTTGACTGAGCCATTCAAAGATATGTACCATTTCATTTTGTGCTACTTCAGCATTACGATGGTGCTGTACTTTAGACCATTTTTTCACCTATAATGTGAATTTTAGACATAACCTAGCGGACTGAAACAGATACCCTTACTTAATGTCATTATCATGCTCAGTGCTATTCGCTTTCAACTCTGATGAATTTCCCACCATCTACTCGAGCGAATGATCTCCACATGACCTCAAACTTTTTTCAGTACCCTCATATGACAACAAATATTTTCCACAACGGATATTTCTCCAGCTATGTAATTTATTGAGCTGGAACACAAAGCACAATGTATGGCGAACAGATAATACCATCTGTGCCCCATGTGGTACGAACCCCTCAGTTACAGAATCATTCAGGCTATGATTCTGGCCTGGGCTATGGTCTGAGAAAAGCATCACATCCAGTGTCCATGTCCTGTGTGGATACGGGGATTGCTCTTTTTAGACTTGAAATTTGTCTGAGATGAGAGAAGAAAAGGTTGCGCAAATCAGTTACAGTTACAGCAAGATAAGTTGTTCACTAAATACACCTTTCGGGTGCATGATGATCCAACACACAGAGCCAAAGTTATGTTGGAATGGCTCAAGTCCAGGCCTCAACTTTTTTAAGAATCTGTGGCATAAATTTGAAGTTCGCAGCGATGCTAAATCTACTTGGAAAGACGAAGAAACACTGCCATGAATACAATGAAAAACTACAATGCCTTGGCCAGCAAATGTGTTGAAACCTGCACAAAAGAATACATTGTGCTTGTCTAGTGAAAAGTCTCGCCAACGATAATAATGTGGAGGATCTGAGTATTTCATTTCTTATTGTTATTATAAATCCAATGTCATTTTAAAATAATATATTTTTAGTGTCAGTGTTTTGAATTAAAACATTACATGGAAAAAAAGTGTCAATATATCATTTGTAATGCAGTAAAATGTGAGAATTGGTTAAGTCTCTGATTATTTTGGTTCACTGTAGACAAAATAATCATACCCTTTGTGTAATGACACTACTGTTGACATTTTTAGTGGAGATTCTTCATCACACAGCATGTTTTTCATATCACAGATAAATAAGAGTTGTTTTTAACTTGAAATCAGTTATTTTAATCAGCCTTCTCTGAAATACAACCTGGAAAGCTACTCACATCATACTACCCAAAATATTGCCACCATCCTGTTTCACTTGTCTGTGCCTGCAAAATATATTACTTTTGGAACACTGAATGTAAGGTAAATCAAGTGTTCTAAGAGATTAGTTTCTCTTCTTGTGTGCTTCATGCTAGACCTGAGCTAGAACTTCCCCTTTCTAACTATATATTTTCTACTTCAGAGATGGTTTGAGGCCATGCAATGGTAGAAACATCCCCCACGTAAATGATTCATGAAACATTCACAGAACCAATGCTGCTGTTCACTGAACATGCAGACATGTATGTTCCATGACCGTGTTCTACAGCTTCCGTGAACGCTGTCAGGACAATTTTCCATGAGCTGCTTTCCCAACATCACTCAGATGTCATCAACATCAGCCTTCAGCAAGACTCACCCAGGTAAACCACCATCCAAGTTACTGCACAATATGTCACAACCCCAAGTTTAAAATAGGACGCATAGAGGCTACTGACTTCACGGTGCGTGTGGAATTGAACCATCAGAACATAGAAGAAAGTTCTTCAAAGGTCTTATTTACTTATTTGTTAATGATTTGTACTCTATATTCACATGAGGCATTAAAAGCAGTTGTATGATCATATTCTGGACATTCCGTTTCCTATTACGCAACCTTAAAGGGATGGGATGCCTAGATCCTTCCAATTCCTATGGCACTTTCAAATATTATATTAGGGTTGGAAATAAGCCAACATTTGCTCCTGAAATAACTTCAAAAATAAATAAAAAATAAAACACAAAGCCTCCCTCCAAAGGAAGGAATAGGGAAGTAAATAGAGTCCTGTGGCATTTCTAGTCCATTGGCTCGGCTAACATATCCAGCTTAACTCATACAATCCCAAAGAGGATTTTCACGCTCCTTACATATTGAATCTTGGCTATATAGATACACATATTCCCCTCACTAAATATAGCATCCCCTGTTTGCGAGAATGGTACTCTGAATCATCTGTGCATTCATGGTATGAGATAAATGCAAGCCTTGTGAATGGCATGTCAGTGTACAGGATTGTATTAGTATTCTGGACTGCGTTGCGCATGCACATGCACGCACATCAGGGAACCGTGTTTCAATTCAGCACGAGAGAGAGAGGGCCGGTATCAGCGAAATGAAATGTTGTCAGCTGCAGGTGATCGCAGCTTGCTTTACATTTTACGTGTCTTTTGTACACATGTAATGTTTTGATATTCATGCCTCGTGAGTCTCAAACCACCAATTTCCACCGGGAAAGCCAATTTTCTGGCCGCTTGAGGAATATAAATCAAAGGTAGTAAAGGTGATGACCGCAAGGCTACGTTGGCCTCTCTGCAGGTGTGGTCTTTGTCTATGTCTGTACCCATATCCAAATGGAAGGCTGCAGTAGCAGAACACAGTCAAACCAGTGATCCTTGGGCCTCCAGTCCGTTACTTAATCCTTACAGTGCATATGGACTGTATATGCTACTAGTTGCTGTCAGTGAAAGATACTCCTCTCTCCTCCAAATTTGTGAGGCTTGTAGGGTGTAAAACAGCTAGTGTCTCTGAGGCAGGTGCTTTGTGGAAGTGTACCTGTTTCAGCTGCAGGAAAGCATGGTGGTAGCATAGCAGTGCTATATGAGAGATACAAATGAGTAATAATAAAGATTAAATTGGATTCAAATTATTCTCTTTCTAAGGAGCATATTGTAACAACACCCAAACACTGCTGGTTTGAATGACTGTGACAGGTTTGAGGCCATAATTAAAACCATAACCTTAATAACACGCTGTATAACAGCGGTTTAATTTTAGACACGGGATTGGAGATAATGTTCAGTGTCTGAAGCTGTAACACAAAAGGGAATGCTCAGTGACATGGTCATGACACTTAAAATAGGAATGAGGTAGTCTCCAGAATACTGCTTTATGAGGTGTGAGTGATGAGCAGCAGATGAAATAACATAGAGCAGATGCCGAACATACTGGGATGGAAGCAAAGCAAAAATACCAACAAAAATCATTTGAGCTGTTCCTGCGAAAGAAGTATTTTTGACTCATGGTTTGAGTAACTAAGCCTTAGGTTTGTTTGGTTTTGGGTTTTATTTTTATCTAAAATATCACTGTTTTATCTCTCATATAATTCTGACAATGTCTTCTGGGCAAAAGTCATGAAAATATGCCACAGAACAATTTTGACACACCTCATAATGTTTGCCTGTATATTTTTTTTCAATGCACAGCATTTTGGCAAGTTTATTGTGGCTTGAAACACATAAGTAAACTTGTCCAGCCCAGTAAGGCAAATTTGCTAGAGCTGAAATGAAAACAAATCAATATAAACACAATAAAAAAGGCCAATATAACCCTATACTTCATCTCCAGTGCATTATGTTACAGAATAGCTGTTCATCACTGTGTATGGTATTCTTCTGAATTACACACATTTGTCAGGTTTACAAATCAGAAAGCCTGCTGTGTTTTGTGGTTAGAATGGACCTTCATTGTGTCAACTGTAACCACAAATCATTAATTAAACCTTAAGGGGAAAATAAATAAAATATCCTGAGTGTAACAACAATGTCATGTTGTTGACAACAGTCCCAATGACCCACCATGGACATATTTGAGAATATCTATTTACAAACTATCATTTTTATTCAAAATCTGTCAGCATCTAGCAATGGCTACACTATGTTTATCTAAATTCTATAACGGGTAGAGTTACAAAGAATCTTAATATGAAAAACAATTACAGAATTAAACAACCCTTAAAAATACCAATGTTAAATGGTGGTAAGATTTTTAAAACAACACTGTTTTGTCATAAACACTATAAACTATAACAGTACAGTGCAATAAAATTTCCTTTTACAGATTTCCCTGTAAAATGTGTTTTATGACTGAAATGGGAATTTTGGAAGAATGTCATGAACTTGTATCATCTTTTTTCAGTGAAGACAGGTGCATGTCGATGTTGTGATTACAAGGGGTACAAATTCTGGATATGCCATATAGAGGAACATCATACGACTGTCACACTGAACATGTCATACTGTGTTGGATTAATCTTTGAATTGCTTCTCTTTTTTGAGTTTTAGCCAGGAGGGCATGACTACCCAAAACTCTAACATACACAGTTATAACTTATGACTTATCCAGGTTATTATCACAGTCTCACTCAATGTTTTTCAAAATGCCATGTTATGTAATCATTTTATTCATTTGCTAGTATACTGCATGCCGCACAGCGTTCACTGAACAAGACAAAATCAGAAAGGTCAAATTGATGTTGATGGGGCAAAGTGCACAACGATGACACGGAAAACCATCCAGGTATACGCTCACATGTTACAGCTCTTCCACAGAGTGGTGGTCGCACAACCTGCCTAAGCTAACGAAAACCTATTCCTGAGGTATGAAATCGTAGAGATGGTCTTCCCTTACCTCCAGTTCATCATCATACCCATTGACTTGCCTGGCATGAAATTCCATTTCCTTAAATAAAATAAACCATTACAATAATGTCAAATTTCCATTAAGATATTCCTTCAACCGTGTGTGAACAGCAGTGGCCAAGATTGCTTGTGTATAATAAAAATGTGCAAAAGACCTCAATCATGTCCCCAGCATGACACATAGGACATTTAAATTGTCGCCACTCATTATTTCAGAATTTCACGAGTTCCGTGTTCATTAAGGCACGTTTCCAGTGCAGACAGGAACTGAAATGTCAATACGTTCCCATTCAACCGTGTCTTATGATTCTACCCATTATTACAGGGCCTACAGATAAATGGAACGTTGCCATGTGTTGTCCATTATTCATGAGTGCTTGTGCACTGTAGCATATGTGATGGACTGCCTCACAATTGAAATGTGACTTTAAGAACACAGAACTGATTAAATCCCTCCTGATTTACATTCTGTCAACAATGAGACGCAATCGGGTCGGTGCCTCCCGTATTTGATAAAGCGGGACAAACAAGGGCGTTCACATCTGACCGGGCTGTCAACCGACTCAAAGACAACCGCATTGTGAGAAACGCAGTCTTTGCACAGTGTATAAAGATAAATGCCTGGAACACACTCACAAATCCCTGACCACAAATTTGCCATTCAATAAAAACAATTATCTCTGAATTTCCTCCATGATGACAAACATGCAGTCTCCTCCCCCATATTGACACAGAATGGGCCATAACAGAAAATGACACTTTTTGACTAATGTTTTTATTAAGTCATCCATTCAGGGCTTGTGACAGAACAAATTCTTAGACAACAGAAAGTACCCTAACCCTCTCACAAAACCCTGTCAGCTCTCCACATTCCCTAATTCCCATCCCCACCCACCCAGCCATCCCCCAGTACATAGGACGTTTAAAAAGAAAAGCATGTTGACAATATTTAAAAAGTAATAGGAGAGAAAAGAAACCAAACATAATTTACATAAATCACATCAGTTAAGGAGTTTTTCTTTGACAGATGAAATACCATTTTCCCACATTTCAATAGTTCTAGATTTTGCCCTATTCATTATAGCTGAAGTGAGTTCACGGAATAAGATGTCCAGTAAACATTGCAGCCAGTGTTTCACTGACAGAGTGTCAGGTAGCAACCAACACTGGATGATTATTTTTTTTAGCTGCAGATAGACCTGCAAGCCATAGTTTACGAAACCTCTCTGTGATCTGAAGCAGAGAATCATCATTCAGAAGGTGCAAAGCAGGGTCCATTGAGACTTGCTTTTTTGTAAACGTAGCTATAATCCCTATCACCCTTGACCAGAAGGTATGTACCTCGGGGCAAAATGACACTTCTTCTCAACTGCCTCTTTTAATGGCACTCGCTGTAAATCACATTTTTCCTTTGGGTGTTTGTGATAAGAGGGACATTTTGTTATTATCCGGGTGTGGGAGCACATCCAAAGCCCGTGAATGGGAATGGAGAGACCAGATAAAAGGCTCTCTCGCCTTGGGTGTTTATTTGTCACGCCACAAGTCTTGATCAAGGATTATAATTTACTGCAGCTCTTTCCAGAAGCGATGAACCCCGACGAAAAAGATGTTATTTACTGTGAAATAAGCAAAGGCGGTGGAAAACTGTTTTTTTTATACCAGATTGGGAGTTCCTCTCGGGGGTTATCAACTTAATAACATGCCTGTGCCTTATCTCAACGACACAATTACTGTGATCCACAGGGAGCGACTGCAACTCCTCCACTAAGCAGTGAAGAAACACCAGTGAGGACCTGTGTGAAGCAGCCATTTAGGATTCAAGTAGTGCCAACGCTCACTGATTAGTGACCAGAGGTAGGACAGAAATTGCGTGTCATCGCACAAGCATGTCTTAATCAACAGCTATAAGAGGATGTTAAGGATATCAAACACCTTCCAATGACAAAACAGAAAACATAGATTCCTCTTGTTTTTTTTTCTAAGGGTATTTCATCTTAATTGTGGCAAAGATTAACCACTAATTGAAATGTTGAAATGTTTACCGTTTAAAAATAAATGTCTCATTTGGGAGACAGGAATCAGCTGGACCCCTTTACTTTTAATCATAAGAGTAGAGCATTGATTGAAATGCCACAAAAGTGCACTTGTCCAGCTCCAGGTCTATATTGACATTTAGTCTGACTTTTAATGTCACATACCATCTCAGATTGAGGGTTTGTCCTGAAGGTACTGGGAAGGTGAAGAAATGAAAGAAAACAGTATCTTAAGACAGTTAAGCACCCAGCCGACAACACAGTCAACAGCTCCTCGATTTCATTCTGATGAATGGACCAACAGAGTGATTGTGTTCTTCTTCACAATTGTGTGTAGTTTTCCAAGGTAGCAAAGGCGAACAGTAATTCATTTAAAACCATGCCATATATATATATATATATATTACAAATGTGCCTGTTACTTACAGGGTCCCCAATATATTTCATGAGTTTCAATTAAGACAGACGCCTGAAATAAAGATTAATCGCTGCCACTGGGGTATGATAAATTCATATGTCTCAGAAAAAATGTAAGAGTTCTCAGTGATAGACCCCTGAATAAGAAACTAAGTATAAATTCACTGACTCAGCCATAGGAAATAACTTTGATAGGGGCTGGCTGAACTGTTATGGTTCAAGGCAGATGTTAGTTGAAAATTAGTAATTTAGAGCAGGATCAATGTTTTCGTAACCTTTTCAATTTAACTTTTTATATTAAATAAAAAAATGTATTTATATATCTTGGGGACTTTGTACACAGGCCTTTCCACACCCTATAGCAGAGTAAACATCTGATTTTATCACTTTGGAAGTGTTTTACACTGTTTGTTTAATTGAACATTCACATATCGATCCACTGTTGACAGCAGGTTATGAAACACAACAAAGTACTGTGTACAGCAACATGCTGAACGGAGAATGAAGTCAGTCCTTGTAGTGTCGTGATTTGCTGTGATGCAAGACTAAAATCACATTCCTTCCTCTTGACTTCTTCAGATGTATGACAATCCCTGAATAAATGTAATTTGGATTCGTGAAACATTTAAATATGCTCCGAATCTAACTCAAACTACACGACCTTGTCGGATAATGCTATGTTAATTGATGAAAACACAATAATCCGATTCGCCAATAGTCAAATATTGATACGATGTGATTCATAACATAATCTGTATTGCTTTCCCTCTTATAAAACGAGACAAAATATAATTTGTCACTTTCCTGTGACCAATTTAAATGCATGAATTGATTTGGGACGCGAATGCATAATGAACTTCAACTCTCAGATTGATTCTCAACAGGCAATAGATATTGTCGCTTGTCACGCAAAATCCACAATTACAGCCTCATTGGTAGACAAAAATGAATGAACCGACTCGAAATGGTTACATGCAGTAGCTCAGTAGTGGCCAGCTGCCAATCCACCACATTTCTGTCATAGCGGACCGCTGTAGTTCCGATATGCAAACCCCTGGTGAACCGAAAGCTGTCGGGCCACTAGTGAGAGAGACACTGTTTCCTGGCTGGGTAGTTGCAGCCTGTGAAAACGTTGAACTATTTCTGATCCCAGTCATTCGTGTCTCATGGGTTCTGGAAGGGCCAAGCGAATCATAAGCGTCTCACGACAACAATGTGATAAGTATGTGATACCATTGGATAAAATATGGCATGCGGGCAATCATGCTGTTTTCCTCTTGATAAATAGTCAGCAGCACCATGTCAATAATTATTGTTTTGCTTTTTTTTTTCTTTGTAAATATTGCCAGAGTCAACCCAAGTCTCAGTTATGCCAGTGCAAGCCGACATTTAGGCTAATCAAGAGCCCTGTAAAATTGTTTATGCAGCCTACAGGTATCTGTGGCGGTCTTCGTCTAGATTTCATGTTTACTTTGTAAAACACATCAGTCTCATTTATGGACTGCTTTCTCTAGTACATATAGCACTCTAGTCAGCTATTTTTCACAAATAAGCAACCTTGGTCATTTCATGACAGAGGGTAAAAAAAACCCAAGCCATAGATTTGCAATTTCCAAGTGTCATTACAATAGTTACGGGCTGTAAATATTCTTCTTTCATAGTGCCTAAAATGTAAATAGCCTAAGAGGTGCGTAGTCCATGTATTTCAGCAACCAGCTAGCGAAAGCATTGGTAATACATAACTTAAGTCATAGCAAGTGCCACTTCAAGTCTCAAAGTCTTACCCGCATTCCTGAGCTTCTTATTCCTAAACACTGATAAAATGACAAGCAGGTTTCCGAGGATGTCAACGACAATGGTGAAGATCAGCACGCTGGCTAGCGCTGTCGTCACCCCGGCTGATGTTGTTTCCACTGCGAGGCTGCTTTGATTCGGACCGTGGGACAAACAATCGATACAGCTCACATTCACCTCAGACTCCATATTCTCAGCAAATATGATGACCCATCAGTACTTTTTAGACTGAAACAGAACATGAAAGCAGTTGTTTGAATTAATCCGAAAACTAATAACTTTTGCCATGGAGTCGAATGAAAAGACCTCCCTTTGGGTGGAATACCGGACGACAGAACAAACATATATCGGCGGTTCCTCAATGAATGTCGTTAAATTCAAACTTTACATGTTAATGCTGGAGAGTAAGTTCGGTCCACCTCCGTTGTTTGTTTTTCCTCTTTGTATCCTTTTCAAAAGTCCGCTTTTATTGTACTTAAATGTGGAACATTGTCGTTTTTTCCACATATTGATTTACCATGGTCACTGGAAAAAAAAATAAATGATAAAAAGATAAATGATAACCAGGACGGTTAATTGCATCTACCGCAAAACAATTATCTCAAAGAGTGTTCTCTGCTTTCCAGTGAGAGCGGCAGCATTGGTTTCCTCAAAGAAAAAGTTGAGCAGAGGGAAAAACTGGAAGATCCAACTATTAATATTCAAAATCAGACGATAATTCGGCGTAAAAATCCGTCCGCGTACAGCCAAACAAATTTGCCCATGCGGTCTTTTTTAAAGAACAGTTATCACCTAGTTGATTGTTTTGTACGGCTGAGATACACGAACCTCGTTCATCTAGTCACGTGATAGGTGCTAATTTAGTGTCATTCACTTGTGGAGTATGTAGCAACAGCACATCCTTGCCTTCGGGATGTACTGCATCCTGATTCAGGCAGAAAAATCTAGGGCAGACACGATTGGATAAAATTCCAAGTAAAGAAAAAACACGGTTCACAATGTGAGTTATGATGTGATAAACCTGAGTTTAACCTAGCACTTTTTTTTTAACGGGACATAATGAAGTCATTATTTTGAAAAACCCAATGATATAATCACCTCAAGGTCGTATTATAATACGTCCACAAGGTGCTGATGTCTTTTTTGTCTTTTCTGTGATAAATGCCATAAATGCATATATGAGCTCATGGCTTGTCTATACATTATTTATGTAGCTATTGCTCTTATTGGTGTGAATATGTGCTGGTGCTGTTACGAAAATATAAACAGCTCATATTTCGAGTAGAGGCAACACAAATTAAGACATTCTTGAATGTCATATACATTACACATCTGTTTCTACCGCTCTAAGTGTATACCTAATACAAACCCCATGCAGGTTTTAAACTGTATATCTAGTATGATTCATCGATGGAGATTAACATCTCGGCCATTCATCACTTTTTAATTATATTTTTAGTCAATGGCGCCCCCTTTCGACACAGACTTGTGCTAGTTATTTGCCTCGAAGCAAAATCCATTTCTGTATACACCAATGTGATTATTTATAACGTTTAACGAGAAGTTACAAATTAGAAGTTCCAAACTTTTAACAGAAGACACCAGGCATCAATTAACTAATATCGACAAACAAAAATTCCAAAATATAACTATCGAAAGGCAACAAATCTGATTTTCCTAAATCTAGAAAAGTCCTGATAACATTGAACAGTAATTATTTACTATACGTGAAATGAAGGCTGACCTGGCGTTTCATTCATAATAAGAGATACATAATAGATTAAATACCATTGGCATGGTTACAGTCAGAATAGTTTCTTGCAGAAGGATTGTTTTCTTGGCACAAAAAAAGGCATATTTCAAAATTATAATGTAGGTTCACACAAAAGAGAGCTTCCAAACAAGACTGGAAATATGTACAAAAGACAAAGTGTTATCCATCAATATAACCACAGTTCACCCTTTTAATTTGCTCAGAATGAACTTGAGTGGACAGCATGCATTTTGTTTGCTGAACATTTACCAGTTTCAGCAATGCCTCCTTTTATCTGGGTAATTACTATGTAGTAACAAGCGTTGCTGGAGATATGTTAGAAGAGAGTACTTGGAAACCAAGTTTTGGAAACTGGGTTAAAACAGGCTTTAACATCAGAGGAGAGCATTCACAAAAGCTAATTGGATGCTCTTATACTTCAACAAACCTGGTAGCTCTAACTGGTTGTTATAAAGTTGCTAAGAAGATAACACATATTGGAGGACTTGTTGCATACATATCTACAATTATCAATCTAATGTACAGTTTGACTGACAGAGAATGTCAGTGCACCTTGTTAATCAAAAGAAAATGTAACAAATTAATCAAAATGTTTGTGTTGCAATTTGGTTGGCCTCCAAAGTGCCAATGATGTTGGAACATATTCACACAGTAGGATATTTATGTCTGTGTAGACACCTTTGCTCCCCAGTGCCTTTTTCCTCTGGAGAATGATTTAGACCACACAAATATATTTGGATGCAAGGAAGTAAGTCTTTAAGAAGACTTAAGCAACCCTCAGGATAAGCAACCCTACAGTGAGTCACAACACAGACACAAGAATCTTGTCACAAAGCAGCTTTTTACAGAGGCTAGGCCAGAGACTCCTAAGAGTACACCTCAGGCGACAGTGGCCAGGAAAACCTGCCTGATTCAATTGAAGAAACCTCGAGCAGGACTTGGCTTAAGGGGGAGCCATTCTGGGTCTGGCCGTCACCGGAAAGTCAGGGCCAATAGAGGCAGTCGGTGTACGCTTGCGCAGTAAGTTACATGTGACTGAAAGCGCTTACACAACGTTTACATTTTGACTTGTGTAAATATTTTTTGTTGCTGTTACGGGCGTATGAGAACAAACACGAAATCGTTCACCAGCACAAACCAAGTCGATAACCGAAAAACTTGGCATTCGTTTTACTACGCTCTGCTTGCACTAAAGGCAGCTATTTGCGAACAGTCTCAACTTAGGAGTTAGCTTAGTCTTACAGTACAACGGTTTATTGTATCAACATCAAGCTCATTGATAGCAACACGGAGGCTATGAATAAAACGAATGATGCGTCAAAGGAAAAGAGTTCAAAGAAACGCAAATCTACAAGTAGCAAAGCAGACCTGGAAACTTCTGAGCTCCCCAGCAAGAAAACAAAGATTCAGGAGAACACAGTTGGTGTAAAGAGAAATGAGAAAGGACAGCTCATTTTTGAAGGTATGTCCATTATTTCATCGCTTTATCAGCTTTGTGATGCAAAGGTATGCCTTTATTCGCGTCCTCATTCGTTTTCCATTTGTTATGATAGATTTTCCACAGTTCCAACCAAACATGACACCCAAAGAAGTACTCCAAGCAGGTAGTTTCGGGGCACCTACTTCAGACCGATTTACTCCAGCGTCACAAGTAAGTATGCTGTAAGCTTCGAGCAGCTAATGTGAAATACTTAAATAAGTATGCCTCAAAAACATTTGAACTCGAATACAAATACAAGGAATGCAGTACTAGGCCTGGTACATCTTTAGCACATTGAGGACGCACAATCAGCAGAAAAATCTGATGCAACAACAATACAAGATACATTTTCGGCAATGTACGCCCTGGTATGTCGGTAATTGGTAGGTCTCACAACACGAATTCATGCAACGTGAAGATTTCCGGATGTACCCTAAACTACGCTGGTGAAACAAAGGAATGGTGGTGTGATTATACCACAAATGGGTGGAGCTGTGACAAGATAAAGATGTTCTGTAATTTGGGTACATTGTAAACGTTCACCTAGTCCTTGTGTGGACTGCAATGAGTTGCCAGCTAGTTTTGTTTTATAGTTACTGTATCAATCATTGTCCATTAAATGTGTATTCAAATGTCACATCACTATGCATATTTGTTATTTTCCATGAGCTGTGGGATGCATGGAGCTAGAATGTCACAGCTCAGACTAAGAAAACAAAGAAGGGAAAAATATATTCCACAATACAAACCACCACATACGACGACTGATGAAGCATGTATTGATTATGTATTAATTAATGTGCCAAATTCACTGTGACTGCACCCTCTGTTTGGTCTTTATATAGGCATAGGTAATAAGTAACAGCCATTTGTCCATTACAGTGCAGTGTAATCCATGGAATCTTTCAGACAATGTCTTTTTGGTCAGCAAACAAATTTTATGGACATTCTAGTCATAAAATTCTCCTTTCCCTTTTACCAAACCACCCCTGGGTTCGCTGGGGAGAATGGAACACCATCCCGATGTACTGCCACCTACAACACCGATAAACAGTCTTTCACAAAACAACTTCTTTGTTACTCAACACTTGTTATAACCATGGCCAGACACACGGCTGGGTTTAGAACAGAGAGTCACGTTTACTGTTTGCACAACTGGTAGGGATCACTGTGTTTCCCTACTGAGCTCTTGGAAAGGGGGAGGGTGTTCCCAGACACCTCTGAAAAAGAAAGGTGTCGGAGTGACACTGCATTGACATTTTCCAGAATTCTCTGCAAGGCAGTCCACTTATAGCAAGAGACAGGATGGGCTACAGAGGCCAGTTTCAGTAAGGGTTATGTTGGGAAGTTAAGAGCCCATGCTGTCAATAGGGGTATGTTAGTATGTATGGAGGTACATGCCCAGGTGTGATTCAGGCTAAATCAGCCTAATGAAATTAGACTATTGTCAGGGACAAGAAAAGCTGTAATAACCAGACAGCAATGACATCTCAATTACACTGGGGCAGCCTACTGTCTAGAGGCTCAGGTACATGACTGGGACGCCTGAGGTTGGTGCTTCTTCAATCTCCAGTACAGCCACAGCAAGAACAGCATTGCTGTTGGGCCCTTGAGCAAGGCCCTTAACCCCACGTTGCTCCCAGGGGGGACTGGCTCTTGGTTAGCATAATCAACTATAAGTCGCTTTGCATAAAAGCGTCAGCTAAATGTCAGTAACATAATACACAATTTTGAAGGACAAATTAGTACTTTAAGTGTTTGAAAAAATACATCATGGACACTCTAGAGTTCAGGACTCAACATGGAATTCGGTTCCTCAGCGAAGATCACGGAACTGTTAAAATGGGCTTATTTACTCCTTTTAAAAAATAGCATTAATTATACAGGACCTGCAATGTCTGAATTTAATTGAGTTGTATTCATGTTGTTTTCATGTGGTGATTCCATCTGCAACCTCAGGGTATAATTAACTAAATTCATCAGCCATATCAGAGCTAATTAGCATTTTTGTTTTCATCCTCCATACAGCGCTCCATTTGGCTTTTATTCAGATATTACCTGGTTGTGAACTTTCACAAAACAAACAAACAACGGTTTGATTCATGATTATTCTGCCACTATTTGATTCTGATTTTTGACCTCTTTTAAAGTCAGCTTCAGAGCATTAGGAAGTTTTCTAAGAGGTGTCTAAATTACATGACCCTTGATTAAATTAC
The DNA here is from genome assembly GCA_022829145.1 of Albula goreensis. Taxonomy (NCBI): domain Eukaryota; kingdom Metazoa; phylum Chordata; class Actinopteri; order Albuliformes; family Albulidae; genus Albula; species Albula goreensis. The sequence goes on along the minus strand of CM040742.1, from coordinate 6,266,754 downwards.
ATACTAATAATATCCCACCTTTTTTGGGTTCATCACTCCGGTAATATTTTAAAACCAGACCTTGACATCTTCCTAATTAGGAAGGAACACGGAGTCATGCACATCAACATTTAATGTTCACTTCTCCTCCATTATTTTGCGGTTCAACAAGCGGTTACCTCACACTGTAAAATAATGAACAGTGCTTTAATTTTCAATGACGTGCAGTGATTTTTTTATGTTTTGCTAAGCTCATGAAAGCATATGAAGGCTTTTAAAGTAATCGAGAAGTAATATTTGTCCATTTTCCAGTTATTGTAGATGTGCAATCACTGAAAATATTGCTATTGTACTATGATGCAAGGCCAAACATACTGATTAGTCATGCAATTGAGTTTTGCTTTTAAGCTAAAATAATACTTTTGTCACCAATTTATCTTTTTTATATGTGGTGCCTGGTAGGATATGAAGTCATTGTGCTTTTACATTGAAGCAATTTGAAGGCTTATAACTAAAACTGAATTCACAGGAAAGCATATTTCTATTTGTGCGTTATTATAACATATGAATGTCCAATTTTTGCCATATTTGTGCTTTAAGGTATACATTTCAGTTTAGAGAAAAAGGGAACGGGGGCCTTACGAGGTCACATGACAGCTCGATTGTCATAATGCTTTATTTAAAGCAGGGGTGTCAAACTCCAGTCCTAGAGGGCCGCAGTGTCTGCGGGTTTTTGTTCTTTCCTTTCGATTGGCAGCCATTTTAGGCCTTGGAAACCAGGTGTGTGGACTCTTTAGCCAACCAGTGATTTTAATTAATCAATTAAGTGCTAAAACACACCAAAAACCAGCTACCACTGCGGCCCTCCAGGACTGAAGTTTGACACCCCTGATTTAAAGTGTTAGACATTGTCTGTAGCGTTCACTCTACCATCTCAGAAGTTCAAAATCTAAAAATATGTTGGTTTGAGAAATAAATGCGACCATTTCTCAAATGATTGCATTGTGTCACATTGTATTGTTTCCTTGTATATTATTAGAGTCTGTAGGTGAAAGCACCCTTAATGGTCAAGGGACCTTTTTGTGCATTGGATAATAATGCATTTGGTTTGTTTTTGTGTCATCACAGAGCAAAATTATAAAGATGTTTGGGGGGAGCTCCCTGACGATTGGCTGGAAGGACTGAACATCCCCAAGCAGGTATTTTCTTCAGGTTCAGAAAAGACCTGCATTTATTTAACATGTTCTTCTAAACACAGTTTATGTAGAGACCCAACAGGCATCTTTGGCAATATCTAAATAACTTGTACGAGAATAGCACTGCATGTGTTACATTTGTTCTGTTATGCCCACCCACACCTTCTGTCAAATAACTGCGGGACCTGTTTTTGGCAGGTAGCCTCACCCACCTACAGGGAGAACGTCAACACATACAAAGTGAAGTGCGGAGGCAGTCTGGAGATGTGGGAGAGCAGTGGCTGGATCGTGTCCCAGGACCCGTACGGCTGGTTCCAGTGGTACTGCAGGTATTGACTGCTGCTGTTTTATAAAACACCCCATGGTCCGTTTTGGAATTGCAGCACTGAGCAGGATCTCTGACTTGCTCTAAGATGTTTCACTCACTATGCCTGATACAGCAGAGGCGTATCTCTGTGAGAATAAACAGAAGCATTTGCTATTTATTGACATTTATGCTGAGAAGAAAGTGAAAGAAGCACCAATCTTAGGCATGTAGATTTTTTTTTAAACTAGGACTTCCTCCATCCTACTACAACTTGTAACTTGTAACTGAGTCAGCATGAAAATGTGCAGGAATGCAGATAACTGGGTGTTACTGTACCTTTAATTTTGTATTGTGCTCTCAAAGCATTGTGCATTAAATAATAATAGTAAAAGTAACACTGACTGCTGATGAGACCAATATATTCAGTTACATTTGTGTCAATTAAATGCAATTGATTATTAACAGGACAGTAGGTGAAACCGTTAAATTCAACATTCTTTCGCAATAAAATTCAGTAACCCCTGGACAATAATCATTTAAGATGAATAACGGATGTGGCTGAACGCTCAGTTGGGAGAACTCCAATTTGCTTCTGTTTATGCTTTAAAAGGATGTGCTGAGTTAACTACATTTAGTGAAAGGCTGTGGTGACATCTTGCGGTCACTTGCAGTATTACACACAATCGAGATTCTCCTCCAAATTGAGCTTTAAGATGAAATAAAACCATCGGCCATTGAGTATGGAGTAGTTAGCTGCCTTGTAATGTACCACTGTGCTATTCCCAAACCTAGATGCTCATTCTCTGATACACTGCCTGGAATATACAGTAGTTGTTTTTGTCATTGACTTTCTGCATGTGGTGAAGCGGACGCACGCCAGCTTCATCCGGTGAACATTTAAAATTTAAACGCGCCATTTCCCCTCACTAAGACGGGTCAGGAAAATTTTCTAATTTGTCTGGCTGGTAATTGTCTGTTATTTTCCATTATCCATCTACTCAGCTGATTATTATCAGTTAATATTATGCACGAGTCGTAAAGTTGTTTACATCCCTGGTTTTCCTTTTCTTGTAAAATAACACATACACAACATCTCCCTATTTACAGAGTTTATTTTATTCACCTTGCATTGTTCCATCATTTCATTCTGCTTTTCTCAATTGTCTTCGTTTTCTGTTTTGCCATTTGCTTTTTCCCGTTTGTCTTTTTAGTTTGGGCTTTCACAGCCGGAGCCACCGCCAATCTCACGTCCCTAATATTTCCTGGTTTGCGACCTCAATGCGCATTATAATTGGACTGGTCCATTTAATGTTTGTCAGTTTTGTAATTGTGCATGTTAATGGTTTATTTTTGTCATGTATATAGTATATAATTTAATTTTTGTGTTTTCAGTATATTACCTTGGTTGGTTCAATTGTAAGGTATCCGTGGACAGTTGAAGTAAAAAGGATATTAGTGACCCCCTAATGTTCAAATGTTAGTTCAGCCCAGTTGAGGAAAGCTGAACTTATCGAGGCTTAATAAACTCAAGTGTTGGGGGAAGAAAAAAAGGAAAAAAAGAAAATACCAAAAGAAGGGCGTGGTTGGTTTTGCTGTGCAGCAAAACAAGTATTAAAACTGTCTCACTTCGTTTTGAACAGAAAGACAGTTTTGCTGTTTTAGTCCATTTTTCGTTTGAACTTTTAAAAAAATGTTGGTTGTGTGTGGTGTAAATTGATTCTGGGATTTTTCACTGGTCACTGTAAATAAAATCTAGCATCTTTGTAGCACTGAATTTTTGGTCATCCTTGGTGCTTCCCTAACCAACCCCCTCGCCTCTCGACACACTGCTGTGTTACACTGCAGTTTAGTGTAATAGGCAAGAGAGGCTCTGATGGCTATCTGATACTCTGCCTTCACACACAAGGGCCACTGCAGCATTCGTTTGCACTAGTACAGGACTCTAATGCACTCATCATGGACCATTGGCCATTTTACACCCTGCAGTACAGCCGCTAGGTTTAAATACAGAGTTCCAACGTGGAAACTGCCTTTTTAAGGTCGACCTAATTGGTCTTTTTTGAGACCCACCAAGGTCAATGAGTGGGACCAGGTCTTCATATTATTAACATTAGACAAAAGTCAGATCTAAGTAGGGATTAAATGAGCACTTGTGATGTAGTTGAGTCCCATTAATAAGATATGAGGACAATAAGGACATCTTATCCATTTTACCCCTTTTTTTCCAGGTTTTTCCAGGGACGGCGCACAAAGGATGATGGCCGTCAGGTGGATCGCTGGGCTAAGTGCGCGGGAGTGAAGGGACGCTGGAGGAACAACCTCATCACCAAGGTAGTGCGCTCCGGCTGCAAGTTTGACAACCCCACGGTGTCCCCCGTGGTACGGCAGACTCTGCAGCACTGGGGCTACAGGCTGACGGAAGAGGACTACAAAGTGGGGGCGAAGAGAGTCAAACCCAAATGATCCCAGTCCCATTCCACTGATACCGCCCCCCTCAAGACCCATCTATAGGCCTGGGAGAGGATTTTTAAAGAATTCAAATATGCCATCTGAACCTCAAGGACCTGTTACATCGTTTTGTCTTCAGCTGTTCAGTTATTTTAGAAAATTGTTTGGTTCCATTATAAAATGTACGTCTGTCAAGAAATGTTTGTAGACCTTGTAGCAATCTGTAATATTATTTAATCTTTAATGTGGGAGGGAGCAATTGTTTATTGTTCTGGTGCTAGTTTTTAAGGTTAAATCTCTCTGTCAAATGAAATAAGTTGAAACTGATGTCATAAATCCTGGCATATAAGATGTACCAGGGCCTTGGACACATTCACCAAAAAAAATATATATTTTCTGTTGAATGGTTTTGAATTTGTGATATGTATTCTGCATATCTGACATCTTGCTATTTTGCTACATTTCTGATTTCTTTATGCAGTTTTTTAAAGGATTGTTTTTACAATTAATTGCTAAGTTTGGGTTATTTGTTTACCTCAGCCTCTGTCTTGCCATAACTGATGCTTTTGTAATGGAATGGAAAAATAGTAAATACTTAGTCATACAAGTACTTATCCATTTGACATTGTCAAAAATCCAACTCAAGTAGCTGGGTAGTAAGTCACACTTCACATTCATTCTTAGTTTTATTCTCTGTCTCTTCATGGCATTCATTCATATATTTTCCTATCACAGAAGTCCTGTGTCTTTATTACATTTTTTCTTTCCATATTTTCTTAACATATCAATCATCTAAAACGACCATTTAAAGTTATTGTGTGTTTAAATACAGATCTGTAAAACAATATCATGACATAAGTGCGATTTGAAGGTCAAAATAAAATTAAAAGCCTGTGGATAGTGATTTGAGTCTGGAAAACATGTGCATTTGTCTTTCCCGATGATTGATAAGTCACGCTCACTTGCCGTTTCTGAATAAAGATATTTTTATATTCTGATAATATTATGATTTTTGGTGGTTGAACAGACACAAGTACTGACTTCTCTGCACACACTTATAGGGGCTACGTTGCTGTTGCTCTTCTGCTACCTGCCTCATTTCCACAAGAATTGGGTGTGGCTAACCAGAAAATACAGGTTCGAATGGAAGTCTGGATACAGGATACATGCATTTATGAATGTAATCCGTGATTTCTTGGTTTTAATCCTCACTCAGGTTTTACACCAATGCTGTAAGAACGCCACAGTAAGCAGAAAACAAATAAAATAAAAATCGCAGTTACCAACTTTTTATGGCTGTGTGAGTGCTGTAATACCTGCCGTGAGTAACTGAAAGAAAGACAGTTGCAGTAACCTTTGGAATTAATTGCTAACAGTTTGTCGAGTCTTTTGTTCTCTTACATCCGGCTTTAAGTAAGGAGGAATATCTCATTTCGGCTCATTCAAAGCAACTCTGAAATACCAATTTGCATGGCAATGTTTAAATCGCAGCAATGCCTTCGGATCAGCTGTTCAAATTGATTGTTGTTGGTCAGTCGAAAGTAGGTAAAACATCTTTTGTTCGCCGGTATGTTAACGGAATTTTCAATGAAGGATACAAAGTCACCATCGGAGGTATGTATTTTGCGATTTGTTGGTGTTTTGACAACGAAAAAGCGCGATCCTTATGCTTAAAAAGGAGTTATATAACACCCATGAAAGTAAAAGTAACTCGTGGTGGTACTTCACCCAAAAAGACATGGGGTTTAAGTAGCAAACTATTCCACGAAATAGACGAGGGTTACTATAACTAGCAAATATTGCACATTGATGGTAGCTCACATGGTCATTTCTGATTTTAGCGTCCAGTTGTGTCCAGTTTGTATGGTATGTATGCTGTGATGACATGTTGCAGGGTAACCAAGCCACCGTATGAAAAGAGTAGAAAACACAGACACGTTGTTCAGAAACGTCTATAAGCAATAAGTTATAACGTTGATAGTAGTGAAAGTCACACGACTGTGGTTGCAATCTGGAAGCATCAACATGATTAACTGAGAAACCCGTAGCGAGTTAAAATAGTCCAAATAGTGCATAAACCACCAAATATCATTTAGTGTAACACAACACCATGTCTGTGTAATGTGAAAATGAAATGATGTTACGCGTTTGAGTATTCATGTCTGTGTGTGGTTTCCTCCATTTAAAGAAGCACTTAATGTGCCGAGATACTTGAGAAACATATCCATGAGTGGTTCTCAAAAAAAGCAAAACAAGCCCTCATTTTTTTTTTCATATTTTTGTGCAGTGGATTTTGCTGTGAAAACCATTGAGTGGTCCAGTGAACAAATTGTGAGGCTGCAATTCTGGGATATACAAGGTAAAAATAAAGTGTAACAGTATATTAAATAGTAGTTTCTGTGTAAAAAAATAAACACAACATCACAGTGATAGATATCACAAATAAATGATACATGGAAAATGATACTATTATAATTCAAAAAGCAACAACAAAGTTAATCCCTGATCTATATCCTTTTTTCTGAAAGCTCTGACCTATAGCACTGATACCTTAGTCCGAGTACAAACTAACCTGCAGAATGATCATCCAGTCTCACTGAAGGTATATAATTCTCATAATGTAAGGTATATTTTACTAATGCTAGCAAATTATTGGACACACAAAGTTCAGAGTGAGGAAAAGCAACCCAGCTAGAGGTGAAAATATGCTTGCTGGTTTAGTAACTTAACATTTTGATAGTTCAAAGTAAAATCAATGTCAATCGATCTTGAAAACGTTTTACTTTTAAGTCAGACCAGGTCAAAGCTCCACTCATAAAAAGTAGATTTTATGTCTGCTTTTAGTACTTTGGTATTTTAAAGTCATGTAAATCGAAATATTGTGTCTAGTTGGAAGAGCATACACACTTCAGTACTGTCTCTCGCAGAGATAACCTTAAATACAACTGGCAGTTGTGAATTCACAAGGAGAGATAAATTAAGTCCACTTGAAAAATTATGGTCTAAAATGTATTCCCCTCCCATCCATGTAGTAATTATTACAGAATTTGATGAGACACACCTCAGATATTTTTATTATTCTTTCTTTCAGGGCAAGAGGATACGTTACCTCTAACAAGAGCTTTTTATAAAGGTGCAGATGCTTGTATCATAATGTTTGATTTGACTGATAAGAAATCTTTTCAATACTGCACTTTACTCAAGCAAGCTGTGGATGCTGAGATTCTGACTGGAGGTGGACTTCCCATACCTTGTTTTCTTCTGGGAAATAAGGTGAAAAGTTTGTATTTGTTTCCAAAATGACAGTCTGTGATATTCTTGCTGTCTTAACGATGATACCAAGAGTGGTGTGGGTAATTTTTTTTTTTTTTAGTGACTTAGCAGATCAAGCTGTATCCAGCAAAGAGACTGAAGACCTTTCCAGTTCTCTTCAATGTACGGCATGGAAGGAAATATCAGTAAAGGAGAACATAAACATTGAAGAAACAGTCCAGTGAGCATACATTTTCAGTTTCTTTTTGACCATCCTTCCAGTTAAGCATATATTTTAAAAATGCTTGTTTTCATTATTGCCCATTTTTAACAGAGGTATCATAGAGGCAATCATGGACAGACAACCTCCAGATGAAGACACTGTAGGACAAGAATTCACTACTCCCAAGAACCAATTGGAATATGAAAACAATCATCAAAACACAGGATCAAGGTCTTGTTGTGTTGGTTTATAGAGAAAACTATTTTCATCGCAACCTCACGAAAGAAGACTGTTCCATCTGGTCCTGACAGTGAGAGAACTTGAGTGCATTACTTAATCAAGACCTAAAAAGGACTAAAACAGATATTTCATTACTAAAAAAAAAATGTATATATATATATATATATATATATATATTATTTTTAAGGTCTAAAAATGCTGCAAACCTGTAGAAAATGGTACAGTTGTACATAAATGTCAAATGTCCAAATTCCATGGTATCAGGAATTTAACTGACCATTTTGTTTGGGTTGACAAAAGGATGTTCAATGTTTGAGGGTTTTGCATGGTCAGCCATATGCAGATTCTGCAGAGACCGATGAAGCACTTCATCTACTTTAACACTGCCCCTTTCCGCTTAGATTCAGAGTGACAATGGTCTGAGACCAAAGGAATCAAACCCAGACAATAGTTAGCATGGTTATACATCTGGAGAAAGTATTTATTTTGAGTCCAAGTTTGGAGGCATTAAGAATTGAAAGATTTAAGCTTTTAGAAAACAGCATAACTGAGTTAAGAAACTACACAGCATACTTTACAGAAAACAGGCAGTATGTATGTCAGGATAGATGGTATTCACTACAAGTGAGAATGGAAAAATATATACAGAATACATATACTGAATATAAGAAAAAGGTATTGTCTGTAACTGTACATTATGACCATAGAAATAATTGATATTGTCTTCTGTAGAAGAGGGTAGAAGTGGGCAGTAAAACAAACCACTTTATTTAATGCGATGAGAGTTTAAACAGACTGTCAAAGGAAAATTCTGGTAACTTTCATTATATAAATGCACAATATTGGCCATTGTTGAATTTCCAAATAAAATATTACTGGTGGAGAGAAAAAAAAAAAAAAAAAAAAAAAAAAAAAAGTTAAAGGGAATTTAGCGATGGAACAAGATGTCAACTCAGTGGATGGGCTTTTTAGCCCTGCTCCCAAAAATCCACCCAATTAAAAATTCAAAAAGAGGCACAAGGTAGAATTCCAAAATTTTACACTTAAAATATTGTACAATGCAAGAATGGTGTTTAAGACTCGAAAGTGTCCTCAGAATCGGCGGCGCTTGTTGGGGCCAAAATCGTTGGGACCGGGGGTCCTCTTGGGAAGCCAGCCTGGCCTGGAATGACGTTGTTCCCTGCTCCCGGCTAAAGTAAATAGTCGTGCGGATGAAAAAAGAGGGAAGGCAAGGCACAGTCAGACAGGAAGCTATGAGTGACTGTTTTCACAGGCTGCCGTAGAGCCAAACCATTTCTTTGAAATAACATTCGTACACAATCAGTGTGTTTGGTTTCATTTAATGTCAATCTAACCAGATAATTTTAAAGCGCATTTCGCTCTCTTAACTTATGATGGAGGTTTACAGTTGGGTTCCTTACAGACAGGACCTATACTATTCATCAACTGATCTTACATGACGACAGAACTGATTAAGACTCATCGCTACCATAGGAAACAATTTATTGTAATCCTCATTTCAAACTCATAAGCTATTCACACTATTCACATAAGGAACTGAGAGATTTATGGCAGTACCATTAAAGGTGCCGGCTCGCTGGGCATGTTGGCAGCTCCAGGGGGCACAGGGGTCCCTCCCATGGAGTTTCTGTTCATTCCCATCCCCTGACCTGGAACAAAGGCACAGTCAGGGTGGAGCGCAGACACATCCAGGGTCAGCGCAGTGGATGGAACAGTTTATACATTTAAGAACACACACCGCGCTTACCTGCCACATGCATCCTCATCTCCTGCTCCCGCTACAAAAATGAAACAAACAAAAAAAAATCAGCTTACTTGGTCAATAGTTAAATGTCTCTTCAGTGTTACTGAACAGAACAGGTTGTCATGTCGGTGGTAATGCTAGTAGATTTTATTTAAGTTTTCCTTCCATAATAAATATTACTCCTTTTCAATACATCATTTTTATCATTCTTTCCCTCCCAGGTATTTTTTTCTGGCTCTGCATATCCTTTATGACATTAACACATTTGTAAAATAATTTGTAATTTACATATACATTACACACATGCAAATTTCATAGCTTTCCACTATAACTGGAGAAAGCAGTGATTTAAGGGCAGGTCCAACTTGAAAAGTGGTTAAAACCAAGAAACTGTGCCGACTGACAGAAAATGACCATTGTATTGTATCACTGCTACTTTACCAATTGCAGAAATTGTGTATTGAGATATAATACATAACTATAATACATAACTCTACAATAGAGTCCCAAAACTAGTGTAGATAGTTAACATAAAGGATAGGCTCAAAGGATAGGTTCAATTTTCCTGTATCCTGATTTCGGCAATAAATAATTTGAACTGAACCTTGTTACCTCATTTACATATTTGTGAAGTTAAATTAATGCCACCAAAGAGCCACCAAAAACACACAATGGGTTTCATGGTAGCTTCCTTGCTTGAGATTTGTGGGTTGTACCAACATTACCACTAACTTAGGGGGGTTCTTTTGAAAAGTTTGCTCAATACTTTAAGCAACTTGCACTGAACAAACTGAAGGTGGCAACCGGCTTGTGACGCAGTATTTGCTCTGTTTTCTCTGGTTGCCAAGGAGCAGCCGAACGGCAGCGACTCACGTTTTCTGGGAAATTGCCCTTGAAGCCCTCCTGCTGCCTCCTCATCATCTCCTCGTTGTGCATCCTCATCTCCTCCTCACGGCGGCGCCGCTCCTCCTCCTGTCGCAGCTCGATCTGCTTGCGCTTCTGCAGCTCCTGGTTGTGCAGCTCCTCCATCCTCCTCAGCTCCTCCTGCCGCCTCAGCAGGTCTTAAAGGAGATTGCAGCGTTTACTGCATTTGCACCGAGGCCACGCTTGTTCCTCAATTTTTCAGAAATAATGACAGCCTCTTCAGCTGCATGTTAGATGCGTGTCAGCTTCTAAATTACTAAAATCTTACGGTGAAACTCTGGCATGCAAATTCTGAAGTATTCACGCATTAACAGCATTCATTTAGTCTATACCGCTTGAAATGAATTGCAACCGTTTTTAATGTGATCAACACTGTTTGAAAATACATTTCACCAATTCATGACTAATTAAATACTACTAAAATTAAACTCTGGTACACCACAAGGAACAGCTACAGATGCTGAATTGGTGAATCTTCATTTTTCCTACCACTACGTTGCTTATTCACATGAGAAATAATATCTGCTCAGAATATTTAATAATATCTTATACCTAACATTTAGGATAGTTGTATTGATTTACATAATCACATAAAAAGACGAGTGCAGCAGAAAGTCAGATTGAGGAATCTCAGTTATGGACTGACCAATAAGCCAATCATGGAATGAACATGAACTAAATGTTCCAAAAGGCAAATCTTCTGAGTGTTAAACCACAACAGTGTAGTTTTTCTCAAAAATAGCAAGGTGATGAAAACACATGAAAATTCAAACCAGTGACTGCACAAATCTGTTATGAGGAAAACAAATGGCCAGACAGCTAAATGTCAAAACAAAACAGTGAGATGGCTCCCTAAACAAGACCTCGAGTTTGCCTGAAGCATCCTCAATGGACTTTTATAAACTACGCAATCACAGCACCTCAAATACCTATCGTCTTAAATTGCATTGAAGTGATAAAATAAACGTTCCCCAGCATAACTCCCACAGACAGTCCATGTAGCGTGAGTCCAGTGAAAGCAGCTAACTATCAGTTAGCTAAGTATCATAGTGAAACACAGTTCCAACACAAGAAGTTTTGCATATTAAGTCATGTATATTTTGACTTAAATTGAAACATTCTAATGCTGGAAAAGGGGAAAGTTTGAGTCATGTTCAATCAAATGACTGTGTTTTACCAATAACAGAGCAGGTACAACATGCAGGTAAGGAAACTAGATATGGTTTACCTGATCTACTTAGCCAAATATTCAGCTGACAAATTTAAAATATTAAATGTGCTGCTTGCATAACTTTATTAACGTCACTTTAACACAGATCACCAGTTGTTCCTTTATCAAGGTACAACCTAAATTGAAATTAACATAAAACGCACAAAAACGTCACATAGAGAATGTGCTGCATCCTGTGTTACACGTAAAGCTAATGCAGGTCCTTAATACACAACTACTTTCAAAAACCAGTTTAAAAAAACAAATGCAAATGTAGCCTCCGGTTTGAGAGGATCAAGGTGCATAAAACCACAGTGCTGCACTTACAAAAGGTGCTTTATTTCTCCACGGCATCAAGCACGGTTTACATAATGTGAGGGTTTCCACAGTCACTTGTGGGAAGCAAAGTTCTCTACAGTGCATATTTCTGCAGCAATGGCAATTTTTGATAACAGCAGATTAACTTTGACACAGCTGTTGCGTTTGACAAAACTCTTATTCATTAAATCTGAACAAATGTCTTTATCTTGTGAATATCTTCATTAAACATATCACGCACTAGTTCAGTGGTTAAATGTGAGGTATTTATTCAGTGCAGAAGTATTCACCTACTAATTAAGCTTCCTTTATGGAAACAGCTTTTTCCCATGACTGATCGCTAGCTGTCGCTCTATGGAAAGTTAGGTAGGTGGGCCACCATTTCTTATCTCACTTCACCAGTCAAGTGATCATTGTGTTATGCATGCAAGACCTACATGCACTATGTCCACCTTGACTATGCAGACCTTGTCTGCAAAATTTCATTTTCAAAAAAGTCTGACGCAAACCCATTTGCCTATAAATCTTCATGAACACTCAGATCTGTCAAAAGACAAAAACTGTTGGTCCAGCAGACAAATGTCCAAAGAGATGATTTATCTTACAACAGGGCCGAAGAGACCTAACAATATGGGCCTGTGCCAATATCAAGCCCGCTGTGTGTGACGGACCAGACCACACTTACCCTGCCTCATTAGCATGACCTGGTGCTCGTGCCGCGCTGCCTCCATCTCCGCCTCCAGCTTTTCCTGCGCCTCCTTGATGTTCCTGTCCACCTGCTCGTACTGCTGCTTCTCCATTTCCATCAAGGCCTTCCAGCGCATGGCATACTCGTACTCGAATGTCCCGGGCTGCGCGAATCGTGGCGGGTGTTCCCGCTCCCTAAACAACACAAGTATTCCATTCTGACGCATTCTCAATGGACTCTAATAAACTATGCAATTACAACACCGCGATGTAGCCGACCAACGGGGGAGTATCGATGCTGCCCTAGCACACATTCTGATATTTTCTAGGGACAATAAAAATGCATTCCAGTCAGATAAAAAAAAATGTAGTCCATTTCCTAAATTTAACTCTCCGACATAAGGCTGACAATTCAGATTTACACAAACATCATGGTTGAATAAACAGTAACCCTGTTTGATAGTCTGGCCTACACAGATTGCTTGCATCAAGAGATGCATTGCAGAAGATTCACCCAGAGAGTAGAGGTCACAAGGATGCAAAAATGACTTCTCCGCTCAGATACTGCATAAAACAAGCTAGGTTGGGTGAGCTTGGGTGAGAGTAATCACAACCTGGTTTTCCATCACTTTTTGATTTCACTGTATTGCTCAAATCACTTTGTCAACAGTTTACTTTTGAATGGAGACACAAAAAAGCAACGATGTAAACCTGTTGTGCCAGCAGGTCTTCTCAGTTATTAGGGGAACAAAAACCTGCTTTACTCACTTGTGATACTGTTGGTTTTTGTTAATTATTTTTTCTGGTAGACCCTCATCTTCGTCAAACTGTTCCATTGGCTCCACTGTCACAGGCCTGGGAAACCTGAAAGGTAAATCTAATTGATTTCCAGAGTCAAACCGATGAACGGTATACCCACTTACATGGGTTGTTTCGCCAAACATCAAATAATTCAATCCAATAAAAACCCCTGAAAGTTTTATTAAAAGTATGCTTTCACACTGATTAAGTAGTTGTGTCTGAAAACGTAAATGAAAATCGTAAACACCTACGCAGTCAACAAGAAAGCACCCTCAGCACACCTATCCAGAGCCTTCCTTGCTGCTGGTTTGGCAGCGTACTCCACGATCCCTTTCCCTGTGGGTCTGCCCCGGTCGTCCACTATTACGATGGCCCTTTCGATCGGGCCGAAGATGGAGAAGGCCTCCTCCAGCAGCTCGTTCGAAATGAACTGAGGCAGATTCTTCACCGAGAGCGCGGCCCCGTGAGTCGCGAAGCGAACGCGAAGCTGCCTGCCCCTGAAAGGAGTGTCGTCGAGCTCGGCTTTGGCAATCTCCGCCAAGGTTCTGGACTCCTGCAGGTGGGAAACGAGGTGCGTTTTGAGTGACTAAAGACCTACGGAGGAGCTGATGTGTACAAAGATATATAATTTTGTACGCTTGCAACTTACCAGCCTAATAAAACCAAATCCTCTGTCCTTATGGATGAAAATTTCTGAAGACTTGCCATACTTGGAGAAGAGTTTCTCAACCTCCTCCTCGGACACCCCTGTCGGAAGATTCCCTACAAACAGTCTGCTTCGCTGGGTATAAGCCTTCTCACCAGGCTTTCTGAAACTCTGCAGATCTATGGTGAAGGATGAATCTGACAGAAACAACATGCTTTTTAGATAAAAACAAAACAAGAACATCTATATACTTAAGTTCATATGTACACGTTTCAACCCTCTTTACTTGTGTTTGATGCTTCGCTGTTTTCTGTATGCTGCCCATTGCTGTCAGCCATTGTTGCGTTTTTCTGTTCGTCTGGGGAGTTCTGATGTCTTGGAGGTCCTTGGTTTTGTTGTTCCTGGCGAGGTCCTCGGTTACCTTGCATTCTAGGGCGAAGAGGCAATCCCTATTAGACATGCCTGACTTAAGTCTATTGCTGAACCAATAAACTTTTGCAGGACAAAGACAAATCAACAGTTCTTCAGGTTCAGAGATTCCTTCCCATTTTGTCTTGAGCACAAAACACATAGCTAGTCAAGTGGCTACATTTATCTACACAAACTAAAAGATACCAATCTCAAAATCCTACTGTGGAACAAGAAAACAAGACAAAAACGTCCAAACAAAATACTGACACCATTTCGTCGGTCAACACTGCGAGGGTGTTATGCAAGAGAAAGTAAGCGCTGGTCAGAGAGAAGCGCTTTGTCTGAGTACAAATCGATAAGCGACCATTTAGAGACAAAGCAGTGTTTACAGGAAACACACATTTAGAGGATTGATTAACGAACGACCAACCTTAGAAAAATTGCGTTGTATTTTTTTTAAACATCAAGAAATCCTATCTGAATTACCTGGCTATCTCAACATTTCTCTTGTCCTCATATTGGCGGTCTAAAGACCTGCCTTACTACCCAGCAAACTCACACATTCACAATGCAACTACGCAGAATAATTCCACAACCACAAATATATACATCTGCGTATTGTAGCCATTCTGAGCATTAACAAACAATTACCTGATCAATACATTAATAGTTATAAATCAATTTAGCAAACACAGCCAAGGCAGGTCTAGTTTGAAAAAAAATTCTTGCTACGACAGCGACACCTTCGCCCACAGCCACCAGTTAGGAACCTTACATAGTGGTCACACCCCCCGACATTCACTGAATTAAACTCGATTTCGACATTGCTATGTTGCACATTTATTTGGCTGGACAGACAACATTAAATGATATTTTCCTTCTTTTTGTTGCGAAGTTTGCTCAATAATTAGTGTGCAATCGGATTGCACTAGGCAACCATCGCGTCTGCTACTCCACTACCCCTTCCTCTTGTATTTAACTTACATTAACTTGTATTATGAAACGAAAATCACCTTTCTAAAGTACAAATCATATCAACCAAATCCGTGTAACGTACCAAACCTACCTTACTCAGTAATACAGAGAAAGGGTAGCTATCTAACTAGCCAGTAATTAGCCAGTTTGGCTGGAAAGAAGAAAGAAAAGCGTGCCTGTTTTCTTACCGCAAAGTAACATGATATTTCACGTATTCCCGCCCTTACTATCGAAAATGATTGGCTGACCTTGGTCTCCTAGTTACCTCACGGCAAAATAAAACGTCAATCAAATAGACTCGCAGCCTGATTGGTAAATATTAGTTTGCGCAAACCTTAATAATGAATTCTATTGGTGCGTGGTTCCCGTGAAATAATGGTCTTACAGTGGATTGGTTACTAGTTTAAGTTAGTGTGAAGCGAGCTTTCAGCAGTGTTTTACCCTGGTTGCTGAACCCCTACCAGTTCATCTGTTTAACATTTTACTACGGAATTACAAGTGGCGTTTGTGGAGGGAGAGTAGAGCCAACAGTCAAACAGAGGAGTGTAACTCAAAATGAAAATGCAGACTAAACAAATAAATAAACAAATAAATAAAAGATATAGCATTCTGTGGACCATTTTCTATTCCCCATTTAAAAGTTTGTGATTTAATTAGACTGTTTATTAGACTGAGCCTGTGTTCACTCATGTAGTTAGTGAGAAGAATTAAAATTCTTACCCAGGAGATGAGCTTAAATGAAAATACAGTGCTGTCCAGCGTAATAAAGTTCTAAAAGGTGCATGCTTACAACCTACTGAAGGTATATATAACCCACTGTAGGTCAACTTGTAATTGGTATTAAACATAATTCTACTACTCTGTTTAGGCTGTTCTCACTGTCAAATATTCTTGTATTTTAAAAGACAGATCAATAGATAGTATCATCTATCATGTGTATTTCATATTGACATCCACAACTCATACAGACGACACATAATGGTGCAAAATGCATGGTGCAAAATGTATGTGAGGCTGTAGCCAACTATAAAAAATGCATATTCTGACAGAGCTAGTCCCCCACTTGCTGTAAAAGCTACTCCCAACACCTCTATGAAAGAATTCTATATATTCGTCTTACCACTGGGCCAGGTGGAGAGTAAAGGTGAAGGTAAAAAAAAGGCAAAAACACAAAAACAGATGGACCTAAAAACAGCCTGTAAGCTCCTTTATTTTTGCCCCTTTTTGGGAAAGATGAACATACAGACACAGCACAGAAAATACACATACAGCACAGCACTAGTTCACAGAATGAACACAAAGGCCATTTCTGTATAAGCTCCTGCATCCAGGTGAGCAGTTGGTTTGCCACCTTGGTAATGGGAGAATGCAGAAATTATCAACTTATTGACAGACAATGGTTTTGGTTACTTTTTTTCCCACACTGATTCTCACCATCCTACTTTTTAGTCTTATGTCTTTTTCTTGATTTTTAGTATGACACATATCATATTTACTTCTATTCACATTATTCCTGACAACTTTTTCTTCCGCAGCTGCATAATGTAGTTGTCTACTTATTCAAAGTCAAACAATCAAGTATTTTTGTCAACCCATTTTCCCTCATCTTTGACATAAGACGATAGTCTTTTTTGATTTCACATATGACACATATATCCCATTTACTTCCGTTCATATTATTCCCAACAACTTTTTCTAGCACAAACAAGTAATATATCTGATTAACTATCAGCTATTTGGTATAAAGCCAAAACAGGCCAAAGCCCACTTTATTTCCAACTGTTTGGGGCAGATAACGAAGACAACATCCAATCATAAACTGACACATAGCCAAGCAGGGGGGCAACACATAAACCAACACGACTTCAGCCTGGCAGGCTGTGCAGTATGTGCATGGCCTGGCAGACGTGATGCTGATTAGAAGTATGGCGATGGTCTGATTGCAAATCCACCTCAGGTGAGCCTGACTGTTTGTAAGGCAACTGCTGCTAAAGTTCCTGTGGGCTCCCTAGGCTGAGATGGAGCAGGAAGACTGACAGCAGACCAATGGGAGGAGAACAAGGCTCCTCCCTCCAACTCCCCCAATTTCCCCTTATTGAATAATGAATGAACTAAATATTTACATGAATACGTTTTTCTTTTGCATGAATTGTTTGCTCAACAGAATCATATATGTAAAGGTGTGTCTCTGTAGATATAATTTTGTTTTAAATTTTACATAAGGCATGTAAAGAAATTAATTGGGGCCAACCCTGAATGTTTTGTGCATCCTATGTTTATTGTTCAGATGTTCTTTCTTATTCTTTTTTTTACCATTGCCCTGAATGGTTTTTAAAGCATGTCCTTAATCAGTTCCAAAGAACACAGACAGACGCACCATCTCCTTCAAAATTCTTACTGCCAGCTGCCACTTCATTTTATTTTGTAGTACACCATCTCAGCAATGCAGTTATTATGACAAATCGGTACACATAAGGTTCACTCAGCATAGGAAGATTGCAGGTTCCTGATTCATTGGATTATTCAAAAGTGAACAATAGGATAAATTCAACCCTGGTGGCTACAGCTCTCCCTAACTGGGTGATGCTATGACCAATTATACTGCAACATGTGAGGTTGCCAATCACAGTTTGTCCTGGCACAGACATGCTAGCAGACTGTGGGGTACATCATCGCTCTGAACTAGCGCTTCAGCAGGATGAGTCAAGATGAGCTGGCAGCCTTTTCAATACAGTGCTATAAAATTCACATTGCTTCTTGAACGTATGAATGCTTTGCCAGTTTTTAAGGCACACCTGATGGGGCTTAATACAAAGCCTTGGGCCACATATCACCATCATATACAATAAAGAAATAAAATTTATTGTTAAAAAAAAAAAAACTTGCACAACATATTATGTAAAGGGGAAATGTTAGTTAAAAACACCCTTTAAAATGTTTTCACTGATGGTATGTTTAATACTGCACATTTTCTTGAATTGCATGAGTCTCCACAACAGCTATGACTATGGCCTTCATGTTTATGCTGACTTACAACTAACGTTACATATTAAGATTACATTACATTCTGAAATGTGTGCAATCGCCAATATATTTTGAATTATCAAAAGAAAAAAAACATATAGAATAAAAGATGTAAAATATTGTAAAATAAGTTTTGGATTCAAGAGAAATTAGAAATTAGAATAGAAATTAGCTATATGGTAACCATACATTTTTCTTCCATTACATCAAATCACTGCAACAGAAATGTCCATGGAGAAAAGAATTTATATATGTATACCTTTGATTTGCATAAGGGTACAGTTACAATGATACAGTCCATTATTATTAACCCCTGCAATAATACGGTTATTGAAGATTAGAGTTTAATTCATAATACATATTTGAAAAAAGTCTGGAAATCTTGTGTTTATGATGAACAAGCACATTTTGCTATAATTAATGTACAGGATTTTGAGAGTATAAAGTAAAGTTCATGAACTTGAAGAATGGATCATTTTGCAAAATGTTTGTGCAGTGAACGATCTTATTGATACCCCAGTTTATGTTACAATGTGTGCGAAAAAGATATACAATATGTGGAGAAATTAAGGGGTGACAAGGTAGATTTTTTAAAATGATTATTTTCAGGACTGTGTTATATCTGCCACTAGATGGCAGTAGTAGACATACTTCAAAACAATATTTAAATCATGGCTGTAAAATATCTCCTTTGAAGAGCAGTTGTCAGGTACAAATTTTCAATTAAAACTCGAGTGAGCTCATATTTCTTCAACAGATTTTCACAATTACTCATGTTCTCCTCTTCAGAGAGTCTACCTTATTACCTTCAGTAAAATTACCTCCGCCATCACATGGTGAAATGAAGGTTATAAGTGAACAGGACAATTGCAACCGTTATGGTTGCATTTGACCTAATTCTGGAGATATTATTGAAGCAAGTAAGAAATTAGTGGATTTAACTTTACATTTACAGTGAAGGATGGCAGACCTACTTCTCTTCATTTTTACTGTATAATATAAATATAAGATAACATGTATTATCTGCTTAGTTTGTCTTTTTAATGCACTGGGTACAATAATAATTTAAATGTACTCCAGACATTTCAAAAACATATAACTGAAACAAACAATAAACAACAATTATTTTTTAAAATCAATCAAGCCAAACTTACGTTGATATGGATCAAACATGCAAGAAAGCACTACAGGATTCAGGATTCAAGCCAAATGTCTTTGCAACACACACACACACACACACACACACACACACACACACACACACACACACACACACACACACACACACACACACACACACACACACATCCCCTGAGGGTTGCTTATAAAAGAAAGGCCTTTTATTGGTTGCTACTTTGACTCAGATCAAGTGTTTTGATCATCTTGGGTCTGGATGTATAACCCCTTGTTGCAAATTGCTTTGTTCTAAGTATTCCTTTATTCCTCATAGCGAGTGTCACTCCCTGTTGACTTGAGAGGAAGAGTAAGCACATCTAAGACAATTCACTTGTGTGCAAAGAATACTCCTCTGAATAAGTTAAACTGCATTAAATTGTAAGCAGCCCTGGGAAACAGGTTGGAGAATTTCTTCATCTGAAGCCACTCATCCCTGATAATGGTACTCATTCCTTGCAGACTTAGAAAATAGCATTTCAACTCAAGGCCCTTCATGGGGTAATTATTTCACACCAGTGTATTTAGTTCCCATGCTCTCTCCACACCCACCCTTTCCACAAGGCACTCAAACCACAGTGGCAATGAATGGTTGAATAATACAACGGTTTCACAATTTCAATTTTCCACGTTCTACAGGAATAAATGGATACTTGTGTATTCTCTTGAGTACTTTTCTAAGAACATATTACATAAACTAGTGAGCATAAAAGTGACTATGAATCAGAAATTGAACGCACACACTGAGGTCAGACGTAGTTGTCACTGCAGGTTTTTCAGCTATCATTCCCAAAATGTATTCAATGCCAGCAAACGTAATTGAAACAAAGCCAGCTGCTTAGATGTAAATCGACCCTCCATGTCATGAGAATAATGTGTTGTCTTCATGTGAAATAAGAGTCACAAAGGTTTAACACAAATAATTGTTTTATCTTTAATGCTTTCCCTTTCTTGCCCTTGATTCGAAACCCCTGATTGTGCTGACATGCTACATTCATTATTTCATCTTCCTTGGTGTTGAAATATTATATGCAGCTTGTGTGAGCATGAATACAGACACCTGAATAATGTGATGATCCAATTGTGGGCACTAAGACACCGAAAGCCCCTTCAAAATAAGCCCCTCATTCCTTTGCCTAAGCTATGTCGAAGTCTATTCAACATTTGAGCATAGGGCCCATCTGCAAACTAGATTATTCCCTTAACAAGGTGAGCCACCCAACAGCTCTCGAAAAAAAGATAATTCACAGTATAGACAATTTGCAGTTACCGCCACAATGCTTACTGCTTATGCAATCCTTCACAAACCCCCTAACAGATTCTGTATCGCTTGCCATATGGGTGAGATCAAAAGAATACTTTGCATCTGTCATTTTGACCAATTTGTAATAGAATTTCATGTCAAATAAATTCTAACAGCCTCACAATCTCACTATCTGTGATCTTCCTCACTCAGTGCACTTTTGTTATACCATTAGATCTGTACTCAGCATAGAGTGTTGCAGCACAGTGTATGTATGCGGATGGATTTGAGTTCTCTGTGCAATTTATATCTTCACATTCAATCTTGCATTAAAATATTGGGGTAAGCTTGACTTTACAGATTCAAACTACCAATGAAAAGCATAACCATTTCCAAAAAAAACATACCATCGTTGAATGCATTTTTCTTTTTTTTTTTCCTGAGTGCTATTTATTATGATTCTGTCATAGAGTCAGATATTCCATTACCAGAGCCAGGTATCTCAGGGAAGGAAAAAAATCCCAAATCGCATTTTCAACATCCCAACACAATAGAAAATAAATGTATCTGCCTTCAGCGAAATCGAACATGGAAATACCATGCTGTATGTTTTTGTAAAGCTGCTGTAAAATATATACTAATCTGCAGTGTTACATTATTTGATCTTCACTTGATTTTAAGACAGTGGCAGGACAAATGCTGATAAACTGAAGGCCACAGTACAGGTTTAGTAGCATGTAACAGCTTGTGATGCAATAAGCCACATATGTGGATATTTGGCCATAGGGCTGCATAGGTATTCATGAAACATGGCTTCTATGTAATTAATCTTACAAGAAAATTAAAAATGTATGTATTTCTCACCAATTTCAGTTTCAATGCTGCCTCATGAGAATAAGATTGTGCTTAACTTCTGAATAGGCCAGCAAGGCTTAAAGTTCATTCTTCACTTAAAATGTCCGCTTTGCTGTGACATCTTGTGTTCCTGTGATTTCTCTTACCTTTGGCAAAAGAAAACAAAACTCATCACAAAACGTGCCCATGTGTAGTTTGTGGTTCATGTTAAGAACTTCAGCTGCTTCAAAACGTTCTTGGAAGCTGAAATCTCTTTTGAGAGCCAAGCATGAAATCTGCTACAGATTTTCAATAAATCAAGCCATTTGTTTAGGTAAACGAGCTGTTTGAAGGGAATTTAGTCTTTTCAATTCCAATGGCCAATGGGCAAGGAGACACCTGCAGGAGAGTGTTGGTCTCAAATCTGATGAATTTGTGTCATACTATAAAAGACAAATCAACATGAGAGGTGAAAATAACTCATTAGGTGAAAATCATGAGGTTCCAAATATACCTTTTTGGACATTCACCCTGAAGGTTGATATAAAAGGAGAATATATTTGTTTATGACACCAGCTTTGCACCGTTTGTTTTATGTTGCCACTAATATTTGGTTTCTAAAGCTGAACAAAGACAGGTCGAACTATTTCATTTCTGCAGTGCTTTGTTCTCGCTAATGAATGCAATTTAAAGATCTATAAGCTTTTCAATAAACTCTATGATGAACTTGGCCGTGTTTTGATTGCCAGATTGCAAAGAGGGAAGTAATATATTTTTTGCTCAAAGAACAATTGCTTCACAAGATCAATATTTGGGGGCTGTCAATATTCCCTGTTGAAGATTATTTAGGGAGCTGAACATCAGTTGTATTTGGAAATCTATATGTTCCAAAGTTCACATTTGTATAAGTTTTTATGCAGTTGTTTCAGGTTCGTCCATTTTTTCCCACATCTGCATGCAAGAGAACAATAAAAGGGCCTCAAAATGTAACATAGGTTTAATGTAGTGGCAATATGTAGCACAATGTCACAGGCATACATTCTGCATGGTTTTTGAATACTGGTTATCAGTGTTTATAGCCATTTAGCTTAAGACATGCTCAATATTTTTAACAAAATCATTTTTAACACAAAGCCTATTTTATAATAAAGTGTTGATTATCTCATGTAACTAATTGAATACTGGACTGGAAGTGACGCTATGGCACCATCGTAAAGTCAGATCATCGCAACTCAGGGACTGTCTGTACCTAGTTTAGCAATTAAGTAGACCTCGTTTTAAAAACGAAAAAGAGCAGCATAGCATGCTCAAGGAATGTCTAGGTCTGTTTTGGCTTGGCATAGATCAGCAATGAGGAGTTTGGATCACCTTTTTCCTCCTGCTTCTCTGTCATAGCTGGCCTGATGCCCATCTGCTGTATCTCTTGGGTGAGCGGGAGTATTAGAAACAATATCTCTCACAAACATCTGCGCAGCGATGATACAGGGCTGAACCTCAACAAGAGGTGAGGCTGTTATGTTATCTTGCGCTGAAATTGTCACCTGGGGGATAAACTTTAAGCAAGAAGCGATTTAAAAAATGCAGTTGCGGTGACAGATGCTCTTTCAAACGTAAATGTTGGGTACAATATGCTGTCTTTTAATTTTAGTGGTGAGTAAACACGACTTAGTGGCTGCATCACGAAACATCCACTGGAGAAGGTGCTGATTCCCTGAGGCATCAATAAAAGCGTGATTCATCATACTGATTATGCTTGGCCTGACTCAGTGCGTCTTTCATTGTGCCGAGGATGTGGACCTGTTACGATTGATATAGATTCATTTACAAAATGTGGCCAAATGCACCATAGCTTTCTTCATGGACCTAAATCAATAACCGGTATTGTTCAATTTGTTTTGTTATTTTATTTTTTTTTTGTCTTGGTTGGGAAACAGAATTAACAATGATCTTTGATTTATCCTTTTTTTTCTGCCCCAGCTGCAGTAACACAGCAGGGCATAGCAATGATTGATTCCAATGAAATAATTAGTTTCAGATGGTCACATCATTATCTTTTCAAACTAAACACAACGTTGTGCATGGCATACCTGCTTGCTTTTTCGTGTCAGCGTGTCATCGAACCCTTGGCTACAAATGAATAGAACGCTGATGAGAGAATGGCGCAATTTCTCTGCAGCCCCACTGCTTGTATAGCAACGTTGCCAGCCTAATGTGTGACCTGCTGATCTCAGTCATTTATTTCAGCTGCTCTCAATGCAGTTATCTGTAAACATTATGATTATTTGTGACTTTTTGGGTTTGGCTTGACAACCATTAGGAGCAAGCATGTGACTGTAGAATTTAGCACATTGAAACAGGAATGTAACAGAAAAATGACACTGAAACATGCTAACAGATGGTAACATTTGCTAATGAAGGAAGCTAACCAGCTAGCTATGTATCTTCAGAAGCAAAGAGCTAGCACTATTTCTTGATTATGTACTCTGTTATTGCAAACAACACATTACCACCCATAAAGGATCATTTTGCCCTAATGGAGGGATGTTTTGCTCGAAACATAGTCACCAGTGTACTATTTATACCATATGTATAGTATACTGTTTGATAACATCATTTCAAAAGTATACTGACATTTGGCTAAAAATGCAATTTAGGTACTTATAACTGTATAACAATTTCGCGAAAGTTGTTGTAGAGACGAGGAATGAAAATATCCATAGCTAGCTTTCTATCTGGCTCAACGTATTAGTTGATTGCTGCATGCTTAGACATACAGCACATATTCCACCTCACTTCCTACCGAGCAACGCCCACAGCCACAGACTCTTGCCTTATCACATTAATTCTCTGCAATTTCATTAGAGGCTGAGGGATTTGGGATTTTTATTAAATGTGATTATTTCCCAGCCCCTAGCTGTCAGTGGTCCGATAAACGCCCCACTCAGAAAGGCACGAAATGTTAGCGGAGCCCTCTGACATTTGTACACGACAATCGTTGCCAAATACATTAATCCAAAGGGCTCTTGGCAGATATGACGAATATTTACATGCTGGTAACTAGAATACGAGGGAATGGGGTGAGGTCCTATTATTCCAGTTACCTGATGGGATGTATCTGAGATTTACTGACTGGTCAGAGACAGCAGGTATGTTACCCTGGTGACAGCGTTGGCCTTTTAAGCATAACTGAAACACTGGAGAAGAGTTCACTCTGGGTAATCCTCATCAACTGTACATAATTTATGGCATGACTGAATATCATTTGTGGTCTGAACTATGGTGAGCAAGGTATAAACAGGCAAGCCAGACAGCAGAGCTAGAACTAAGCGGGCAGGGCCACTGTGACCCAATGGCGTGATGCTGAGAGTGTGCGTGATCTGGAAAGTACAGCTTACTCTGATTCTACCCGTGATGTGTTTCAGTAGTGCATATTATGACCTACTGTGTCTGGCAGTACCAATACTCAGTACTTATCTCACTAGATTAATGGTATCACGATGCCATTTTCATGTGCTTCATTTTTCTGTTCCAGCTATGTCAGAAATACCAGATATGATAATGGTTATGACTACATTGCAACTGTTGTAAATAGGTCGCCATTCTGATTGCATAATTCACTCTGTGCTTTTCTGAGCGCAGGGGGTCTTTGAAGGAATGAAGTGTGTACAGCATTTGTTCTCATGAACACAAGCACAAATTAGCTGCCTTTTGCCAAAGGAAAGTCTCAAAACTAAATTGGTTTGTTGAATAGCTTTTTGTTACAGAGGATATCTACACATATTATTGGAACAATTCTGTTGGACAGAGAAAAGCAACTTTTTAATGTCTTTAAGCACAACACAAAAGCATAAGAGGTATGTCCACATTATTCAATTTTACAAAGAGAACTACATTTCAGTCAGGAAAACTCATGTGTTAGATTCAAATCTTTATTGATAAATCCGATCTTCATTGAAGCATCATTACATAATTTTGGTGAAGGGCGCTTATCATCGTGCTTCCCGCCGAAGAAGTACAGCAAGTACATTATCAAATTAAATGATAGACATTACAGACAAGCATAGCCAAGCAGGCGGAGGCTGGGGTGGAGGTGAAACACAAAACCCAAAAGGCAGCAGCATTATTACATCGGAGTAGCAGCATTTGAACAACAACATTTAAACAGACTGCTAAATGAGCGTCGAGGTGTGCCGTCACAATCTGATTGGTGCGTCACGCATCAGCAGACGTAGCGTGGCTATCTGCTGATGCAGGCTCTGGCTTGGGTTTCCTGCCTGAAGTAGCTTCACTTATTTTGCATTGTTCCTAATGACATCCTTGTATTGTTAATAACCTCTGTGTCACTGGAGACTATTACTTCAGGCAATTATTTATATCTGCATTGTTTGGTGTGGAATATGATACAGTGAATCAATTAAAAGCTCGTGTGAAGAGCCTTGAAGGCCCTGCTAATATGCTTATTGCTTCATGCGTCTTACAGTAAAATGTAACACAATGGATCATGCTTGGCGATAAACAGCTGAATTTCAGTGTTGAACAAGGATCGATTAAGAAAACCACAATTTTCACATCACTGTCCATTTTATTACTGTCAAAGTTTATAAGATGGAAATAGTCGTTGTTGCCAGATTTTATGCATTTAAAGCACAGCCTTATCCAGACAGGCACCCTGTGAAACCTGACATTACAAAAATGTGTTCAGGTCCCCGCAAGAGGCCCCTTTTTTCTAAAGTTTAACTCATAACTACATTTCCCAGTGACTTGGGCCATCATACCATCCTTTATGTCTGGTCTTGGTGTTGAACATGTTGCTCAACATTAGTACTCAATGGTAGCCAAAACATGCATTTATAGCAGTAAGCATAACTGTTAGTATGTAAAAAAACTAACCATAGATAAAGATGGGAAAAACTTTATGAATCTAGACACAGTAATAAATAAATTGACATTTGTGTTTAGGTTTATGTTTATTTTAGGCGCTCACTGTTTTGGCAGGGTTGTGAAACATCGTACACAGATTAATAGCTTCAGATTGTATGACTTTGGGCCACAGCATATCCTGGATTGTATGTCCTGATCTAATAATCTACAAGCAGGTCAGACCCAGGAAACAGGGTTCATGTTTTAATTGCTCATTATGCATTGTGTAAGAGCATACACTTCATCCTGCAGCCTTGGAGGATGAAGGATGAGGACCACATCCTTATGAAACGAAGGGCTAATTATTCACACCTACACTTGTGCTAATTATTACTGTATGATCGTTGTCAAAGAAAAACAGATCAAAGAGTGTTTCTGGATTTGTACCTAGAAGTACACCAAACATGTACATATGTATTTTTCCACACATATTCCAGATGAGGTTTATTTATTACTGTATTTGTTTTTTGATTTTTTTTTGCTCGTTAAGACTTTTCATAAGACATTCCATCATAAGACATGTTAAAAATAAGATAATGACGGTAATATTATAAAGCTAATATTGCATATTACACACAAACCCATCTGAGTAATGTAGCGCATGCATTTTTCACATACGTCATGCACTGGAAAGTGCGGTGGCTCAGGCTGTTTTAGGCTATGGATAGAAGAAGCATGAAGACAGTTTGAAGGATCTCTACTGCCAAGAGGTTTGGATGCCTTTTCACAGCGCAAATTTTCCTTGCCAACACTCTCACCCACTACTTCGCTGGTAAATAAGGAGTGACAAAAAAAGAAAGAAATTTCATGCCAAGGAGAGAGGGAACATTTAAACAAATCATACCCAACAATTTATGACAGGGTTGGGTTTTTTGTATTTATTTATTATTTTTTGTGGCTGAACATGATGCAAAACATTTGAAATTAGATCCCTGGAATAAATAAAAAGCATACAACTTTGGTCACTGGACTTGCCTCATGTATGCTCTAAGGTTTCAGGTAGGCTTTCACAATATTTTTTCAATTTCATACTTATGTTTAAGGGAGCTGCACGTTATACTTGAGTCAATCTATTTTGCAGTATTTTTTCTACCTAAAATCCTGCAAATCACCAGGAGAAAATGTAGCTACCAACATCATGTAATTAGTGGGTATATGGCAATAGGCAAAACTTGAAGAACTAACATATGACAGAACTGATATGAATGTGCAAACATCTCATGTTTTTTGAAGCGTATAAGTATACAAAATAACTAGCTAGTAAATCAGATCCAATTGTTTTATTAAATAAATTTTCATTTTTTGTGAATAACAAAATAAATTAATTGAAATCATTCATAAAGTAAATTGCTCACCTCTTATATGTAAATTGCTCATATATATATATTATATGTATATATATATATATATATATATATATATATATATATATATATATATGCATGGTGGTATTGTGGGAGACCAGTCTGAGTATTTTCATTTCATACATGTTGACTAAATGTGTTACCTTAACCTACTTAACTAAGTTATGCATTTGTGGAGAGGTTACAAAACATACAGCTAGCCTTGTTTGCTCAGCTGAGAATCAAAGTATAGGAGTCTTACACAACATATACAATGGCCAGAAATATATTGTGCTGTGTAGTTGGTTTGCAGGGTCATTGTCTGTGTACTGTTAGACTTTTTTGAAGTGGATTCCCATCCATTTTTTTGCTCTTGTCTTCCTTTCTGTCTTTATTTGTCCATCTAGCTGGATTGCGTAACTATCAAAAATATCATCAATACTGGATTATGGCTTTAGGGTTGTGAGAGTACAAAGGGTTTTACAACATTATTGTTCACTGTTTCTTCTCATCCATTTTCATAGATCTTGAATATGATTGTATATGTACCCAGTAAATACACATTGCACAGGGCCATGTTTGGAGCCTGACCTTTATTGAAGATGGTCCCTACTACGTAACATAAATACAGTGTTTTTTGTCTTCATATGAAAATGTAAGCATCAAAATGATGAGGTATTGTATTAAATAGTGAGCTGTTTTCTGTTTGGATACTCTGCAGTGTATTCTATTGGAAATTAAGCCATACTCAAGAAAGAGTGGCTGTGACACAAAATCACTGAGAAAAAAAAACCTGTCAGTTATGGAGAAAAGCACAACAGACCCCTCAGAGTCCAGTGGACTTCTGCTTTTAGACTGCTTTTTAATCAGTGGTACCACTGACAGACTGTGTGAACTGGACCTCTGCAATCTCTTTATAGTTGCAGGAGGCAGGTTACTAGGCTGTTACTGAAAAGGTACCATGGTGCTTTGTGTCCTGTGGTACACTTCACAGAATACTACATTAATAATTCAGTCACTTGATATGTCCATGTATATACTATAGTGTTAGTCAAGTGCACAATGTGCTGTTAGCCAAGCTGCTAAGAGCACTTATCTGAGAGCAATTTTTAAATGAAAAGTTTCATCAAATGTGCTTCAGTAATGCTAGAACATCATACTGACAACAAATTACATTCCCTTCCTCCTCTAAAAAGGCTAGAGAAGGTAATGCCATGACCTGGTTTAAAAGTTATGTCATCTCTGAAATTATTTTACGAATATGTTAATTGTATTGTAGAAGGTTGTATCGTACAAGGGAATATGTAACAGTTGTAATCAAAGTGTTTTTCCTTTTTTACAAATCACACTCTAAATCCATTGCACCACATGAATACACACACACACACACACACACACACACACACACACACACACACACACACACACACACACACACACACACAATATTGAGTTAAACATATTGCTACATAATGTTCTTCTTTGAAGTCTGTTCATTTCTATATTGTTAGTGGTGCAGGATGTTTTCTATGAGGATTGACAGGTAGTCTCTAACATTTGTCTCTCATTGGTTGACCATTTCTATATCTGATTAAATACTCAGCTTTGAAGGTGCTAAAGAAAAGATATGTAAATTTCCTTGAAAACCTTCTTGAAATGGGAGATAGCTGCTGATCTCAATTGTCACTGAGGTCAGTGATAATCACTACATATTTGAGGGTGCTTTGAAGATTGCTAGGATGCTAATGAAGTGCTGAATCCAATGACTGTTTCTGAACTCTAGGATCGACCCTTTGTCACGCCCACATCCTTGGAGACCGGTAGAAATGAACAGTAAAGCTGATTTTATCATATGTATAATATTTATTATATTTTATCATATCTTTATAAAAGCAAAGACAAAGCAAGAAACTGATACAGTCTTCTCACCAATAATGAAGAGGGAACCAGAGAAAAATGACTCAATGACCAAAGTTCACTGCTTCCTTCATTTGTTTGGTGAGCTCCATAACAAAGTATTCAGTGATTCAGTGTTTAGGCATGGAAAATGTATTGCCCCCTAGTTAATTTAAACAAATTAATATCATACAAATGTATATCATACTTTGGTAAACAGTCAGGCCTGATTAGGGCCAGACATGTCCAACATAAATCTGACTCTCTTTGGCCCTTACCATCACGCGGAAGTTATCAGCACACATTTTCTAGAGGACCATAATGCGACAATCAAATGAAATGTCTGAATTCCTAGAGCCACACTGTCAAGATGGAGATAAATTACAACAGCAACACATCTTCCCAGGAGTGGCCACACTGCCTCAATCTGTCCAACAGCAAGGTGTGAAATTGGTCCAGGAGGTCCCAAAGAACCCCAAAACAACTGGGGATTTGCAGGCCTTCCTCACAAGGTCTGTCCTCACGACTCTGCCGTCAGAAAGACACTGGGCAAGGATGGCACCCATGGCAGAGACGCAAGGTGGAAAACACTGCTCAGTAAGAGGAACAGGAGGAGTGACTATTGTTTCTCTCCAGCTTATTACTGTCTTGGTTATTCTTAAGTATGATGGTAAATAAGATTGTATTCTCATATACAATATTTAAATTGCAATATGGGAAAATAATATATAATAATGATGTGATCTACTATCTGAGCTCCTGCTTTTGACAGTGTTGTGAAAAGATTTTTTTTAACTTTTTGTTATACCTTTAGATGAATACTAAGTGGTGTATTTTTTTAATGTGCTACTTTCATTCTGAACAAATTGAGCAGGAAGTGGAGAATGATGCATTATTAAGTCTGTCAGTTATTCAACAGACCTGAATAGAAACCTTTCAAGGAAATGTATCTCCAAAGAGCATACAAAGAAGGCCCTCATCCAGTTTGTGCACAGCATTGCACTGTAATGGAACAATAAAAAGTAATTTGAAAAAAAAAATACAGGGTTAAAGAAAGAGGAGTAATGAAATCCATCTTTTAGTATATGAAAATTGATACGGTTGAAAGAAAATGTGCATATAAATATAACATGCTACATCTCATTCAAAAAAGCTCTCTCTCGAATTGGTTTCAATAGCCATTAGAGTGTTAATTGTACCTTTCAGTTAATTGTAAGACCCTGAAGCATCTAGGGAATTGTATTTATTTATTTATTTTTTAGAATTCTCTGGATGTGTCATTGATTCATTGAGTTCACATTGTGTTGCGGCGCCTTCATCAACTCTGTCAGAAGTACAGCTTTATGTTTGTGTATATGGATATGTGAAGCCAAACAGTACTCATTTTGCACTAATACATTTGATTATTATTCATATCACAAGATTTCCATTATACAGTAATGAACAAATGGAGTTGTTCTAGAATGATGTAACAATGAACATACACACTTAAAAACGTCTTCTCTGACAATTTACATCTTAAATAAAGAAAGGGGCTATCCCCACCTTTATAATTCCTACTCAGTTACTTGATGTCCACAGCAATCCTCAGTGCATAGATCACTATTCATTAAGTTATTTTGGAATTCATTGCTGGTTTTTTTGAATTCACAAGTAGTCATGTTCCTGTTTTCTTCATTTTGTGGTGCACTGAATGCTACACTGGTGTATTGCATTATCCATCCAAGACATTGATGTGTTTGCCTGTGGTCTTATTTTTTCAGGAATGTAAAGTCTATTTTTACTGTGTACAGATTTCATTAACAGATAACTGAATGAAATCGCAACGTTTCTACCAATGTGGCTGTAACCTAAGGTTTGCTTGATGACAGTTGCTACTCATAGTTATGATTATTGAAGTTAAGTTTGTGAATTTTTCAGTCATGGCAATGTTTCCTGCAAAGAGAGACATCGCCCAGCTGGTGTTGTGAGATGCATTCTGGGCCATTTCCCTCCAAGGTTACCATTCATTGGTCTCTACAGGAAATCTCCTTTGGCTGAACCCTGGGTACTGTTCACATTTACCCCCTACCGATCAGAATCTCGCTGAATAAGGCAGATGTTTTGGTGTGCCCTATGCAAACCTGCCTTCACAGTTGCTGCTGGCCTGTTTAAATCAGGCCAGTGTTAAGTTTGGGATGTCAAGTAGAGAATAGCCCTCGCTGAAATATCACTAAACCTTGCGGAAAAACACAATGGTCACAGACAGAAATCTAGAAATAACCAATGTAATCACTCTAGTCTCCATCTCAAAATAATATTCCAAACTGGATCTGCTGCGTAGTTGTTGAAAAAAATATTGAATTTCTAGGGCTGGTCAGATATAGAGCTGGTTTTGTGGGAGATTGACCTGGACGTGGAGGTTAACACCCCTACTGTTTTGAAAAGAGCCAAGGGATCCTTAACGACCACAATGAGTCAGAACCCGTTTTTAGCATCTCATCCAAAAGCAGGCACAGCGCTCCCAGCACCACGTCAAGCTAGCAAAGCAAAGGGAATGTATTTGGACAGGGATGCAGAGCAAGGTTCAAAAAGGCGGACCATCTGCCTTTCTCCTAAGCTGATTTAAACGGTGCTACTTGCTCACAAACTCACAAACTCACAAACTCTACCTGACAAAGAAAAAACATGCTTCTTCGCTCTTCCCCCTGACTCTAACCCGAAATGATACACAAATTTCACTATCTAACAATGCTGTTTGAATAACATTTTAGCCAGCAAACTTAAGAAAATTAAAACTGATTCAAAAGAGCTGTATGGATTATTTAAAAATATGACTTTTCATTCAAATTAATATTTAGTTTGTCTAATCGATTGGCCTACAATTATAATTAAAACTGGCTTGCGGTAACATAACTAGCGAATGTTTATAACTAGATGATACAGTCTTTATGATGCTATTCCCCGAAGCTTATAGTTTTTAAAGTAAGTGTCAATATTTTCTGAACATGTAGCGGTATCAGTTCATTTTGTCCATAAGTAAAAGCGTCACTGATAGTATCTTTAATAACCGACATGTTTATACTCATATGTGTCTATGCCAAGGCAAAGACGCATACAGATGCTTTTTTCTTTGTGATGTCCGGGACAATTTTACACCATGACTTTAAAGGTTTGCAGAGCTGCCACACCTGGAAAGATTTTCAGCTTGATGTAACTCATATATAAGGTTTTCCTACATTGATCTGAATCTGATCTTTTCTTTGAGGTCTAAACAAGTGATCACAGGGAATCCACCTGTTTTTCAATCCAGTTCAGGCTATATCTGTGTGTGCGTGGTTACAACTGGATTCAGTTCTGACCTCAGACTATATGACTTGCGTCTGGCCGATCAAATTGGATTTTCCCTCCTAAGTTTATTTATTTTGTCATTCTCCGTGAGACTCGGCATTGAATTGTGTCATCACACCATGCCAAAAATAATAATTTCTGACATAGCAATTTCAGCAAATGATCACAAGCCAGTAGACTGTTGAAACACCGTTGAATCTGATCTGGTCATTCATAAAGTATTATGTGAAAAGCTTGATCAAACAAAAGCAGAAATTTGATGCAAGGATGTAGGACTGCCATCTTTATACAGCCACAGGTGCACAGGTTACAAACACCAGCTCAGAAAACCATCAGAACATACCACAGGAACCTATCACTGTCTAGTCTATCACTGCCTTGTCACAAAATATTTCCCATTTTCTCTATACTGTTGTCTCAAGAACTTGTGAACCAAGACGGCAACTCCATATATGTGGGTGTGCGACTTGCTAGTCTGAGTTTATCCTATTCATGACAGGATCATAGATTGGGTTCAGCAGATTTGTATTGTGATGCCCAGGGGTTAAACAGCCAGTCTCCCCATAGCTTATCAGTAGTAATTACATTTTTCATTTCTGTACCACCCCCTCTCGTGATTGGCTGTGGCCGCTAGGGAGGATGATGAATAATCATGGACTAAAAGCGATAATGTCACTTCAGATTACCGTTATATGGATCTGAATGTTCATTTACACAACTCCTTCAGCCCTAGCATAGTCAAAGTCAACATTATATTCATAATCTGTGGGCATAAACAAATCTGGGTTCCCCCAACATTATTTTACCCCTGGGCTGCTAATACCCTGCACAGGGCAGCTTCTTGATTCCCTCACCATGCGTTCTGTATTGCCATTAATGAGCAGATATGCCATGCTATATACTTCCACAGTGTACTTTGCTCTGTCTCTTAAAATTAGGACCTCAATTAAAACTGATTCCCCAACATGGAAAAAAAAACATTCCATCTTGGAGTCATGACTCCCACAAGACAACAGCTGACATAAAAATAATCATCGGAGAGAAGAACTATGTTTTATGTAATATAAAAACGGGAGGGGGTTGGGGGGTTGGGTTTAGTTGCTGCATGAGGTCAAACTGCCCATAGGGAAGTTGTTACTGCATTTATGGTCACATTGGGCTAATTAAACTGAATACAAAAATTAAGTAGTACTGTCCAACACACGATAAGAACTCCAATAGGAAAAGCATGCTTGCTAGAACAAAAGATTTTGTGAACCTTGGAAAAATATATTTTTTCAATGACCCAAGAACAATGCATTGTGCACAGTTATGCACATACTCCAATGTCTACATACTTTTGAGATTTAAATGGCAAAGTACATACACAATAAATACACATTTATGTCATGAAGCTGGCCGTTCCTCAGACAATATCATGAGGTTTTTCTTAAATCATCAGAGCCAATATATAAAAAAGGGTTCATTTGATGTTAAGCTTGACATACCTACAGACTTAAGTTCACATAACCTGTTACAATTTTGTTTCACAATCATTTAAAAGCATTATCTTTAGAAAGGCTACAAACATTTTTATGCCATTTTACCTTCCCCTGAGACAGCACACCTGTCATTAAGTAGGCGCACAATCACTCACATGCTAACATTCCATTCAATTATTCCATTTCAGGTAAGACACAAGGCTGGCAACTGATCATGTTCTCAAATTGAAAAAAAAAAAAAAACTACAACTGGCACACATGTAACAAGCAAAGATCCACAGCCATTTCAACAGTGAGGGCTACTCCTTCACAATTTAGATGACAAACTTTAAATACGAATAATGGCGAGATGCACTCAGCCACTCGTTCCATGAGAGTGATAGAGCTGCATCCTGATTTCATAACATGTACGTTTGATTTACATCTTGAGACTTTACCTTTGCTCCAGGATTCTTCTTTTCATATTAATTTTCAAAGCAACAATAAGCAATTATTGCAAATACCTGTGGAATGTTTTGACCTGGCAAATGTAATAGCTATGAAAAAAATGCAAATTAGATTATTACATGCTGGCACAGAATATACAGAAACATTAATACTGCAAGCGCTGACCATATCCTTTCCCTATTATATTAATGAAAAAAAAAAATAAAAATAAAAAAATCAGAACTCCCGAAAGAAATCCTGCAGTGCAAAATACTCATTGTGCAGTGACAGACTAGTAAAATAATATTTTTCATTCATATATATGCAGAGACGGACAATAAACCTGATCGGGAAGCTGGGCCAAGAGACACTCTCTGTCACTCTCTGTTCATGTGGAATGGGAAAATCCCTTGAGAGAGCTAAGCAACATAAAAATATATATGTTGACAAAATTCAAACAGTGTCCTGCCTTATTTCTGAAGGCCATATTCTCAAGTAACAGTTCTTTAATGCATCATACCACAATCACACTCTGTATACTGCCTGACATACTGTGCTCTCTCTAATCTCCAGTTGATTAAAAGAAAAAAAAAATGGCAGCAAGGCTAATGAAAGAGTTTGCTCTGCCCCTGTCTTGGCCTTTCAACACTGTCTGTAGCTTTTAAAGTAGATTTTAAGATTCTTATTGATTCCTTTCAAAGCATGACATGGTTCAGCACCTAAAAACGGCGGTGACCCTGTTAACCCATACTTATCAAGCCATCCCCTCAGGACAGCTAATGAAGCCCATCTTTCTATTCCAGCCACTAGACAAAGTCAGAGATAAAGGAGATCATTAATTTGCTGTGAAGGCTTACAGGCTATCGATTTCTCTTCCAGGTGACATCACGGCTTCTCTGTTTAATTTCAAACCTTTTCTGAAGACTTTTTGCCTGATGCTGTTTTTAAGAAAAAAAAAAGATGAAATTATTATTATTGCAAATAATGTATTATTACTATTCAGTATGCTTTAATTCTATCACAAAACCCTTCCATGAATCTGATGTAATTGTTCATAATGGACAGGCACTGTACCAATGTCACCATTAAGATTCATCATCTATGCAGATGTTTGAGATCTAATTCCTGATCCACTCATGCAAGGAATATTATCAGTATCTCCTGTCTGCACATTCTAAAAGTATGTTCAGTACGTTTTCTTTTGCATCAGCTACTATTGCTATTGAAATGACCAAAGATGTTATAAGATCCAATATTCTGTGTGTATTTGTATTAGTATGTATATGACCCACATAATATGGCATCAGTGAGGTATAAAGTATTGAAAATTGAAAAGTACATTTGTTAAAACATTTAAGATCAGATTTAAGATAAAGATTTAAGATCCTGCACCACCTATTATATATCTCATTACACCTTACACACTGTACTGTTTTAAATAATAATAATCATGTAATATTCAACATTCATGTATATGGAATTTCACTGTTGAGCAGTAACTTGTTTTCCTCTGTTTCTCTTTAATTTAATTTTGTCTTTTGCTGCAGGAAGCTTCCCTGCTGTATGTCCAAACAGATTTTTTTGTCCTCATTTACAGCTGTTGCTAAGTGCTTTTACTGAACTGGCAACCAATCAGAAAACCTGATGACAGGATGACAACAAGATAACCTTGTAAAGTGAGCAACATTTTAGAATTTGTTTGCTCATTGTAAATAGTCTAATCTGTGATGCTACAGTACAAACCAGAGCTGAAAAAAATGTTTTCTGTCTGAGATTTGTCTGTAAACTGAAAAAAAAAATGATCTTCCATCCTAAATTTGATGTCCAGCAACTGGTCGGCACGATTTCTGATGAAATAGGGTATGTGATCTTATATTTAGATTTATAAATGGACAGTTAAGTGAATTGATGAGGTTTAAGGGAAGAAGGACAAGTAGCCATCATATGAAGACATGACCCTCGTATTGCATAATTCGATTCGTTTTGTAGCGAGGGATAATACGACATCCTTTTCCGTGTTTTTTGAGCTTTGATTGAA
Organism: Albula goreensis; assembly: GCA_022829145.1. NCBI lineage: Eukaryota > Metazoa > Chordata > Actinopteri > Albuliformes > Albulidae > Albula > Albula goreensis. The sequence goes on along the minus strand of CM040742.1, from coordinate 6,229,664 downwards.
GTGCAATATCAGCTCCCCAAGCTAGAATGGTTAAGGGCAATTCACCACTGGCCATTTCTGTTCTGCTGATCTTGAATTTAAAGATATACCTTTGAGGCAATTTGAATAAGTGTATTGAACTGATGTATAGGATATCTTCAAAACCCTTGAAACTTGAATACTATGCTGGTTACATAATCCTTTGAAAAGGCAATGGAATGACACACACAGGATGTTCAAAGCCCCAGGGGTAGCTGTAATTCATATTCCCCAATGTAATTTGCAAACTATTCATTATATCCAGTTATGAAAAGCATGTGTCAAAGTGAACAAGTGCTACCCACACCAATTTATGAGAAAAAAGCCCGGAACTGAGATGCAGGAGAATTGGATTTTTTTTTTTTGCAGTTAGTGTGAGTCAGAAATCACAGGCAGATGGAGTCAGATGAAACTCGGGCTCTTATTTTATTACGGCTGCAGCCTCCCCTCTGTTTCGATCACATCGGAGATGACTGAGAACCCCGAAGAGAGATCTTTGAAAATCTTCGCCTTGTGCCTCAAAATGATTTAGGAACAATTACGCTCTCTCCCCCTGCGCTCGATGTTCTGAAGGAAAAAAAAAATGTTCCCCCCGAGATGTTCATCCAATTAACAGCAGGATCTCTCGAGTTGTCTTTTTTTTTTAAAGCCTCTTTGATGTTCAGAACTCGGTAATTGCTGTGTTGATTTCTCAAGCTCAAGAACATAAGGTGCATAAAGTGTGAAATGGCTACTGCTCGCGTATTTCCCTCTTTCCACTCAGCCTTTAAACCAGAACGGTTCTGGTACTTCATGTCTTGAACGCTATTTGAAATCTGAATGCATGCTAAAGATCTGGAATGTAGAAAGATTCATGTTTCGTGAGAGCTCACTGATAAAGCCCGATTTGCAAATGGAGAAATTGCAAGTGTGGACCGTTCCCACCTGCACAGCACACAACGGACCCCCACCCACACACACGCCCGCTTAATGACGGGAAGACTACAGTAAGGCCCATATATCCCAGATGAGGTGGTACAACAAAAGAGACAAGTGCCATTCTCCTTTAACTCCATCCCTGTACATTAACGAAAGGTACAAATCCAGGCTGCTGGATACAAGGATACTTATGTATTTATGGTACAGTGATACTGAAGGTTCGCTAAAGTGAGAACTAACGACCTATGATGTGGTTTATTAAGTTTCACCTCAAACTAAATGTTTCATATCCTGAAAAGTTCTGAATTATTCTGAAAGTTGAGTCTCGAGCATGACTCAGTTATAACAATCTCAATATTTTTAACTTATGTCACATAAGATTTGAATTTATATTTAACTTGGAAATTTAGGGGAGGTCATCTTGATTGTCCAGTTTCTAAGCAGAATTATCCAAAGACTTATTATGTTATATGTAAATAACGGTGGAGGATCTCCCTAATATGTTATGTGAAGGAGTATTTCATATTCACTCTGAATTGCATAATTTCTGAGACACTTAAAATTACCGTAGGATTTCTATGTGAACAAAAGGAAACCTACTACTGCTACTGTGTGCACCTTTTCCTTTGAATTCATAATGAATAAATTTGAAATCATTTAATATGTTTTAACAAAAAATGAACTAAAAAGGAATACCCAGGTGTAAAGGAAAGGTTGATGAAGCCATTTAAGATTTCACTGGCACATTTATAGAAGCCAATTAAAAATGAACCTCATGATAATTTAAAGTGCACGCCCCAGAAGTCTGTAGTTATACATTCTTCAATTGGCATCGAACAAATTCCTTCACTCCGGCGCTTGACCGCGATGGCAGGTTTATCGTCAGAAGGGACCCTCGTATGAAAAGAGCAGAGCTGATTAACCACGGTATGACTTTTACAGGGATTGCCGTGCACGTGGACGGGCTTTTCCACTCTTCAGACCGTGGAGAGCTGGCACTAAGCTGAGCACGTGCGGCGGACCTCTCCAGCAGGAGACACGAGCATCCGTTCCGCAGCTCTTATAAGCATTACATTATGCGCGATCCTGTCTACAGCGGCAGATGTGCTGGGGACTAGATACCCAGGCTGTGTTTGTTGCGCGTTGCCAAAGGCAGGTTTATGCTTTCGCGTAGGGATTTCTTTGCTGTCCAGTGTGTGGGCCAGATGTTATAACACAATCAGTCCCTGAGTGATTCCAATTCATGCATCTTCTAGTAAATCGTTATGACTCATAATGTCATCATGCATTTCAATTGTAAAAGATAATTGCAAGGGTAAGAATTCAAATCCCTGGTGCTTATTTCTAAAGCCATGGGTCCCTTTCCGGTGCCAAATCTCTAAAGATAGATATACTTTCCTCTCCGTATCGCTGCCTTTATTGTACTTTCACTGCGGCTTTAAAGGATATAGCGTATACATCCATCTCTGAAACAAAACACTGAAAGTTGACAACCTCACTGTGTATTTATCTGAGATAAATGTCTTCATGGGTCTTCCCAGAGGGAGAGCTGTCGTGCTAAGTGTGAAAACATGAGGATGAAATGGGAAGGGACTGAAAGCCATTTAAAGGATTGGCTCCTAAGTGTGCACTAAATCCTCCTCTGTGCCCAACCCCGTCATAAAAGTTCCTTTTTTCCTCTTCCAAATGCTCAAAGGGAGGCTGTTTTCATGCTGAATAATCCCTTTTAACATATGGTGGATAACGTTTCAGAGGGAACACGTGTATTGTGGCAGAGGAAAATGTATCATACCAGTTAGTACAGGTTTGGGAGGCGAGGGAAATGATTTCAGAAAGAGCGTGTCTCTCAGTAGACTTTTCTGTTCCCTGAGATTTAACGCTCCCACACTAAAATGGTACATCAGATACTACATCACATTTTGATATATGACATTATGTGATGGGTATAATTTTGGCAAGACAAAGCAATTGCTGGCTTTTTTGCTCCGAGCGTTACCGAAGATATATTGTATTTTAGGTCAGAACACATTTCCTTCAACGTCATACCTGCTGTCAGCAATAGTTGTTTACATTTCCTTTTCATTAGGTAATGAAGCTACTGCATGTATCCAGGATTGACTTTCAGTTAATTATTTGTAAACTTTAATTGAGGCCATGAAGACATCTCAATTGCATTATACAGTTCTACAACAATTATATGGTTTGTAAGGACGTCTCAATCACGATGCCAACACCGGGGGCCATGCCATTCTAATTATTGTGTAAGTACTGTAATTATTCACTGGGCTTGCCAACACACTGGCACAGAAAATGGCATAAAGAATAGCGGTGCCTGAAAGTGTTCAGATTTGATCGATCGTGGCCACACGTTTATGTGGTAATTAAAAAGCAAAAACGAACCGGACTGAATTCCCTTTGGATGGAGGCAGTTTGTTTTATTTCTGTCAAGGGTTACAGATGAGAGATGAACGCTGAGACAAAGGAACTGGAATCAAGTGTGAGGGCAGCTTTCAGGCGAGGTTGCTATAGCAATTACCGCGCCGTTTTGTCCTGTAACAGAGTACTCTACTGATGTCTGCAATCGCTGTGAAATTCTGCAAAAACAGATGTGGAGGACATGGACCTGTTTTAAGAAGGGATTGATCATGTTATCCTGATATTACATGAGACAACACAGTAAGTGGCTGGCAATGGTTACAGGTGATTTTATTATGACATGCCAATGTAAAAACCTTCCTGATATTACCAACCCCTATAATGTCTGCCGGATCTTACCATAATGTGCAGAAGATATCAATTATAGGATGAAAGGAAAGGAAATCATTTCCTCTGCACATTCATCAATTAAAGGAGCTGGACCCTCAACTGCATACACCAACTGGGGAAATTTTGTGATGAGCGGATATCTACTTGATTTATGCGCTGTATATAAAATATTCAAATTGAAGGATGGAAAATGTACATTGGAGACAAGTTTCAGGAACTGGGTTTTACCAACCAATTTTTTTTCCCAGAAAACTGCACTCTAAAAAAATGGCAGTCCCTATATTATTATTGAACAAAGGGTAGTGCCATTAATATAAAGGCACACAATCGAAAAAACCAACAAACGGTTGTTCAAAAATGTTTGATCGGGGTTATACATTAGGCATAAAATAACTGAATAGCTTGCCACTCCTGAGGTTTCTGGATGGAACTTGTGTGACAACAAATTTTTCTCTGTGAACAAAACTGCAGGTTGTTGAAAGCAACAATGAACATGGAACTAGCCTTACAGTTCCTTTGGGCTGCTTCGGGCTCATCTTTAATTCCCACACAGGTGTATATATTAGTCTAGAATTTATATTTCTAAGTGTCAGTGAATGTACTCCAGCATATGAGTCCTCCAAAGTATGCGTAGTCACCTCAGAGCTGAACTAACTGTGCCAGAACACAAATATCTGATCAGAGGAGCATCTGGTAGGCAATGAGACGGAGGAAACCCTGCCAACTACCACCCTCCCTCCAAGGTAATGATATAGCCAAATGCCATGATGGGATCCAGGACTCCTGACACAGTCAATCTGCAGCCCAAGATGATTCACAGCATTTTTAATAAATACACACAGGAGATACAACCATAAGGTCCTGAACACAGATTTTGGTAAAAGCAGCTTCAAGTTTTGTTAAACTATTTTATGATGGAGAGACTTGAAACATGAATTAGGCATAAAGTAGATGCCAAATGTAATAGATCAAAGATGGTCGAGTCTCAACAGCTGCAGGTTAAGTCTTTGGTGTACATATTTGATAGTTTACAAGTAATCTGTAACTGCAGTAGCTTGCGCTATTGTTGTGATGGCCATAACCGGCACTATTTCAGGCTTTATCTTTCATCTCACAATGCTGTTGAAGAAGACATTTTCTTCCTCAGAGACGTCAATGCATAATCAAACATTCCACAGCTACACTAAGCAAGCAAAATGATGGCGCGCCAACCATAATCAAATCTACAGATGTGAATATGCTCATTCAATTAAACAAAGTGGCGGCTATCTTTATCTGAATCAAAGTGACTTTCTCTCTTCTCCCATCGTCTAGTTTAACTTTCCACGTCTGTGAGGAAATTTGGAAGCTGTCAGCTGTTGTCAGCATATCTAATCACTTTACTCTGCTCTTTCCATGTTCACATCTTTCTTTGTCACACATTTTAAACTGCAAGAATAATCAAAATGATTTAAGGTGAAAACAAAGAAAATTCACCGCCTGGAGTTCTCCACTTACGGCTTTGTACTTGTGTCTCCTTGAGACTTTTTTGTTATCCAAAGATAAAGAACGCTGCTGCTGGAGAGGTCCGCCTCTTTTACAGCCAAACCTGTTATTACAATATGACAGTTCCGGAGTGGAACCGACGTGGTAAAACCGCTACTTGCTGATTTAATGGAACAGTTTAAAGCCTTTTAATTCACACATACAGGTCTGGCTTTAATGTTTTGATAATTGTAACGGACACTGACCACATGTGAAAGGTATGCTGTTGTTTTGTGTCAGCAGAGCTCAATGTATTTTATGAAATACAAAGGAATCGTCTTTGCCAGGCACACACCGATTCACCAATACAGACAACCTACAGAATACTGTGGCCTCATTTTCAGAATCAATTATATCTAATTGAGGATAACAGCTGAATTCATGAACTGTTAATGGATTTCATTGTAGAAATTACACATGTATTTTACCAGAACCAAGCTAAAGTGTGACATGCCTCTCAGGGTCGATTGGGGAGCACTACTTTAACCAAAAAAATGAGATTTTCTTACGACAAACAGATTGCATTTTAGATTTTTAGATTTATGCGTGGCCTCCTTATTTTCTGTGTGTGCATACGTCATGCTACCTTTGGGAGAACTTGGTTTGGTAATGTCATTTATTTCATGACCCTGTCTTGTTTCTTGTTTTATTTACTGTCCTTTGACTGTGGTGCTGTGAGGCAGTTGGGTCTGCATCTGTTGTTGCTGAACTTTCTTTGTCATAGTGTAATTATTTAATGCTTTTGTAATAACATTCTAGTCGTGACTTGTCTGTTTTTCACTAAAGTTGATATCCAGAGTCCCTAATAAGTTGCACAAGGACGTTACTTCCTAAAACGACTACATTCAGAGTGCTGTTTTAAATTAAATTTTCACAAACCCAACAAGTCATAAATATAAATGTAATAGTGAGACATGTTTGTTTTCACTGCGCTATCTGCTGTGTAGGGTGAGATGCACGTGGGGGCGCTGGCCAACACGCTGTCATGCTTCTGGAAATTAAATACTTTTCATCTTGCGGTAACAATACGCTATGTCTTAAGAGTAGCATCATGCTGTTAAGATTTATGCAGATAAGGGTTTCATTCATTTTCTAGAGAGATACGTTGTGCACAAAAAAAGGTGAAAAAACAAAACCTAACTGAACTGCATAAAGTGGTACATTGGGATATAAAATCCTGGCCCACAAAAGATGAGGGGTAGTCTTATTTTATTCGGTGAATATGAAGTATGGAGCGCATTCTGTAGTTAAATCACCACGTAAACACTGGCAAGGGTTTTCTTTTTTACTTTTACAAATGAATGGTAAACTGTTCGCTTCATGAGCAGCTGTGCTTCGTTGTGCTAGTGTCTAGTGCTAGAGAACTGCTGTGTGCGCACAGCTTACTTCATTTTTCTGAAGTTGAAAAGTGCCGATTGCCAAAGCAGAATCCATTCCGCAACAAAACAGACTTAATTTTCATCCATTTACTTCAGTCTGGGTCTGCCTCCACCAAATAAAGTGTGTGTGCAAGCTACTGCGAATCTCACATAACAAGATAGGGGAGTTCTTACAATGGCATTACAAAATTAGGAGTGCAACGTTTTGCTCATGTTGATGGAAGCAGTCAGATCTGTAAGATAAAACCTGGCTGAATTATCGTTTCAGAGTCGAAGGCAAAATGTTATGCAATTTGTGAATGTCTAGAATTCAGTTGAGGAAACACATTTGCCCGGCCTACTGCTGTGAGTGTCACTTTCCAGGCATCTTTTAACTGTAGATCCTTCCTATACACTGTGTAGTGTGTAGGGACATAGGAGCTGGCATAACTCTATAGATGTTTCACAGCCAGAAAGAGTTCTTGTATTTTTTCAGATTACTGCCTTGTCAGCAGTTGGGGTGAGGAAGCAAGAACAGCACAGCTTCTCAAAGATAACGCTGCCAAGAGCGGTGTGGGTGAAGACAATCTGTAATTTCATTACTGCACATCATCTGTAGGAGTGGATCGTGGTAAAATGAGCCAAGGTCTGAAGGCCGCCTGCTCAATTGGTCAATTATATGCTAATGGAAGTGAGCAAATGGAGTGTATGTTCATTATTTCAGTGATTATTTTTTTAACCTGGGTCAGGAAACTGCATGTTGTGTATGTACACAGTGTTGGAGCTATGTCAGAAAAGATTTTTTTTCATAGAATCTCATCACCATTTCAGTTTAAAATGGGAAAAAATGAGTACTAGCATAGTCAGTGGGTTATATACTAGGGATATGCAGACCTCACTATGCTCGTAGTTGCGTTTGTGTGGTATCTGTTATTTGTGATGACGTAGTTCAGGGCTGTAAACCTCATGTCCTGAAAGCCTGCACTGTCTGGAGGGTTTTTGTGGTTTCCTTTCAACCACCAGTCAACATCAGCCATTGAAACAAGGTTTGTTGGCTCTTTGGTCAGTGAACGGCTGATATTGTTTGCTGACACGAAGAATCACACCAAAATTCAGCCTTTCGGGACGTAGAGTTCCGGGAAACCCAGTCATGCTGACATAAAAGATGTAAAAAACGATATGAAAATTCCGTCATGTCAACAATGGATTCTGGGATAGGACGTTTGTTCAAAGATTTAGTTAAATGTTACAACAGCATTCACTTCAAATGTTTCTCCATGTGAGGATTTGGCTGGTGAGGAGACAGTAGAGGCACAAACTCTTGCACCCAGATTTCAGATCACTGAGTTCTGTATCTGATTCTGACATTTTATCAAATAAGACTGACAGGAATATGCTGTTACCTCAAAATTAGGCTCATACATTTAACTCAACTATTACAAGTGAGCAAACATCCCCCCAGCAATACAATGAGGCCGAGATGCATTAAGCAAAGCCTTGTAAATGTTTTATCTCTTGTAGAATGAAGCACTGGGTTTTATTTTCAGCTGGTGAGGGACGTTTTGGGTCATAGGCGTTTGATTTGATGTAATACTGCTCTGGGGCGATAGTGAGACTGTGCTGTGACTCAGAGAAAAAGCGGGAAAAGTCATGGATGCGTTACTCTTTGCGTCAACACAGCTTTGCAAAAAAAGACTAAATTACTCCATTCTGATGTTCTCCGTTGTCATAAAATGCAGCATACATGAATTCCACAAATATTAACAAAGGCTGAAAGAAGCTGGCTTTGTAGAAATATATATATATAAAAAAACCCCAAATAGCTTGCAGTAACCCTTATATGACAGCATAATGGATTAATATTTTTGTTCCCTCTGTTTTTCATTGACATCTGCACATGCTCCCTCATGCTGCTAATTCATTTCAGAGAGTAAACTTAATGGAACAATACAATTAAAAGACTATACTTTCCATTCCCACATGTGCTACTTCCATCAGTCGGCATTCCAGTTTTCAATTAAAATGGATTAGGTTATGTTGACTTTGTTGAGGGATTAGTTACAATTCATGAGATTGAGAAATACAACTAAAAGAAAAGCTTTGTTAAAAAACATAAAACGTCTTCCATTCCCTCATTAACCAGTCAGAGAGAGAGCGTGTTTAGTGGTGCATAATTCAAAACCATACGGCTACCAGCATTTGCTTCACCTCAAGATACATGAAAGAGCAATGCGTTGTGCCTGGTTGTCCACTTCATATTTAGTTTTACCGCTGTCAGTAAGTCCACCATCAAGATCTGAAGATATCAGTTAAGTTCAACAGTTCATGGGGTGTTGTAAGGACTGATGAGGATGATGGGACTCTTTCGTGTGCACAACACACAGACAAAAAGCCAAGGAACTAATTCCTCAACCATTAAGGTCTCAGAGGAGACAGATTAGAGGGAACAAATCCCTAAAAAAACAAAAAAAAAAAAAAAAACACTCCTGTGGGAATCCCAACTCTAGACAAGTAAAAAGAAACTAAGGCTTCAGGAGTGATATAACGAACTGCTCTTAATATAAAGAAAGAGCAAACTGCAAAGTACCATGCAGATACTTCAACACCAAAGTTCTTCAGCGGGTAAAAATGGATCAACCCCACAAGAAAAAGAAAATAAAGAACTTAGTAAAGATTCCTACATTATACTTACACACCAGGCATACTAAGCCAAAAACCAGAGGCCAAAATCTCTGCCAAAGGCGGCGAAGTGTATAAACAACACTAACGCAAAGAAATGCTGAAGCCCTGGGTAATATAAAGACCTCACACACCTGAAACCAATTACTAATCGGCCACACCTAGCAATCAGCCGATAACCAAAAAAAGATAGGAAAAGATAGCCAATTAGCCAAAAGAACATTGTTAGCTTCCCGACAATAGTACAAAAAGCACAAAACAAACAAATAATAAAACCCAAGATAACACCTGCAATCATGACAGGTGTGCTGTCGTAAGTAGGCAATATAATGGATAGTTTTGACCTCTTTGACCTCTATTTTTACATAAATGAGAACTCAATGTAAGATTTGGTCTTTGTTTTGAGTGCATTGATACAAATATAGGATGGCCATAAATACTTGGCTGAAGGATATAGCCTGTCACAACGACTGACAGACCACACCATGCATAGATATCTACAATGTAGTCTGGAGTTCGTGACAGTGTATGACTGCCAGGACTGTGTAGCTATAGTGTACTGCATCTTTAATGGTATATAGGAGATTTTTCTCTAGTACTCTGACCAATGACACCTCTATTCACTCAGTATGCACAGCTGGTCCTCGCTCACTCACTTTGAAGTGACTTCAGTGGCAGGCACAAAATGTCTGTCTGACAAAATATCACTGGAGGCTGGAATAATAGAAATTACTTGTGCATGCTCTTTTAGTGTGCCGCAAAATGCATTTGTTTAAACAATTGTCTCAGCCTAAAGTGCTTTGTGTTATTTCTAGTTGGTCATTTATCCTTTTGCCTGATGAGACATAAAATTGAATGGAAACTGTGTGTTGAAAAAGGAATTTATTTGGTACAACATAATGTAAACTGATGACAAATAATTGGCTGATCTACCGAACTTACTGAGAAATAACATGTAGTTTATATTCTCAGCAAATATGAATACACTATATGCATATTGATATTGCAAGTGTCTGATGAACTGTTTTTAAAGTGAAGTGATGTCTTAAAACAGTGCACTTTGCAAAAGATTTTTCAGTGTAATTCACCAGATGTTTTTTTTCTAATCAGGTACTAATAATTGAAAATGAATGCTTATTTTCTCAGTTTATCAGCTTTTATCCAAAGGTATTTAGACATTTCGGTTTTACCATGTAGAAATTACAGCACTTTTTATGTATAGCATTCCACTTCAGTACACCATGACATTTGGTACATATTAATGTTAGGTAAACTAAAGCAGTCATATTTAGTCACATCTGACTGCTTGAAGTCTGCGGCCCATGGACGTGAAGAGGTGCTGAACATGGCGTACTGCAGCCATCTTCAGCTCTTGCTTGTTTCAGTGACTAGTTGCTATAAGTTTTCTCTTCAGCATATGAAATGTTCAGTTTCAATCAGATCCAGTAACTCACATAGACTGTCGAGAATGTTCTGGTTTTGGCTTTTAAAACTTCTTTGCTTTCTCCTTTTGCTTCAGCAATGTGTACTCGTTGTCTTGCTGTAGAATGAGGCATCGACCAATGATCTTGGAGGCATTTGCTTCAAATTGAGCCGAAGAATCTGTAGACTTCAGAATTAAATCCGCTGCTGCTATCAGCAGTTACATCATCAGTGAAGGCAACTGAGCCAGTACCCATGGCAACCATGGCCAAACATTACAATCCCACCACCATGTTTGAGATGAGGTGGTACACTTTGTATCTTGGGCAGTTCCTCTTGGCCTTCATAATTTGCTTTTGCCATCATTCTATACAAGTGAATCGGGCTTGTCTGTGCACAATACATTTTCTTGGTAACCTCTTTGCAAACTATAACCTGGTTATTCTATGTTTGCAGGTAACTCGTGGTTTGCACATTGCAGAATAACCTCTAGCTCTGTTTGTGATGTCATCCATGGACATTAGTCATTGACACTTCCACACCTGGCTCTGAAGAGTGTTTCTGTCTAACAGGTGTTTTTTTCATTAGCCATCAACTATGGGGGTCTGTCTTCACCTCTCTGGCCCTTTGCAATTACCAAGCTCATCAGTGCTCTCTTTCTTCTTAATAATGTCAGAATTGACTCCTACATTATCAGAACAGTGTCAGCCTGGCAGGTGGTATGGTTGCAGAGCAGATGTAGTGGGCAGATAAAGATGCAGCCAATAGCAACGTCATAGTGCTGGAATTTCTCTTAGCTGTATGTATGAACACTGATATTATTGAAAGAAATCAATTATTATTCAGTTGCTCACTTGTAGGCTGCTGTCAAAGATCCATCAAGCCACTGTACTCTGGCGTCATGGATGTTCTTCTAGGATATGTAATGTTCTTTGGGAAGAGGCATTCAATGAGTTCCTTCATCCATGTGGAATTCTTACCCAGACTTGTACCGCTAAGTTTTTTTTTTTACCAAAACTTGTACTCCCACTAAATCTGCCCTCCACCAAATCTGAGGGCAGCAGACTTTTTTTCCACTTTAGCCTCCCTCTACTGCATGACTGTACAACCATTAATTGTACAACCATTAATTGACTGTACAGCCATACATTAATGTTTGTATACATAATATATAATCAATGATTGGGTAGCTGTGGTATGTCTATATTTTGTATGACTGAGTCAGCTACACATGTCCAACATGAACTGTTGATGCAAGATTTTCTGTTGTGTTTTATACACATATAGTTGTGTTCAAACTATTATTTTATTCATTTCTAAAAGTAATGCAATGGATTAATGTAAGATTATCCCATAAGGAAAGCTTGAAAGTGTTTTGTGATCATCTTAGAATTTGATCAAAACCCACTGACACCCACCTATCACTTCAGAGCAGCTAAGCTGCTGAAAACAGATCTCACACAATAGCGTAGGGTCAGGGGATAATTTAGGAAATTGAGAAGGAGCGATGCCTTCAACTGCCCTGTTGGCAGGCTTTCAGGCCTTGAATTCAATGCAAGCCGACACCAGATACCAGTAAAAGGCACAGATGTCTGTTTCCCACCATGCATGAGTGTGGAACTGTACTGACAAAGTACAGCACAATTTTCATTATCTTTTGAGTCTGGTTTGGTATGGTTTGGAAGCCTAAAAGCAGGATGCTGTTTGGTAACCTTGAGTATCTGAAAGGTCATATCAATGACATTATAACTAATGAAAACAAAACCAGTTGAACTGCTATCTTTAAATCCAGTTTCTCCTGCATCTGAATGGTGAATACTGTCAGCTTCTGGTCATTTAAACTGCCTGCCCAATACTTAACCTGTTGCCTGTATTTGTGTTGTTTTTGCACAATGAATGAATGTCAATGATTATCCTGTTCTTAGTCTTCCCATTCTGGTTCTTCTTGTCTGCAAATCATCACTCTTCTTTTGAATCTGCATAATATGTCACATGATTTGGGACCCTGTTCATTTTCATACCCGGCTGTAAATATTGTCCTTGTGTTTATAATAACATTTTAATTTGGTTAGGTGGCTCAGTTGAAATACTCTGTGACATTTTGAAGACATGTTTACTTGTAAATTACATTTTGACATTTAAATGATTTAGACTTCATGGGCTGAAATTGATTGTAATAGTTTTTCCCATCCATCTGACTCTCACAGCTGCGGTCTTGGTAGTATGGTATTGGTTCGCATCCAAGTCTTCCTAAGGCTCAAATAAAGTCCAGATGTAATTAAACAGCCATTCCGATCCTATTGGGATTTCCTGTCACTCAAATCAGATTAATACTTCAATTAACTTGTAGCTCATTAAGGCTGGCTCATGGCTCTAGACTACTGTGGTTATTTTTGGATCTGCACTGAATCTGTTTAAAACCTAGTTTTGAGGTTATCCAACTTGATGTCATGCTTGAGATATTGGCTACTGAATAAGTGAGTTCATTTAACCGTTTTTAATGCACCTTAATTTGTCAGAGCCGGAAATAAGCCTCCCATATGGAAGTGACTTCATATGGTCTTGTAAAGCTACTTTAACACAAAGTGTGTATGGTCTACCTTTATCATAAATTCTCAATACTTGTAGCAACAACTTCCTGCAGTCATACCATGAGGTTAACATGTCGAATATGAAGTGAGAGCCTGTTTGTACCTCCTGATGAGTAACATAAATGCTTTCAAAGCTGTGTCTTTATACTTAAAGTGCACTGAAAATTTAGCATTCAGGCATTAACATTTACACGTAGCTGTTAGTTGTCAATTTTTAACTTCACTCTTCTCTTAATGTCAGAACTCAGACAGACCCAAGCGCAGACTGAGATAAGTAATAAATGGGAGTTTATTTAAGTAGCCAAAAGCACAGTCCACAAAACCAAAATCAGAGTCAGTAAACAGGTGGAGGTCAAAACCAGAGAGACTCGGCAAAAGTACAAAAACACAATCCAGGGCAGTGGTCAAAAACAGGCAAAAGAGTTTGTAAACAGGCAGGCTCAGCAAAGGTACAAAATCGGCAATCGGGGAGCAAAAAAACAGGAAACAGACACGGGTAACAACAGGTTGGTAGGCAGATCAAAAGGCTTGTAACGTACAGGTAGAAAACACTGAGACAAATTGTGAGGGGGTAACCTTCACTGTTGAAATGGGTGTGGATCTTTGCTTGTTACATGTGTGCCAGGTGCATTTGTTTTGGTCAATTCAAGAACATGATCAGCCTTGTGTCTTACCTGAAATTGATTGATTGAATGGAATGTTAACATGTGAGTCATTGTGGGCCTACTTAATGACAGGTGTGCTGTCTCAGGGGGAGGGGTTTTTGGCAACCATTTGTAAAATGGAATAAAAATGTTTGTAGCCTTTCTAAAGAAATGTTTTAAATTATTGTTAAATGAAATTGTAACCGGTTACATGAACTTAAGAATGTAGGTATTGTCAAGCTTAACATCAAATAAACCCTTTTTTAGTATATATTGACTCTGATGGTTTAAGGAAAAACCCTATGCTATTGTCCGAGGCAACAGCCAGCTTCATGACACAAATTCACGACAAACAAAAGACAAGGCAGGGTATAAATACACAAACTAACAAGCAATGAGACACAGGTGAGACAGCAGGGCAGGTGAAACACATGAGTAATCAACATGGTAGGTAACAAGGTGTGCGGAGAAACAGAATGAAAACAAAAGCACATGGACAGGGAACAGAAAACAAAGTCACAAAAACCAAAGCGTATGAGGACTGAACAAGTAAAAAAACACTATATCAAGCAGGATTACTGACACTTAAAAAACTCTCAAAATGACCTTAAACACTGTATTAATCTACCTCTACATCTATTATTAGCAGGGTAGCTGTCATTATGATTCTTCCCAAAATAAAAAAGAAACTTAATGTTGAGTGAATGGAAAAATGAAAACAAAAACTTGCTTTACAACCATGGTCTTCCATTTACACACACAATACGAACAGTTTAGAGGTGTAGTGAAATTTCTTTGGATCCTCCAAACACACTGATATACAAGCACTTTTATAAATCCCACATTTTTTGCAAAAATGCATTTAGAAACGATTTACGATTAAATTCGTTCTGCTCACATTTGAAACATGAGGCACATTCTTGCAAAATGTACTGTTCCACCAACTTTCATGAAGGAAAAAATGTATACCACAGGACAACCATTCACAGTGCATACCTATAGCCTAAGTGTAGTTCTGAGGGGGGTAAATGGGAAAAGTGTAGTTAACCAGAAATCAGGGAAAAGCATGAGGCAATAGCCTTACCCAAAAACTTCATAAAATTGGGTTCTCAGTTCTCCACTGAATATGATAAAAAAAAACCATGTCCATACACTGCTGAGGATGCCCAGAGTCGTCAGATATGTTTCTGAGGAGAGTAAATGGTTAAAGTTCAGTTCCCCAAAAATCAGGAAAATGCATAAGACTATAGCCTTACCTCAAAAATTGAAAAAATGGGATTGCCACCAAAATTTCTCAGTTTTCCACAGAATATGATTGAAAACCATGTCCATTCACTGCCCAGGATGCCACAGAGTCATCAGAAATGTTTCTGAGGAGAGCCAATGGGAAACGTTTCAAGAAAAAACCTTAGAATAAAAAGTAATTTGACATGACTGCCTTATTAACTTATGTTCACGACAGCATGTGGTATATGTTGTTTGTATAGTTGGTTTAACTCCTCAGAGATAAACTTGTCAAGTGAAATGAATCTCATCACACCCCAAAAATATTAGGTTGCATTGGTTTATTAGGTTGCATATTGTTTATGATAAAATGTCATAAATTTGAGAGAAAACCACATGACATGCCCCATTGATACCTTTCTGCCTCGTAAGTGATGATGGTGCCGCCTTCATACCACCACCACCCCCAAAAAAAAAAAAAAAAAAAAAAAAAGAAAAATAAGATTTGGATTATTCGTTCCAAGAAATACAGATTCCACTTCAAATGGAACCTTTTTTTCCTCACTTATATCTCGTCTAATCTCAATAATGGCATTTATTGTGCCTTAATGTATAACCCCTTTTATCTCATGTTTTCGTCATGTTTCTTGTGCAATTAGTGTGCTTATGCCCTCACATCTATCCCCACCACAAGGAGGCGATAAATATATTTCTAAAAAAAAAAGTCCTTAAACCTAGGACTGAAAAAATGCAAGCTTTGTGGACTGAAAAAATATACCAGGGTTGTATTGTTGAAACAGTAAAACTATTGGTTCACATTCCGTGCAGAGCGCTTTTGGATGGTGCTGAAGAACAGCGCACTTCTATGTTCCCCATGTCACTGGATTTGGATGCGTGCTTAATGAGCGCGCCAGCTAGAGGGTTCAGGGACTGTCAACTCAGGCGGCAGTTCGCATCTTAGGCGGCAGTTGTCGAAGCTTAAACAGGAATTCCAGGACTGCAAATCAGATTTGGAGCTTTTCTGAAGAAAAATGAGCGATTCTGCTTATGGGGATGGTACACGACGGGAAGAGGTTTAAAATACTGAGGAGAACAGGAAGGAGGAAGTCCCTTGTGCTTAAGAGTCGAAGATTTCGGAAAGTGGGAAGTTGCTTCTTGCCTCCTCAGAGTAAATAGGCAAGTACTCCGAATGTCCTTTGAACAAAGCCTGCCGAAAGTGCACAACGAAGTAGCACACACACAAGAATAGTTTAGCAGGTTTACGAATGAATGTCGATAAAACAATTTTACTATTATAACATAAACCTGAGGTAAGGTTGGACAGTTGAGGTTTTATGCCTACGTCTCTTCTCGAAATCTCTCAGGCAGAAACTTAAACAAGCTAAAAATACGGACGGAGATGATATGGTACGATAGAAACTAGCTCACTTCATGTCTGGAAGTAACAGCTAAAATATTTAAAAGTACATGTTTATTAGGCTACGTATAAAGGAGGGATACGTATTTCAGGTAAGTTGAAAAGTTTTAATTTATCGGGCTTTGTGGGGGTGGTGAGTGTTAATTTAAAACATGTACATTGCTTTCCTAAATGACGAAAAAGAAAAAGCACAGGAAACTATCCATTTTAACACTAATTGAGCAGAAAGGAAGCGTGTTTTTCGCCTTTCTAGGTTGTGAGAATATGTTAGAAATGGCCGTATGTGATTTCATATACCTTTTTAACGTGTTTCCCATGAGGGCATAGGGTCTGTAAACTAGAGTTGCAAGCCAGTGCAAGTAAAGGGGATTAAACAGCTCTGAAGAAATTACTACTACAGGTTGCCCAACTGCAAAGCGAGCATCGCACAATTAATGTATTTCCAAGATTATGGCTTCTCAAAGTAGGGCTGATTTAATAACAAGAATGGCTAAACCAAAGGACAAACATCAATCGTGTAGTGCGTAGATGAAATGCGGTCTCATGGAGATGGTGATTGTCCGGACATCATTGATATATACAGCAAAGTCAAGTCAGATTGTGGCTGTCGCTTTTCGTGCTGTTGCCCTGTCTGTACGGCACTGAAGGGAAGACTGCAAATGAATGCAGTGCGCACTTTCTCCGTTTCTGCGTGCAATAATCGACCGTAAAACACACCAATCAGTTTAATTTTTTACATGAGGACGTTTGTTTTATACCAGCTATCTCTGCCACATATTATTAAAAAAAAAAAAACCAAGTTCGTTCACTTAACGTTGGAAATTTTGAAAGACGACAATGACGGTAATACGTTGACAAGTGTATGTATTAGGATACACACTTATTTTCTTGGTTATTTTTTTCTGTCAGGTTATATCATTCAATGCATGACTCACAAAAGAAAAATCAAGGAGCGCATAAAAAGCAATGACAGAACATTATATCGCTTCACAGTTGCATGTCATGAAATGCATTTGAATAGATATATACTTAACGATCTTCCTTTTCAAGTGAAAAAGGTCTTGGTTGGCAAAAAAGGAGCTAAAATCATATAGAACTATCCGAACTTGATATGAAATAATAATCAATTAAATAATACCATGCTAGATACCTCTGTGTTATATAAACAAGTGACATTTTAAATTTAGTCAAGGAGAAAGAAACTTTCTCAAGGATGCTGCAGTTTGATTATCAGGGCTCTTTGTATTCTTTCAGAACCAGCCCACTCCAACATAAGCAGTTGGGTTCCACAAAGGGCTGTCGTTGCATTGAGCTGTCCACTATACCCCCGAAATCATTGCCTCTAACTGAATGCCACATGGAATCTCTTCTGGTACTCCAAAGCAAAGGTGAAGGCATTGACATTTTCCTTAATATGAATATGCTGATCTTAGCTCAGCTATTGTTCGGAAGGGATATTGTAAAGGAGAACATTATATGCATTCAATATATACATCCTAAGCTATATGACAGATATGTTGGACTGTGAGATGAGTTCTATTTTGGTAACATCATGAAGTTCGACTCAGCAGAGCAGGGTAAATGCATTTTGGTTGTGAAAACATATTAATACATTAAGCTATGTCAGCATTATCAGTATAAAAAAGGACATCAAAAGTTAGCTGCTCATCAAGGTGTTGCAGCCAATGCTGTCTATTGAATATCTACATGATTTTATTTAACTGTTTTACTAGTTGTTTTTTCAGTTTGAAATAGTCTTTTTCAGGAGAGCCCAGTGGCAGAGTAACAGGGTGATTTGCAAAGTAATGAAACATCCTGTGCAGATAGTTACATATTCAAGATACACACAAATAAGGTATATGGACTAAATACTGCAGTAGGATAGTCCAGAAACAAGAACAAAACATTATTGAAAATCTCAAGTCATCATCTAAAACAAAACAGTGTTATTGTATGAATCAGGATCTCTTGTAGGGATTTCAGTGACTGAGGGACATTGCAGCTGAATGGCTTTTTCCACTCTTCAGACATCAGGCATGCAAAAAGTAAAACAAAAAAAGACTGTAAGACTTTAAGGCAGGGTTTAGGTGTAACCCTCAACAAGCACACACTGCAATGGTATTCTTACACAGAACAATGTAGAAACGATTGAGTGCACAAAAAACAAAAGCGGCCCAGTTGATGGCACTGTAGAGTTCTCAGTGATGATTTAGCTGTTCTGCATTAGTTAGGAATATTAGTGTTGCATAATAAATGCATTTGGTTGTGGTGGAGGCTTCTAGATAAATCATACTGCTGTAATCAAGGACTGAAAGAAAAGCTGTCCTGACTACTTCTTTCCTGACCTAAGGAGAAAACAGGCTTTGGATCTGAAGTAAAGAAAACATTCTTTGAGCTATTTAATGTATTGATGTAGATAACTAAGATTCATTGCCTGTACATTTATCAAAATTAACTGAATATATTTGTTGGCTTTTCAATGAGACAGTTTTATTTTGATCTAGATTTTGCATTACAGGATATCATTTGGTTTTGTGTTAGAACCAGTTTAACATAATTTAAGAGCAGGGTTTAATCAATGCCATTTATGGATGGTCTTGATTATTAAATTTGAGAAGGAGAAGAAGGGAAGGACTTCTTTCGTCTAAGACACAATGACCCAGCTGAAAATGTTGGAAGATACGTTTCACATTTAAACTTCATCAGATGCCTGCACTACTGGCCAGTGATATATTGTACCCGGGGACTCATGACCACAGTCAGCATCAGCACAGTTAGGCCTCGAAAAAGATTAAAAAACATATTACTCAGCAAAATGAGTGGTACAGTTCAGCTCTGTGGTTTGACAGTAGGGGACTTTGTTTATGTGGGAGGGATGAAAGCCTTAATCCATAAACAATAAAACAGATTGCTGTTTGTGAAGTAGGACTATTTGTAGACATTAACTGGGTATTCACAAAGCATGAAAGTTCAGAGTACGGTGAAATATGATGTAGATTTCTGATTTACATAAATGCTCTAAAATGTATAAGCTCTTATTGCCCATAGTAAAAGAAGTTATGTAATTCATAACCTACCCTAAATATCCACTTTTTGATTGGCAGTTGACAGGGTGTACTTTGGACCTTTTATGTGGCTTTTGAGGTTCTAAATGTGGAAAAGCAACCAAAACCAACATGCTTTGGAAAAGTGGCTCATACAACGGAGCCGTTTCTCTTCAGCCCTGGATTTCTTTCCAGGGGCACAGATGCTCTTGCCAAAAAAAATAAGCTGAAAACCTAGTACTTATCCTCCCGCCAGATGTGCGGAATGATATGATAAGGGATGAAAGTTCATGTGGCGTCAGAATATCTTTTATCAATGATATTTCTGTTTATAACATTTCCAGAGGTTTGCTAGCTGTCACCGAGAGGAAATGCTTAGTATGCAAACAGTCCTCAGCTAGATGAGCATGGTGCTGGTGGAGTGCTGTTTTGTAAATATAATATCTTAAGGCCATAACCAACTGAGGCACATATTTCAGAGTATTGACACACCCCCGCTCATATCATAGCCATGCAACTGCCAGACTGCAGCGGATTTAACGCTGGGAAAAGGAAAAAGTAAAACCTTTTGCTATCATTTTGTTAACCGTGCAATTTATACTTTTTAGACATGTCTCAAAATGCCTTTTCTGACATTATTTTCATAACAAGATGGTACAGTTTGCTAAACTTTTTCTCCCATTTGTCATTTTTTTGTGTATGGTTTCCAGCACTCCAGAAAAAAGGAAAGCTGAGCTTGCAACAGCTATACTGTCCACTTTAATGAAAGAATGGAAGTGCAAGTTGAATGAAAAAAAAACAGCTTATGTGAGAATTCTTTTTGTGCAGTGGAGAAAGGGGAAGTGTAATTTCTTTGATGTTTTTTTTTCAAATTATATAAGGATAACTAAACATAATCCTCCAAAGACACCTTTAACTTCACAGCGACGACTTGGGGAATCAACATGTGTTGGAAGGGTTTGTGTAGCCAGTCGGATGTCGTGGGATGATTGGTTGGAACTTTTTATGGAAAACGCTTCTGAAGTGCACCATGGGATCTTCCATGACAATACAAAATCAGCATCTCATTTTAACATTTCGTCTAAAGGATGGCACTTTCTGCGACATAGGACCCCTATAACCGTGTTGGAACGCTGTTGGATTGCTGTTGGCCCACCAACACGTCTTATAACAGCAACTTAAATCGCAATACAAGTAGTTGTTAGCCAATAGCTAACCAAGTGCTAACATGCTTATGTGTAGCAGTTTATCTTGAGAAGGGTAGATGGGGGTCTGGTTGCTAGCAATCGTACAGAACATTTCACATGTGTAATTATGACAGATTAAAGGCAATACATGTACCACACCCAGACTTATACATAGTTAAACATGCACTTGTCAAAGAGAGTGTCAGCGTTTTTTTTTTTTGTTTGTTGCTCTAAACATAATTTCACTTCTGATTTGGCTTCACAATGTTTTTGTGAAGCTATCCAGTCATGCCTCAAATTTGAATGTAGCAGCTGAGCACCATCTGATTAAACTACCTATGGTACAATTTGTCACATTTTTACCTATAAATAGACATACTTTTATGTGACTGTTCAGGATTGTGTCATTTGAATAAATTGACATATTTTGGCAAATCTCAAAATGAGATAAATATACTTTAAATCAAATATTTCCTGACTTTACTTGCTTGTTAACAGATCTGCTGATATTTACAAATTGAAGGAAAACTTTGTTTGGGAACATACTATTTACTTCACTTATCTGATTTTAATAAGAAAAAAATGATAAGTATTATCATTTGTGTGGCTTTTGTTATTTTTTGAAATTTGGTATGACAGTATTTTTTATACTTGCTGCCACCATACTGGAGGGATCTTTGGGAATATGATGTGAAATGGTTGTGTGGCATAAGAATTTGCGTTGATTGTTTCCGTAAGGAATATAAAATGTGAAGGGATGCCAGGACCGAAGCTGTTGATTGAACTTCTTCTTTTTACAGCACTTCACCTCAAAGAAGGAAAAATCACGACAGCCTTTTGCAATCCAAAAGGCCTTTTGTGAAACTATCCCCTCAGTAACACATTAAGTCAGTTGTATTCAGTTATGTTATTTGGTTGATAGTTTTGACCGAATTTAGACCACTACCCTGAGTGCCCATTTTACCTCAAAGTTATTGATCATGGCGTTAATAGCTTCAGCATCGACACAGCGACCCTGAGTGAATGGGAATCATTTACTAAAGCATTGGGCTAATCGCCTCCAAGGTATTATAGGAGTCGTGTCAACTTATGGCTGAGCGAAGTCATAAAATATTTGCCCATTCCGCTGTTTGACATTCCCTTTCAGGTTTAGCCAGTAATGCACACCCCTGGCCTCCACCTGTCCCATTTCAGGTTATATGGTGCCGCTCTAGATGAAATGTTTTTGTAATCCAGCGATGTGTGACTGAGTAAGGCGAAAGGATACTGTTATGAGCTCCTAATTGAACACCCAAACTTTCATAGCTCAACGTTCCTGCTTTGAGTTAAATAAATCCCTCTCTAGGTGGCTTGATGCTGATCATGAACTGTAGTTGTAAAACACATTTGTAATATGAGTGTCCTGATATCTATGTTATTTTTAATTTGAGTAATCAATATTTGACTGTATTGCTTTTGGGCCTCTCCTTACTCCGTTTATGAGCTGTGCTGGGGTCATTGCGTGGTTGGAGGCTGAAGAGCTGGCACACAATAAGAAGTTTCCAGTCTATTGCTCTGTGTAGGAGGCCAAACACTATCATATTATCGCAACAGATGCACAGGCACCCAGTTGTAAGTGAATTTTTTTTTCACTTGAGCTGTAGCAGTCAGACTTCTATACAAAATATATCAACTGGGCACATTTGTAAAGGGTATTAGAAGATGCAAGCACTCTAAATATGGCAGTGATGGTTTAAAACCTGGCATCAACTCAAATAAACATGAAGCTCTTCATGCTGAATAATCTTGCTGTTGATAATAATTGGAGGATTTGGAAAAAAAAATGGTAGAGGAACAAATAATCTAAAAAATCAAATTTGTATTACATTTCCTAAAGGTCATCCACTGACTACATGGCATCTGATTTACCAGTCTTTATTTTTGGGGAAAGAATATGACAGCTATAAGCAAAGTAGTGAGTGACAAACTGGTTTAATCAAACATTTTGTCAATGCTTGTGCTATACTCAAAATGAATATGATAGGTTTGTTTCATACAGTCTTGTTCAAAACATCATAATAGCAAAACAAAATTTTCCTGATGAAGTTTTGGACTAATTCACAAAGCTTACATACATTACATAATGTGCACTTGTGAATTTTCAAAAGCATTTCATTGTATGCTCCTCATTGTCACGTGTTCCATTTTTGATTGTAGCCATAGGTGCTTAGCCATTTATTTGTATTTATTCCTGAAAGCTTCAAGATGGAGGAAGAGACACAGTTTTTCAATTAAGCAACAGTTATATTGCTGCTAAAGAAAGACAAAACAAAACTCTAATGGACCAAAAAGTATGCAGTTATAGACTTTGACAGTCATAACAAGAACCCGTTCTGCTTGTATACAGCATAGAGACTCTACTGTTTAATGCCTGCTTCATGTGGACATTAATTATTGTTGTTCAGCTTACAGTTTCAAATGGCAACCCACATTGTCATGCAAGCATCCTCATCTCTGTGCTGTGTATCCATTTACTAAAGAGGTTGTTTTATTGCTAAGCTGTAATTTTAGTTTTTTTTCTGCCTCCCTCTCATCTGGATATGAACTAAAATTACTGTTCCCTCAGCTTTCAACGCGGACTGCTTTGAGGGTATTAGCAATGCAGCGCTACAGGCCTTGAGTTTCTGGTGCAAGTCCCAATCACTGCTCCGAGCCATCAGCATGGGGTTTCACCTCAGTAACTATAGTAATTGTCTAGCCGTTAAACGGGACCCATTAATGTAAAACGTTTGTAAGCACAGGAAGTTTCTGTGTTGTGATTGGTAAGCAAATAACATTTAAAAACCATGACTTAAAATTGTGCAATGGAATCTGATCATGTATTGGAAATGTTTCAGTTAAATGTCTGTGTCAGAGAAATCAATGCAGGACTTTTTTTGTGACTGGTAAGTGGTTTTGTTGTTGATTTCACTTGGTTTGCTTAACAGTGTTGATGATGCAGAAGAGTATTTATTTTTCAGTCCCAGGCATGCTCCATTCTAAGTACATCAGTAACCACAAGGTTTACTCTGGCTTAGGTTGAGGCAGACTTTCCTGGGTAATTACAGAAAAAAATGTCTGTTGCATTTCATCAATAGTACCTTGAAAAAGTATGTGCCTCAAGTCTTATTTTCTGTATATTTTTCTGCAAATTTTTGACACTGAATGATGTCAGTTATTCAACCTTCGCCTAATATTAGATACAGGAATTTGAGTTAACAAATAATAAAACATTTCTATACTTAGTTATTAAATAAAGTTATGTAATATCCAATGTTTTCATGTGAAAGTATTTCTCAATACGTGGTGATGACAACTGTAGCAGCAATGAATGCAGTCAAATATTTCCTACAGTAATTGATCAGTTTCTGACAATACTGTGGAGGAATTGAATTGAACGTACCTATTTCCTCACCTGAAGATTGCATGTTTGATTACCTTGCACTCAAACAAAACCGTTGCAATTTCTTCCTCTCACACTTCCTCAAATACAGCTACAAATTAATGTGAAAATACAAAAATATGGGCTTATAGAAGGTAAACGATTACTGAAATGGTTCAGAGAACAGGAAAATTGTGTCTGTTATTGAAAGATCATAGAAAGGTTGTCAGAATTATGAAAAGAAACCTCTTTAGAGGCTTATGACTAATGACAACAACAGAGTTACTACAGTAACAGCCACCCACCAAAAGACAAAAGACGGAAAAATCAGAGAAATCGGCTGACCCCCATCCCTGGACAGTAAATGGTTAAATAGATTTGCATAGATAGTGTCATGCATCAATAACTACATATAATGAAATTATACACATATGTAATGTACGCCGCTATTGAAAATACAATTTCCAGTTAATGTGTAAGATGTACATTTTATTGTTAATTTATTGTCTGTATAATTGTACATATTATTGAAAAGAACTCAACCCCTCATGCTTATGTAACCCCATCCTGAATGCTATAGTTAAGCCAGTGAAGGGCGTTCTAGTCACTGCACAAGGGTATTGGGTCTGTAACTGGAAGGCCACTGCTTACTGATACACCTACAACACATGCAGAAGCAACTTTTCTCATCCAAGTACTGAACAAGCCCATAGTTGCTTAGCCTCAGCGATTAAACAGGAGCTTGATACGTAGTGATATGGCTGCCGGCTGCATAGCGTGATGAGTAATTATGCAGCAGTTCTTTTGCAGCAGTTAAGCTTTTAGACAGAAATCAAATGGAATAGATTCATCAACCTCTACTCCCCTACACACTTGTTTTGTGTCGTCTGTTTTTGCAGTTTTCGGGGTTTGTATGAAAGCAGCATTCAGATTTTGAAAAATTTTAAAAAGAAATGTAGGGAATAGGATTAACAAAACAAATGGGAGCGCACAGTGGGCATATAAATGTATGTTCTCGCTGACAAGATGGGTGGTGGGTTAAGAAAATGGCTGCACAGCCGTATAATCATTTCTGGCTTCTGATCAAGAAATTGATGTGCAGCACTGTTTAATAGCAGCCTTTGATCCTCCTCTGTGTGTGTGTGTGTGTGTGTGTGTGTTTGTGTGTGTGAATCTCAGCAGACACAGTATGCAGTAGAGAACAGTGATTTTTTTTTTTCTCAGAGCATATTATTTTGATCCCTTCTATTCTTTCGCCTGGAAGATTTATGACACAAAAGCAGCAAAGCCAGTGTACGTGCTATTTCCAGTTCTTTTTCCATTAGTATTTTTTTTTTTTGTGCCAAACCTATACTGTAATCATTATCACGGTTGTACTATAGTGTGGGATGGGCTAATGGCAGATGTATTTTACACTTTAAACTGGCTCAGTATCACTCCCAGGCATTTACATGCAACTCAAAAAGGGGACAGTTCCCTGAAGTTTGTTGTGCATATGTTAACATTGAGATCCTGGAAGGTCTGGGTCATGATCCCCTCTGGGATGTTGGCAGTCTAGAGCTCTAGCTTCACCCTCGACTCCTCCCGATTTTGTACTTACTTGAATGATTTTTGTAATCATAATTCCCTTCATTTTGCTGTCACTATTTAGTGATACCCTGCATAACCTCAATGTAAAAAAACACTCTCAGTTCCCTAAGAAAAAAAAAAAACACTGACAATATTCTGAGGTTGTTGTATGATGAATGAAAGAAAACGGTTTTGGTTTGGGGGACAAGCTCCCTGAATTACACAAAGAAATGGCTGAATCCTCTAAGGATATGAAGGAATTGAGAGCTAGTCTAACAAATATTTGGACTGGGTACAGCCCGCGCGCTGTTAAACCCAGGGAACCATCAGCATCATGCCATAGAGCAGCATGAATCCAAGATGGCGGACCCGGAGAATCGTCACCAGCAGTGCAATCACTGTCTAATTAACTTGCCTGATAATTAAGAGGGTTCAGATGCAATGGCTTGCCTCCAAGATTCGTGTCTGAAGTGGCTTCCCACTGTGTGGATGACCAGGGATGGCAGACAGACCCAGAGCTCTCATTATTCATCCTCTTTGATATCCTGGCCACCAAGAGGAAGATATTGATGAAACAGATGAAATTCTCCAGCAGTGACATTAAATTCTATTTGGATTTTTAGTAACTTTACTGCTCACCAATGCAAGTTTTTATATTGTCTGTTCTCTTATCCCTTCTTTGTCTGGGTCTGTCAGTCTCTGAGGTTGGGGCCATTTCATTTCCATCTTAATTGGAAGTTGGTGACTTTCAGGGCTAAATTCACAATTTTTTCCTGGAATAAACTTTTGCTAACTGTTTTGTGCTTTGTTTCTTTACACTGACATACAGTTAAAATTTAAATTCTAAGTTCAGATGTAACAGGAATGCTCTGTGTTAAAGTGTAATCTAATATGAATATTAATATTTTAGGTTTACAAATGTTTAGTGGGCAGCTTGTGCTTTTTAGGGTGCAGAGGAGCATTTCAGTTTAATGATGCCTACAGAATTATCCAAATATGCTTACCTGGCCTTTATTATCACCTCTTGTTTTTATTATACACTGTTTTACTGTCTTACTGTGCTACTTACTGTTACTGTTAATAAAATTATATTGGTAAGGTATGGTATTAGTGGTTATGGTAAGATATATCCAGGTAGGCTACGAGAAGGCTTTTATCATTAGCAAGTTTAATTAGATGAGGGGACATTTTGTATGTTAGATTGCTTAGGATGGAGAGTGTTGGGCAGACGAGGGGGTTCTATTCCCAAATGTAGTCGGGAATAGGTGATGGGTAAAGGGATCACACAGCATCTATACAAAATAAAGCCATGCTTGAGGAGATCGAACTTGAGGACAGCAACATGTTAACTACTTAATTTCTTCAAAATGAAAGTACACTTCTCCACCTTTCAATAAAAATACAGTTTCAGTGTTAGAAAATGAGCAATTTATTACGCACAGATTAGAGATTGTGAAATTGGCCTGGTTGTATATCAACAGTTACCTGCCCCCTCTGTGAGTCGTAAGGGTTAGTCTTGCCAGGACTAGTTTCCTTTTGGCCCTTCAGCTTCGTAATGGTGAATGTTTTGCTGTTTTACTGTCATAATTTTTCTTTCTAATGTACCCCCTCATATCAATATGAAGCTCCATAGTCTCTGTTTGTCACATTATAAATCTAAAATGTTGTTGATAATCAGAAATACTCCATTTTTCTTCATCAGTTACAGCTACTGCAACTCCCATCTCTATTGTATACGCCACTCACCGAACCTCACCAAATTTGTTTACACAAACTTCCATTATTGCTAACAAATTTTAGGATGATGGTTTTCACTCATTATTGCATTGAGAAATCACACAGAGCTTGCCACCATTTTGTAAATCTTTTTCATAAAGTGTTACGTAGGGCAGTAAGTTTGGGGTTCAGTTTCCATACTGTACCCCCATTTCTTAAGACTCTTGGCACTCAGTCTGTGTGGAACAGCGATCCTCCAGATGTAGCTGGTGATGACAGGGATGACGTCTGGAATAACACACTCACCAAAAATCCAAACCATCAGTCAGACAGTACATTTCCTGCATAGGATATATTTAACTCAGATAAAAAGATAATTGATAAATCCATCCTGCCCTGAGGTGTTGGTTCGGTTTCTAGGCTCACAGTGGTACTTCAGGTTTCATCCATCCCATAGTATTCCTTTGCATCTTGCATCTGAATGATGACTCCACTCTCGGTCCAGCACTGCTTCAGAAATATATTTGCCTGGTTGGCCTTATAGGTTCTTGCTGTGTGCTGGATGTCACCACACTCACACTGTAAGCTTTACTGGAGCCACATTTATCGTGATGTTAGTGTACGTTAGAACTATCTGTTGTGTGGATACTGGGGGTTCTCTGGGGTCCAAGAGGGGACAGAACTCGTTTTGGAAACAACTGATCTAAAGTTTAGTTTTTACCCATATTATTGATCTATATTTACCGTAATGCCCTACCTGATGTTTCATCCTCAAATTATACAGTATGTTTGTAAATATATACTGTGGTCCATTGGGGGGAGGGGAGTACATCAGCAACTAAGGGATTATGGTACAAATTACATTTTATTCATTTAGCAGTCACTTTTAATCCAAAGTGATTACACAGGAATTGTGTTAAGTGCATCAGTCAATGCAACAGCATCCAATAAACAGCAAATTTCCACATGCAGGGCTGTAATAAACAATGGCTGTAAAAAGGGCAGTTGTGAGTATGTAGTTTTATAATGATGCATAATACATTCTTTTTTTGTTGTATTCCTGTACTTTTTATGTGAACAGTACTAATAAAATAATTGGTCCTAATTGCAGGATGAAAATATGAAAATCATGAAATGTCCCTGTTGTACCTTTTTGATTGTACTGCCTTCTTCCATCTTTTTCACAGTGCAAAACTCTTATACAAAACTGTTTTACACTGAAAATGTTAAAAGCTTTTCGGTTACACATATCGCCACGTCACCTCTGCAACTTTCGTTGTGTATTGAAATTACCCTCATCAAAAAACACTGGAAAACACTGTGGGGTGTGATGCTTCTCCACTTATATCCGTTTGCTTGTGTGTTACCTCCTACCACAATGAGCAATGTACTGCAGTCCTCCACAGCAGCTACTAATTGCTGCAGCAGAACTCCACAAAGCTGTTCTCCAGTGGCTTTCCAGCCTTTATCCCAGCGGTAATGAGAGCCTGGCGCAGCGGACCAGAGCTGTGACACCGTCACGCCACAGCGTGACATGTAGCCACGGCGCACCGCTGGATTAGCGCTTTCAGTAAATGCGAGTACGCGCAGAACTAGGACTGGATGTTCCGGTGAGCTGTTGTTCACTGGAGCATGCGTTATTCATTCACTTTTACCCTTCAAAGTAGTCAGACAGAAATTATTAGTAATTTAGAGCCTGATTCAGACCTGTGCTTAAGTGATTTCTCACTTATTTATTGTTTCGAGAATGTGAGACTTACGCACTTCACCGCATGAGTAGAAAACATTACAGGGGTAGAAAACATCTGTGAAACATGTGTAGACCTTTGGTTTTGTATCGGATGGTGTAATGGATGAGGAATACCAATCATTGTAAATTGGATGCGTGTGTGTTTCCATTTTAGTTAGCATAAGGGAACGCCCTAGAAATCCCCTGAAAAAAATGCAGACTTCAGGGTCATGTGGAAACATGGAGAGACGAAAAAATAAAATATGCACAGTCTCTAAACTGAGCTCTTTTCCTAAGGCACCATTACCCCTGTAATCCCTAGGAAGTAAATATGCTATTTCTAAGTGTTGGGTTTGGCTGTACATTTCTGGGCTTTTCTGTATCATCATCAATCATGTTTTTCACATTTAAATGAACGTGTCCGTTGAAATTTGTGTTCAGTTATTTCGATTATCATTTTATATCAGGCTGGTTAGTATTTCCTAGTTGATATCAATGGAAGGGCTGTATAGAACTATGAAGATGAATCTTTTTCTACATCTGATTCTGCTGACTAGTTGAAAGAGAGTAGTTGTTTGGCAAGAGAGAGAGAGAACTATAAGTGGATGAGAGACTAGGCATTGAAATTGAGAAATTGAAAAGGGAATCATGCTGGCAATTCTATGCTTTGAGGGAACTGTACGTTCTGCTTAACATTTCTTTTTTAATAAAGAGTCAATATGGCATACGATTCTTGAGAAAGGGGGCTAGGTCTAACTGGATTTTCGATTTGGACACATACTAAGTTCTGCAATTCCAAAGTAAATGACATCACATATAAAACCGATTCTGTACCGCAGTTGATTGGTTACAGTTTCTTTACCCCATTCTCAAGTGTTGATTTTATAGCAAAACCAAAAAAAGTATCCTTCAGTTGCAAATATGTGCATTTAATCTTTCTCCATGTGGAGTGCATTTTGACAGGCTATTTATGTTCCTTGCATAATTTGCTGGACATCCTTACAAATCCCAACACCCAATCAATAAATGGTTAACAGATGCAAGAGTGGTTTCATGTACATTCGAGCGAAGTCCTTCAATGGCTCACCAAATTACCAGATCTAAGACTAACATTGATCTGCAGTACATCATAATTAGGCCACCATAATCATCCTTCATACGTACAAGTAATATTGGCATTGGTTTAAGCTCATGTACAGTTTTTGTTTTCATTTTCTTTGTCACTGAAGTTAAACCATTTCTATACTCCACCTCAAGGTGGTCTGTGGTTTATTTAAACATGGGATGATTGGGAATATTTTGTCCCTGTGCTGCTGGACCTGGACAAAGTGATTCCAACATGCTTCAGCTTGTGCGTCTGCACCTACTTAGACCTAAATGCCTGCTCAGATTAGCCAGCGTTCCTGAAGATCGAAGAGGAAGTAGCAGGAGGGGACTCCTCTTCCTCTCTTGCTCATCCTGTGGCAGCCTGGAGTACAGCAGGTCACACAGTCGCGTGCATGTTCGACGCGGCCTCGGGTGGACGGTGCAGTGGCACAGGGCTTCGGTTAGCTTAGTGGCCTCCATGCTTCACCAGAGTCCGACTTGCCTCCAAGGCATGCCCCAGTTCTGCAGCAAGAGATGGCTTCTGTGTCGCTGAATGTCGCCATTCTAAGATCATTCCCCCCGCAGATGGGGGAAAAGGGTTGTACAGCCGGTATTTTCTGGTGCCCAAATGAGATGTTGGGCTATTTTCAATGGGAGACTGCTCAACAAAAGGCTGACATGTGAAGCTTTTTTATGCTCATAGTACATACAATCAAAGAGTGCTGTAAGCACTGTGAGAAGGCTCTCTCTCCAACTTCGCACTTTTATCTGCCTATAATATTACACACGGTATTATGTTAGAGCCTTCAGCCAGTCACAATGACATGGTTATTCTCACGTTCGTATCTCGGTTCCTCCTTCAGAGAACTGAAGTTCTATACTGAAACCTATCAATTTTCAGCTCCGTAATCTCTCAAAGAACCAGAGGTTCTTCTTGAGCAATGGTCCAGTGTCCCAGTGGAAAAAATCGAAACTTGCATAATGGCATTCTAAAAAGGGATGAAGCTGTTCTAAGGGTGAAGACAGAACAGACTTTTTGTAAGTGAACACAAATTCATGGTGTTAATTTGTATTTCTGCAATTTTGTCTGCACTGGCGTATGACATGCGCTGACCTTACATTGAAATAGGTAGATAAAATGATAATTAACATCATTTATAGATGCAGCTGTAAATAACAGGACATTTGTAACTGTCAGAAGAACACAAGGAAAGTCTAGAATGAACGGCTTTGACAGTTTGAGGCTTGGAGTAGATGTCTGTGTCCTCGTCATTTACCCCAAATGGTGCATGGCTCTCATTTGCTTGACGTCCATAAGGACACAGTGGCCAAAAATGATTTATCCATATTTTTTGTATTGAGGATTCTTGAGACACAACGGGACATGGTATATGGGGACACTAGTTGTTAGCTGTGTGAATTCAAAGATATATAAATGAAACAGATATGAGGGATCTAAGAAGGATAGATAACTAACTCTGTTATCTGCTATCACCTAGCATAGGGTGAGACTTGTTATCATTACTTTGTGTGCACTTAAGAAAATAATTACACATACATGTTGTTTCCCTCTGGTGCATGATACCCCCTGCGGGAAGCCACACAGTTAGAGAAA
Source organism: Albula goreensis (assembly GCA_022829145.1). NCBI lineage: Eukaryota > Metazoa > Chordata > Actinopteri > Albuliformes > Albulidae > Albula > Albula goreensis. The sequence continues at coordinate 6,197,757 of CM040742.1, read as the reverse complement.
AGTTATTACATTATAGACGAAGCATCATATTGAGAATAGCTGTGCATTTTTCATGCAAGTTTCTGTTTTGTACTTGTGAAAACATTTGCTTCCTGTTTTGTAGAGATTTGTTAGCAGTGACAATTTTGAAACTTCTGTGAGACATGAGATATTTTCAGTGAATACAGGTCATGTTGTGAGTGATATGAAGGATAAGGCTGCGTCTTATAGGGGAAAAAGAACAGACTGTCAGTGAATATATTATTGTGGATTTATTGCTCATGAACACTGACTAAAAATAATTCGCTTGAATGATATATTTAACTTAGTTTTACAATGAAGATGTCCACTTCTGCTCTCTGTAGGTCTTCATATGGGAAAATCCATTGTAGTGTACTCCATCGATACTGAAAGCTTTCACAGAGATGGGTGGTAAAGTAGTAATGTAAAAAGGATGGGTTAATATGAACGGGTTAATATGTGTGGTAATGTGCTGAAACAAGGAGTGATGCTTGATTCAAATATGTAAAAACCCCCTGCATATTATAAGTCATCACATCGTTAGTCTCCAGTCCTTTTCGGTGCCCATGCAATTTCCGAAGATCCATCTCATTGATGACCTAATTAAAAGTGAGAATCATTCAGTGAATATTAACAACCTGGTTCCTTTAAGCCACATGTGGGCCCCTTTCGAAAGCACATGCCATGAATCTGAAATCAGTACCTGGATTTGCAAGTCTCGGCAATCTATGTTCTGGATGAATGGCTAAATGGGGTTGGTGTGGAACAGTGAGGACGTTGGAGGGAACGAAGACGATGGACTGTGCGCATCCTGTAGCCCAAGGAAATCACTGTGAAATTATGCATATAAAGATTATTTACTCCTCTTTTTGAAAGAGTGCCCCTTCCAAATTATGTGGAGTATACTTTTGCAATGGCAGTCGTTCTGTACTATTTTTTATGTTTTCTGCCTATTTATACAAATATTGTTGAACATACAACACACAGATTATTTTGAGGTTTGGGTTCAGCTACACATGTTTGTTTGATGACAGGTAACACCCAGAATTTCCTGATTCTCTTATTTTGAGCACACAAAAGTCATAAATCATTATGAGGAAAATGGAATCCATATACATCCTTCTAGTTAGACACTTATGTTTGTTATGTGAACCCAGTGCAACCATAGTCTGTTTGCCGGTTTTATCCCTATTGTGTAGCATATGGGTGGCATTTCAGTTCGTTACACTACAAAAATTTGTACTGGTTTTTGATAGGGTCCGTTTCTAATATGTTATCCTGTATAATGGCTATGTATAGATTGTACTGGAAAAGTCAGGAAATGCAGAGGATTTGTGTCTTGCTAGAGTTTCAACTGCCCAAACCTACCATGACAACCATATGGGTCCTGGCTTTGTATAGAACTGTTATAACCTGGAAGGCTGTAGTTTTGTAGTCTGCCCTTGTAAAAACTTGTTTTAGCAGTTCAAATTTATAATGTAATGTTATGTGTCACCATAGTCTGGGTACCTGAAAAGTACATTAATGTACATGTAATGCAAAGTGATTCACCTGGGCTTTGTAATGCCTTAGATTTTGACTGAATATACTGTAGAAGTATTGTGTGGTACACAATTCCTCAAGCCATCATCTATGAAGTCTGTGTTTGAACTAACAATAACGTTTGTTTCAAATATAACATCAAAAATCAAGATTAAATGTTCACCCAGGCTATGTTATTACATCAAGGTGATGAAACAAGGAACTTTGAGGCAACAGCAGTACTGTCATTAGTTTACTGAACGTGGATAATATCCATATTTCAAAGGGTGTAGCTACAACTTGGCAATGTGTAAATTATACAAGGGAGTGATCTGTCTGTAGAAATTATTTGTTCCTTTTTGTGTGGAGGTTATAATCATAGAAACAATTAGGAAACAGGAAAAAGTAAAACAGCATGAGCAACATAAAATATATCTTCACTTTTCATTGCCTTGTGGCCATTAGACCTGGAGAATATTAGGGGCAAGCCTTGGTTCGTAAATAGTCGTGATGAGACATGGATTCTTGCTCTTGACAGTCGGGGCACACTTCTTTTTTGTACTCCCTCATTATTTGCGGAACAGTGTCCCTGGCTCTTCCCGGCGAAGGCAAACCTGTCACAGATAGCGTGTTGCTGCAGAATAACGCTGCCAAACTCCTGAACACTAATGGACTGTTGAGAGGAAACAACTGTGTCCATATGTAGCATACAATTGCAATACCTACAGTGTGTTGTGCAATAGTTGATCTGTTCAGTAATAACATTAAGAAAGATGAATATCTAAAATGAATCAAATGCAGTTGTTTTATTCGTGAATAACTGATTTTTCCTCACAATACATTGTATTGCATCTGTGATTTTATTTATTCCTGTTACTTGAAGAAAATGTTTATTTTCTGTTTATTTTCTGCTATTCTCTTCCAGGTTGGAGAAAACTGAAATATCAGATTTAGTACATGTTATTAGGCCCACAGTGCTCGGTAAATACGTGTTCATTGTGTAACTATGTGCTATGTGGTTTGTAGTTCTGCAATGCTGAGAGAGCAGGAGAGACAACCCCATTTAATGGACAGCTGTGAGACTAATCCTATAATTCCCATAAACCCCTGGCTTTCTATTAATTTGGATTACGTGGCACACATCAGGTAGAGATAATCCCCCGATTCTCTCTTCAGTTCGCTCTCTCCACAGTTACTCCAAACAGATCAATTAGCTAACAAACCCGTCCGATATGTCCTACATATGTGCTAAGGTGGAGCAAAAAAAAGAAAAACAAAAAGATTTCCTCAAATTTTATTTCTTCAAATAATGCACCGCGGCATCATCGGATGCATTTTTAGGTTTTAATTGCACTCATGAACTGCAGAAGGCAAATAAAATCTTCAAAACAGTTGTAGATTGACCTGTAGATTATTAATTTGAAAAAACGTGGGCACCAAATAAGTGGATAATTTGTTCAAAGGCAGAAATAAATAGTAAGCTTTTGTAAAATCCATCTGTTTGTAAAGATGCAGTGAAAAGGAGCAAAACAATATTAGTCTTTTTATTAGTCTGAATACACGTTTATGTAAATATCAGGTGATTTAAGATATATTCAGCATTACATTACAGCCAACAAATTTACATGTCCTGTTGTAAGAAATTGTCAGGTTAGTGTTTGATACAATCAGTAATGTGTGGTGAAATCTTTGCCTGGGTAGGCAGTGACCTGTCAATGTCTATAATAGAAAATATAGGCTACATTAGTTAGGCTCTGGAGCGATCTGGAGCTATGCCCAATCACAAACCATCGAAAAAAAGTCTTTAAAAGTGTTGATAATATACACATGGTGTTAATATGTCCTTTTAATAGATGTTACTGGTCTTTAAAACCTGGTAGCCATTGCTACATGACATGTAACAAGCTAACCAGTTAGCTCATTCATGGCAGCTCACAGCAGATGGTCATACATGCTCAAGTCTGTAACAGGTGCACTGCTAGCCGGAGAAGGGCTCGGCCCAGAGCGAAAAGGACTGGATGTCATGTGACATGGAAGAGCCATAGACTGTAGGGCTGAGGCAGTCTTTTCCTCAACATTGACCATTCAACACAGAGTGAGACATGGCTACATATTATGTGCAAATCTACGAAAACTTAGTGCAGACAGAGGCACAGATAGCCTCTGCTTCATCTTTCAGGAATGGTAGTTTTTAGGAGCAAGCTGTGTGCAAAAGGAGCATACTATACTTTTAAAGCAACTATTCTAACTAGTTTTACTGGAGTATGAGTAATCCTGAGACACATTATGAATGCAGAAAATGTAAAATAAAATAAATAAAATCCATAAAATTATGAATTATGAATATGAAGAAATGATCAGTAGATACAACCATCATGTAATCTCAACATTTCTTTTCAGCTTTGGTGAGGCACTGCCTACCCTGACTGCACATCCCTGGATACCATGTACTTTTGAAGTCGTGTCACAGACATCCCTTTAAACAGGCGTGGGTATGAGTGTCAGTTTCAGAAAGGTCTGACCAGGTAATAAGCCTCCATTATCTTTGTGTTCTCTGTGTTGTCAGCTGCCAAGAGGTTGTGAAAAATGAAGCCGTCCGCCCTCATGGTCCTCCTGATCAGCTCGGCTGCCTGCATCAATTTCAAATTCATTTCCAAGAGAAACTCTGGTAAGCCTACAAGTTGCTTTACAGTAACCTTTTCTATGGGGTTTTCTATGTATCGCTTTTTCCAGGTGTTTCCTTTTGTCGTCTCCATGGTCTATAATTAAACAAGAGCCGAAATAGTGGACATAACAATCATTAACAGCTGTATGTGTTTGTGTGTGCAGTATATTTGTAGGACGTTCTGACGTGCGGGAACACAGAGACGATGCTTGTGTGAAAAGCCCTTAGAGGCAGTCTGCTGTCACACTGCAGTGCATGTGCTTGCAGTCTCTAAGATAAAAATACTCAATGTGATGTGATTTTGGGATTCTGTGTTTTTTTTTTTCATTTTAGGACAGTGATTGTGCGTTTTTGATGAAGCTGTGCTGTCACAGCCATGCCAAATGAAAATAAAACCACAGTATTACATTTCATTGGTGGCTCATAATAATTAAAACGGACGGACAAACAGAGTACATCATGACCAGTGTGATTTGATAGCATTCTTGTTCTTTACAAACTTGTACAGCATTTCTTATACCCAAAGATTATTTTGTGGATGAAAAGAAGTCTTCCTTCTCTGATCAAATTCAGCTTGTGAAACAACGCATTAATAGTCTGGTGTGTTATTTTGAAAAATAGATTGTTCAATTAAAAAGGATGGACACTATCTGAACAATGAATATGGATAGAATCTAAATGATTTCTTTTAATTATATCTCACAATGTAGCCTTCTCACATTATAGAACATACAAATTATAAAGCATAACTGAAATTGGAAAAAATCATTACAAAGAAACAAACTTCTCTTATGTAAACCAAGATCTTGTTAACTGTATATTCATATTCTTGCACTACTGCACCAGCATTGAGTGCAACATGCAAAAATGGCTAGCTCACTGTAGGCTACAGTACAGTCTTATACAGTATCAATGTTTCTATTGGCCATTACCCATATGAAGCATTCTGATGTATAATACATGAATTGTCAAATTTGGGATATAGTAAAATGTTCAGTGTTAAGTACACAATTTTCAGTGTTGATTTCAGCTCTGATAGAGTCATACTCTTATGAGAGTGGGCTTATATGAACTTAGAAAAATTAACACTCAACATTTTACTGTGCACTCATCCACTGCATTTTTACACATTTTATTGTGTCCTAATATGCTATAAGTATGCTTTTAGTCTTCACTGGGATACGCTATTTTATTTTGATATATAAATGTAATATTATCTGAAGTGCTTAATCGGTATATTGTTGTCAGTAATATATACACAATCCTCAATCCCTGGTAATGCAATGGGAATTGTGCATTTGCAATCTCTTGAGGAGGATGATGGGACAATCTCAGCAGCTTCCCAGCCGTAGTGTCCTACCTCCATGACTTTTTCGAGATAAGTGTTCATTGCGAGTCAGCAGTTTTATAATCTCAAAATCACAAAAGGAAAAAAAGACTTATCTTCCCCATGTCTTCCTCATATGGCCACAGATCTTTTCCTAAGTAAGGAACAGTTTGCCTGTGTCTTTGTTTGCATAGCTTGTGAGTATATACAGAGGTGAAGTTGGTCACGTGAGTTTGTGCAGAAAGTTGGGTTTCCTGTTCGTTTTGCCATTGTTTACAAAATGAATATGCAACACGTGAGATTCCCAACCTTGAGACTGTTTCTCTGAATTATATGCTTGTATTTTGATGTCATTTTACACTCTCAGCAAAGTGGAATTTTTGGTATTCAGACCTACCCATGGTCACTGATGTTCTAACCCACGGCCACCAAAACTACCTCCCCCAACACTGTCTCTGAGCACTCAGAAAAAACACGGGGAAAAACAAGGGGGTGGGGGTCAATTGCAAAACACATTCTTTTTTCTTCAATGAATATTTGAAATTGTATTTAAATGAAAGTTTTGTCAAAGCTTCTCATGAAAGATTAATGTAAACATCATTAGTCAACTGCACACACAATGTCCTTCGCCTCAAACTTTCTGTTATGAATTAAATGTTACATCTAATTTAAATAAATTAAAGTCGTACAGTTCCATATGAAATACACCAACATAATGGTGTCATGGGTGACAATACCAAAGGAAATAGTCTTTTCTAGCACAGATAATGATCAGAGATTTACTGCACATTAGAATTCTTTCATTTATCAAGTAGATATTTTAAATGTATGGCAAGGAAATCAATTCCATTTTAGATTAACAGCCTGCATGAAGTCCTCCTCATGTGTTTCATTTTTAACCTTAATTATCTTTCTGTGAGAAATTAGGTTTCATTTGAAGTGGAGGCAATGGACTGTTTTCTAGAAATGAGAAAAAGACTTTTTATCAGAACAATTGTGTCGGCATAGATCTGTGGATTGAGAGCTCCATAGAGATAAGAAACAAACAGGGAGACACCAATGGACATCACTTTGTGGAGGGCTCCTGTGTCAGAGGTATGGACAAGAGCAAACTACTTCTGCATAAAATAAACCTGAACACCCTGCAGACAATGCAGACATCCCAGATGTGTCCAGTAATTTGACACCTCTGGTCCAATAATACTCTCATTACACTCCAGATAAAAGGCGCAAATCAGCAAATATTCCATTAATTGTGAGAGTGTTGTGAAGTTTGACGCTCTGACTCCATGCATAAAAACCTCGATGCTCCAAATAATTTAAAAACATTTTAACAACAAACCAGGTGTATGCTGACCATTTCTAGCGTTTCATAATTAGCATAATTTTGAAAATGAATCCTGTTTACATCACAGTATCCCATAATTCCCAGCATGATCTTGGCTGTGTTAGAAACCAAACTGACTGGTACAATAAAACCTTCGGAAAGATTTTGATATACTTAGACTTCTGAATCTGTGAGAGTACATCTGACTGTTTGGCTGGTTTTCCATAGTCTGGCATGGTATGGTTAATGGTGTGCCATGGCTTGGATTTTGCCTTTTGCTGCTTTATTTAGCTGTTCAGGGTAAACGCAATGCCATGTGCACAGTTCACCCCCAGGCACTGCTTATTGTCCTAATCCTCTAGGCTAAGGGAGCTAAGGGCAGGGCTGTGAGGTTAGCTTTGCCATGCCATTCATATCCTAGTGCTCTGCAATTGCTGTCCCAGAAAGAGAGAGAGAGAGAGAGAGAGAGAGGCAGAAAGTGGATTTGTCTTTGATTGTAAAGCTATCCCTGCCTTTACAGTGAGTTGTCAGAACAGAAAATGTTCAGAAAATTTCAGCAAACTATATAGACAGCAAAGTGTCAATCGTCAGCGTTAAAGGTAGGAGAACAAATAAAAAAAGTAGAAATAGAACGTACGTCTTTAGCTACTAATAATCTGTCCTACCGCTAAAATTATCTTTAACTTAACCTAGCATTCACTGAACTGCTACTGCGCTTTTGTAGCAGGCAGCTCCTGTCCTGTATTTGTCGATCTTTGAAAGGTGGTTAGTTTCTCTGCAGATATCTCTCTTCCTCATTTACAGGATAATGGATTTGGGCAGGGCAAAACTAACTCTTCCAAAGAAAGCATTAGGGATTATATGGCATTAGCATACCCTGACCAGGAAAGACTATGCAGAACAGGTTTCTTCTCCCTGAAGAATATCTGCCATACCAAGTTAAATGATGCCCTGCGTAGATAATATTACTGATGCAATGATTCATTTCTGAAATTATTTTGAAGAATTATTTACTGAAGGTCTACTATGTACACATTTTATTAATTCAGTAGTAAACAGTCCTACCAATATGGCTGGATTGGACAATACATAGGTCCAAGTATTAGCCCTTTATGTTTAAAAAGTAAATTAAGTGTTTAAATGTTTTACTCAGCCAATAAAAATCTGCTGAGTAGAGATATCTAGGCAAACTAATCAGTAAAAACTGTCTGAAGTCTCTCTCAGTGCAGCTCTCTGCATTGATAAGGTTCAACAATTGAGAGAGAGAGTGAAAGACAGAGAGAGAGAGAGAGAGCGAGAGACATAACCTCTCTGTGTTCCAGGATCTGACATATGGGCAGTTTTACACCATCTATTTGAGACAACACTCATTTTCTCTGCTGGAGACTGCAGTTAGCTAGAGCTACAATGAACATATTGTCAGAAGACCTGCTGCATAGCCATACAGCGCAGAAAGAATGGAAAGTTTATCTAAATTAAAGTGCAGCATTTACATGTGAATTAATAAACTGTTGCAGTGAATTAAAATCACTATTAAGATGGAATTTGTGGCAACAACGTCACTTTGCGACTTTCATCTTGAGTCATAGTAAAATCTGTTCATGCACATGTATGTGAGGTGAAGTAATTGTGACTCTCCTCTTTGTGTGGGATTTGTACTACTTCTGAAAGCAGACGGTAATTTTGCGCTGATACAGACTATAGATTTCATTCTATAAAAGGCATGTTAATAAGTAAATCTCTCTCCCGCATATTGCAGCTGTCATTATAGCCAGAAGAAGATACAGAGGACAAAGGCAAAGTAGAATAAGACAAAAGATGGTCTTCCATCTAAGAATCACCCTCTTTAAGGTAACTGAACAGCAACCACAGGATAATCACAGCTAAAGGAACTTGAGCCACGGACCCAGATATTAAATGTGTTGAATATGTTATATGTCCTTGCATCCTTTCAAAAGTACATTTGTATTGTTCCATCACACAGCGAACATTCATTCAGAAATAGAAAACACACATATCCCATGAATGGACAGGTTGTTTTGCAAGGTACATCGGTTCACGTCACGGCAGCTTTATTTTCAGGGGTAGCTCTATCGACTGGAAATGAGAGGGTGGAATAAGCGAAATGTGTTAGGTTGTTGTAACAACCTTGTTCCGATTGGTGCTAAGCTTTTTGGATGCTGCCTAACATCATGCCATATCTTCTTTGCTTCCTCTACTGTTCGTTTTGTTGCCTGTTACCCAGTAAATTTAATTTGAATATGTTGTCACTCCAAAATATGATGTCACTACTCTCAGTGGGTGTTCAGTTCCTATGCTGTAATATGGTATTATGGAGGTGTGCCATTATGGCTGTTATATCTGTAACCTGATCAGTTAATTTAAGTTTTATTTTTCCAGAGGTTCCCTCATTAATTGCGCCTGGTTGCTCCGTATCCATTTTGCAGCACCTGGACTGTCTGGATGCATAAACATGCCATATCTGACCTTTTTTATGGGTGTCTCCTTTCACAAAACTGCGAAATGAGGGCGTTTAATTTTTCGATTGCCTAATTACAGCAAGTCTCAGTAAATCTGCATAATTATTTTGGCGTTTGCAACCACAAAAGTGTCGCCAGACAGTGAAAATTTTTGTGCTACAACCATTCCTCAGTAAATTTGTGTTTGAAAAAGTGTTTTCTCTCAATTAGCTGCACTTTTAAGTTGCACTGTGGGTGGATAGTTTGCCACGTAGCCCTTAAAGCATCTCTTGAAATGTTTCTCTTACGAAGGTGTTCAGGAAACACTCACAGAAATTCTGTGAACGTTCTTTAAATCGTTTGTGGAGCAGCTCCTGAACCCTTGAGATGCATCGTTAAAGGGAAACCCCACCCTTTAGCAAGATATAGCATAAAGATTAAGACATTATATAACAACAAGATATAACAAATCATGATTAGTTACCTCAAACAAATGAAAATTACGCACAAATGAGACTCCTCTTGCACAGATGGAGTTCTGAAGAGTTCAATTTGTTCACCAACTCTTGATATTTGCATGCAATTTTGCAGTTTTTTTAAAGATCACAGTATGACATTTCCATGAAAACCCATCAAACAGAAAGTCTAAATGATGCTTCCATGCCTAATAATATAAAACAAGCAGCACTTAATACATTCTTATTGCACTCTGAGGCCTTCAAAAAGGTGACATAAAAAAAAAAATCTACTGATGCAAAAACTTCAAAGCTTTTCTCAGTGGGGACATCACTGTATGTGATTGCAGTATAAAATCTTAAATACGTATGAATCTGTCACAAAGGACAGTCCACAGCATAGGAAGACTGACATTTATGTAACTGGCAGCGTTTTCTGTTGAACAGTTTAAAGCGTCCTCTTTGGAAATTAGCCATGATAAGGGAGTGCCAACAGAAGTTGGCCTCATATACCCCCACAAGTCCCAAACAATCTGTTACTCTCCCAGTCTACAATTTCACCTCTATCCCAGAATGCTACAAGGATATTCTATTTTTCTTTAAATATGTTTTACATTTATAAAATAAATAACATGTTGTGGAGAAATGAGGAAGTGTAGAGAAGTACATGAAGGCAGAATTTGTATTTCGATTAATTGTGATTGTTATCACGTGATTGCATAGGAGACCACAAAAATCACCTGAGGAGTAGAGGAATGTTCGTAATAAACAAGGCAATGGTTAGAAACAGAATAAGAAATGTTGATTGTCTGCTCTTGGCCATCTTGTTACCAGTGTTCCCATAGAGAACAGTATGCCTGTTTACAATATATAAATATTACAATTTGATTCTAAGATAGGTTATAGGAAATCACATGCACTCTGTCTGTCTGATCTGATCTACTACTGTCAAATCATATTTTTCAAAATAACTATTGCAAAAAGTGAAATATCTGTATATAGCAAAATAAAATGAGATAATTAAATAAAGTCAAACAGAACATTTGAAAGTACCAGAGGTATTTCTTATAATTCTTACAGGTATTTGAATATAGGCTCAAAAATAAAACTGATTAAAGAATGATTTAAGGGAAAAACACTAACCCAGAAACTAAAACATTACATTTATCACTTAATTTTGCCACTTTAAAGCATAGATTTTCCACTTCAACAGAACATTAAAAAGAAATGTTCGTGGATGGCACAGTAAGTTAATTTAGCATTTATCTGAAATTTAATTGTATGCTTCTTCCCCTAGATATGGAATTGTGGCAGGTCTTGTGCAGCATACTGGCATTACTGTAGTTGTAACTGAATGGATTTAATGACATAAAAACATGATTGTGCTGTTGATATAAGCTAATTGTAATTACTTGAAAAAGAATTTTAAAGAAAATACAGAAATTTTAGCACATTATTAAAAGAAGACATGTCATTCAAGTTCTGTAATTAAAATGAAAACAATACAGAACAATCATTCAATCAGAAAAAAAAAACAAAAAAAGAAATCTTAAAAATGATTTAAAATAACCACATAAACCCACTGGGTTACAATTTTATTTAAAAGAAAAAAAAACATTGATTCTATTGTGTGAAACAAGCCATATCTGCTACAACCTGTTATATATCTAGGGTATATTTGAAAGACCATGTAGAATGATCTTCAAATAACCCCAATCAGCTAGCCCGGGGTGATAATGGTAGCACAAACCCTTTGGAAGCGGATGAAAGAAACACCTTCTCATATGAGGAAAGCTCGGGGGAAACTGGCTCAGTGTGTGATTTCGACCACCTTGTTCCAGCACCTGGTCCAGAGTCCAGAGCTCTTTCCCCCCCAGTGAAGAGCACTCCAGACGAAAGAGTCAATGATGGTGGCATATGTGTAATTCCAGATGGAGGTCTGTCGGATTGGGCCAACCCTGCACGGGTCTTCAGCTCTCTGTATGAGTCATGGTGTAGAGGAGAGACCGATGACTTAATTGGAAGATAATCAATTCCAAAATATATCATGAAAGCTTTACCATGTTAAAAATAATAAAAAATAAATAAAAATTCAAAACTCATAAAGTCCCTTTTTCCATCTGCACTGCATTGTCACTGTCTACATTGTACTGTTTGTCCTTTACCAAGTACTTCTTGTTGAGATGAATCCTTGTTTTAGTGTCCTTGAGAGCTTGAAACCTGTCTAATGAAAGATTAGTTCCATGGGCATAGGGGACTGTTTTTATTACACCTCATACAGAAGCTTTTGTCATCAGAATAGATATGGAATGACAAAAATATTTTTAGCCATAGCTGTATATCTCATCTTTTTATATCCAATAAATTGCCTGGAACATTTCAGAGTAGACTTTATATATCTGCTTGCTTGCAAAGACAGTTATATAAATAATATCATAAACCACTAGATTCTGATGTGAAGACTACAGATATACATTGAGTTACTTAATAAAAATGGCCAGGCTGAAAACAATTTGTCTTTTAATATAAATTGTTAGTCCTTAAATTTCTGGTAATTATTTGCTATAAGCCACTGGTGGTTAGTGGTTTATCGTTTCTATCTAAAGCTGTCCTCTCCCTGAATTCTGAGGGGGAAAAAGTATCGCTGAACCTTAAGGCAGTCACTGCTTAGAATACAATTATTCTCTCTAATTTACAAGTGCCCTGTTTCCTTGAAGCCAAAATCCCAAATTAACCACATAAACAGGAGCGAGATGAAGAACTGCATGACAGCAGCCCAACCCTCAGCCACCATGTACTGAGGCCATTCTCTTGGCTTTGTACAGCCTTGGTGATATTGTGCCATCAGGGAAGTGTGTATTGCAATAACACCAGTGGAGGCTGGTGAACTCAAAACAGAGGAGGAACAAACTTTACCTTCATACCCATATTCAACCTGTTACCATTTATCTTCCTTGATAACAATAAAACAATTAATTCACAGAGTAATCCAATTGATGTAAATAGAGCAAATTTTTTCTTGTTTAATTTTGAAATAGTAACCTAATATTTTTCTTTACTAACACATGCAGTATTTGTTAAACCTAGATATTATTGTAGGCTAATTTCTGTTACAACATGAAATTGGTAACCAATTACTCTATTTACGTCAACTGGTGATGATTACTCCACGAATAGTTTGTTTTATCGTTAATCGAGGAACATAATTAGGAACAGGTTGAAAGTAATGATAGGTTTAAAGGTAAAGTTTGTTCCTCCCCTGCTTCTAGCTCACCAGCTGCCACTAAATTAAACATATAATCTGCAAAGTCCAACATGTCGGCTCATTAAGTCAGTTGTCCATTGGTTTTTATATATTTTTAGGTGTTAACTGTTCGCCTTGTGTTAAGCTTTGCAGAAGAGTGAAATAGAATGACATCTTTCAAATCATCTTCCCCTATATATGTTGGCCACTGAGCTTACTCAAAGGAAATACACACTACATGCATCAATTTAACATTTGAAGATGTCCAGAGTTATGTTTAATTATGTACCGTATGTGATAAATGCATACTTTCATGAGCATACTTGTATTGATATTGATGAATCAACATATGTAATTTTGAGGTAAATATTTGCTTTTGAAAACAAAATATATAATAAGAAATAATTACAGTATTGTGCTTAATTCTGCAATGGAATTGTGCCCTCTTGCAAAATGTAGAGTCTGTTTTGATAGCTGAGAAAATGGCCATTAGTTTGGAGAAATGTGCCAATTAAATGGAGAAAAGCTGTACAATGCTACTTCATTCGTTAATTTCCTGGAGTAAATATGTATAAGGCATTTAATCTTGCATAACATGCCAAAGCTGATATTTTTGTATATATTTTTTTACTGTCGTTATTATATTATAATTATTAGAACATTTCTCAGAATCAGCAGATGTTCCTAGAACAGACAATGTTCCCAAAGGTTCTGTAAACCTTCAACAGGGCTTCTTCAATTTTCTCATTTGTGATAATTTCTCTACATGTGGAGAGCCAGCAAGAAGTGAAAAGATAAGTGTGAGTAAGACTCCCTGAAATGCCATACGTTTTAAAATTTACCAGATTGGTGAGAGAATGTACATTATTTTTCAATAACTTGCATGGGGAGACAATACAATGCACAGAGATGAAATAGCTGAAGGAAAAGTGTCCTTGTGACTGTTCAAAATTAATGTGCAAGCTGAATGAAGATTGTTTTTACACCTGAAAGTTGTGGTAATAGTTTAGTTAACGGCAGCATCATGTTAATTCCCTGTTGCAGACAATCTAAAGTGGAATATGTCTAAGGTAATGCATTTAATTTGTTGCCAAAACTTGGATCACAGCTAACTTGCCAAACATTTGAGTGATAAAAAGTCAAAGGTCGAAATTGTATGTCTCTATAACCTGTGCTCTGTCAATCAATTAAAATAAATCTCACCCTTCAAGTCAGGTTTCACTGTTTGCAATGGAAACGACCATTATAAGAAAATTTGAAATGGGTCAAATGACCCTAAAATTAAAGTTAGCCAAGTTAACATTATAGCATTAAATGATAGACAATAGACAAGGCACAGATAATCAACAAAATTTGTGGATTTGTTATCAATGGTTCTCAACTCGGTCCTTGTGTACCACACTGCATTCTGAAATCACAATAATTGTGAATAATAATAATAAGATATAATGAGCTGTTGTTGTATTTAATTGTATGTTTTTCAGGGATAATGTACAATTTACCATTTTAATGCACATTACTGAGCTCCGTTCCTTTTGCCCTGTGAGACCCCTGTGGCAAAATGTCTCTGGGTTGGATGAAGTGAATCACGCCAACCAGCCATCTGTGTTTTTTTGGGGGTGTGACCTGTCAATGCAGGCTGTAGAGGTGACCTCTCTCACATATGCGAGTTCTGGTCACATGCCACTGTCAGGGGTTACAGCTCTCCTCGAGGTGATGGTGTCTCTTGGATGCTCCTCAGAGGTGTGAGTTTGGACCAGTCATGTCCTACAGCAACATTGTTGCGTCCTCACACTTTTACCAGGTTTTCTCATACGGCTGTGACATTTACTCCTCTGCATGTTCCCTTCAGCCAGAGGGCGGGTACCTTTTCTGTCAAGGGCATGTGTTGAGGGAATGGACAGCATGGTCCTACTGACAGAGTACCTCACAGTTCTGCTTGCCCAGTTCTGTAAATGTAGGATCACTGTACCTCTGTTCTTTGAAGGTAGAATCAAGATATAATATGAGCATTATAGTCTGCCATTATGCATTCATTCAGGAGATAGACGATGAAATGGACCAATAAGATGAGGTATTTCCTCCTTCTGCATTCTTTTGTCTGCCGATGCTGTTAAAGACAGTATTTTTACAGAACTTCCAGCTATTCACAGAGACATGGTTGTTTCCATATGTATTTTATACCTAAATTCTTCCTTCAGAACAAAAATGATGTAACTAAGCATTCTTTGAATAAATCTAATGAAACAAGAGATAGGTAGAAACGCAATCCAAAATGCACAGTGTTGAGACCAACTAGCTGTATTTGAACTCATTTGATCTTTCATTAGTTTCTTGGTTTTTGGTTGGGAAAATTTGTTTCATAAAAGTTGATATGAATGACCCATCTGTGCTTCATTCATCTGCTGTTCTCCACTGTCTTTGACTGGCTAAGGTTTTGATTTTGTTCTTGACCCTTGGTATATCAAACACGATTAATTTTCATGCTGTCTAAAGTTGATAGTATTTTTTGTTATTTGATCATTGAAAAGTGTTTCTCATTTTTGGTTCATGGTCACCTTTTCACATCAGTGATAATAAAGAGTGTGATATTAATTAGGCAAATGCGGCTACTCATATCATACCATGTTTGGTTGGTTAAAGACTAACTCTGTGTCTAAAGTTTAGTTTCAATTTTGATTCCACTTCAGTGAAAAAAAGGAAAGGTGTTCCAAATGCTACGAATCTACGATGTTTGGATCTGCCATTTGAGTATTAAAGGGAAAGGATGTTAACAAGTAAGCTGAACTTTTTTTGGTGCAGGAGTTGTCAGACTATAACAGGAGCATCTGTGGTACCTTGACACATCTTTGTGCTCTGGGTTATTTGGCATGAGCATCAATCTTTACAGCCCAGAGTCCCAAAAGTGTACAAAAGTAATCGCAACAAAGTCTGAGCCATTGTTCTTGGGTTTACTGGTTTATTTACCCAATGGATCAAGTGTTTTCCTGTGTGGCAGTTTTCTTGAATATATCTCATAGCACATCCACATTCGGTAGTTGTAAGGAGCTGTAAATTCACCATGTAATAGCGCTTTTGTTTGCAAAGAGACTGGTGGTGCAGTGTTTTTTTCTGGGTGCGCCAGGGCATTGGTGGCATAGAGATTCAACTGTAATTTGATTTGTTGAAACATGCCAGCTTCTGGAGAATGACATGGTGATGTGAATTAGGATTCACAAGATTCGAGATTGTGCTTTTGAAAAAATATAACACTTAATAAACTCACTCACGTGCAGTGGCCTGTCTGACTCTCTCAAAAAAAGAGGGTTCTCAAAACATGTGCTTTCATATTATTCTTTCAGAAAGAGTTCAATAGCAAGGAAAGGATAGATCTCTCAGCTATGATACAAGATAGTTTGGGCTTTGTGTGATTTACTCTTTTTGCACATTTTAAGGAAATAATCTGTATAAAATAGTGGCACCTTTGATGAAGATAAACAAACAAGTTTGCATTCGTATCTGACACTGAGGCTATTCCCAGAGGTTTGGTTGGGTCAGCGTTTTGTATTTCTATATCCTTTCTTTCAGCTTCTAACAGAAGACTGACATCATGGAGTCCGTATTATACATTTCCCAGGGTGGTGCTAGAACCAGAGTGGTTTGATTTGGAGCCAATTATGCTCCGCCCATGAGCAGCATGGACATGATTTCATTGGACGAGGTGCAACCATGGCGATAGTACATGATGTCAAGTAAAGGGATTTAATCTGATTTAGTGAGAAACGTTTTCAAGCATATCTCCAAGTTCTTATGCTGAATTATATTTCTGGTAGTAATACTTCACAGAATAAACATTTTATTATTAGATGTAAAGTGCTGCCAATTCCCGTTAAGTCCCTGTATGATGATAATATTCAGATTTTGAATATAGCGAGGGTGCAGGTAATTGTGAACTGTGTTGGGAATTTGAAATTATCTTATGGTGCAAAAACCATCATAGGGTTTTAGTCAGACCCAAATGTGATGGGTAGGCAGTTTTGGGAGGAAAGTGCACAGGGAGGAGTGATGTGGTTATGTGTGGGCAGTAAGGACCCGTGTTGCTGCGTTTTGAACTAAGTGCAGCTTTAATTATGTATGCTGCGAAAAGGGTAGCCCGTTCTTTGTGAGATGAGCGCATGGACCCTTTTTTTCTGTGTCAGAGAGAGAAAGAACAGATCTCATGTGCAAAATGTTCCTGAGATAAAAAAAGACATCTTAGCGTCTTTGTTGATGTGCAATAAAAATATTTAGAATTTCAAATGAGGTGTGTAATGGTGTTGTGTTTAAAAGTGATACTCGGGCTTTTACAGCGCTTGAATTGATGTAGTGGCTCATACTCAGAAATGTGGGCTCATCCCACCTTTTAATGTGTGAGAGACACGATGACTGAGCAGGAACAGTACATATGTGTGTGGATGTGAAGCAGAATCATCTGCATAGCATCATATTTCATATTTCAAGCCGTTCAATTATGCATTCATTTACATAGAATATTTCAAGCATATTAGCATGAGATGTTTCAAAGAACATCAGAAAAAATATTAAACAAAATACAAAAAAAAGGGCAATATGCATGTTTTTATATACAACTGATAAATGCCAAAACGGTATACAAAATGGAAACAGGTCTTTTGAACATACTTCTTGCAGAAGTAATACAAAGGAACAATCCACACTGTCAGTTATTACAACATAAAGGTCAAAAAGTCATTCATTTTGTAATGCAAAATAAAGCATAGTAAAGCAATGCAAAGCAAAGTACTGTAGAACAGGTGGTCTGGGAGGTACACTACATGCAGATTGGTTCCTTACTATATCCTTTCTTTAAAACTATTTAATTTTAAGACAGCACTCCGTGCTAAGAAGAAAGCCAGTAGAAACAGCAGGCATAGCTGGGACAGGTCACAGTAAGGAATGGAGACTCAGTATGTTTGAACTAATCAGGCCAGCTTGTTCACAGCTGCACTGTGTTCTGTCACAGTCTCAACATCATTAAATGTCACAAAAACTTGTTCTTTGTCTTTCGGGGATGTCGCAGTCACAGCTTGATTGATTAATTAATTAATCAATTAATTAATTGACTAATTTAGACTCCTGGTATAATTTCACATTTAATAGGCACCATGGATAGACTTGGGATCACAGGTTCAAAAAGTTACACTTTATGTTTTGCAATGTTTTTTTCTATCTTTGTAGACTAATAGGTAGTGGCACAGACATGTATATGTTAAATATAAAGGCAAGCATACGTCTTTCTTTTCTCTTGTATTTTTCACACTCTCTTATTTATCACATTTGCATGAAAAAAGGGATCGGTTTCGAGTCTCTTGAGTCATCATCGCAGGCTTGAGTGCTTTCATCTGACCTAAAAGTGTGTTTATGGGTCCTTATGAATGGTGTAGATGTGACAAGTCAAATTGCTATTTGATTTCACGAGTGCATTTATTTTGACCATCGCTGAGCTTACACTTGTGTTCCAGCTATTACCCCCTCCGTCTAAAATGCTGGGTTTTCTCTCACCTTCAGACATGAAGAATCAAGTCATTTAACCTGTGGCATATACGGTAGCACACAGATCATACTGAAAGAAAAAATCAAAACAGATTCAGCAGGAGGGAAAAATGAAAACAGTTGCAAATGCATTTCACACATTCAAAGAGCGAGGTAGATCGTTTTTCAGTGAAATATTCTCTTTACAAACAGATAAATGCAAGCAAGATTGAGCATAAGCAAGTTCCAAATTATCATTGAAAGATCCCCTTTGCCAGTCTGGACCAAGCTGTCAGCACAAATGATAAGTGTCGAAGTTCATGTCACTGAATGTGGCCATGCACATACATTGCAGTGGAGCTACAGCCAGCAACTGTGGACACCAAAAAGCAATCTGATCCTCCATCATTTCCATCTCCATCATACTTTGACTCTATTGCCCGAGAGAGAGAGAGAGAGAGAGAGAGAGAGAGAGAGAGAGAGAGAGAGCGAGAGAGCAAGGCGTTCAGCCAGTCATACGGTGAGGAAGGCAGCAGAGAATGGCTTGGGGAGGCCGGAGTGTTGTGATGAGAATTGAGCATGTGTTTTCCAGACCCTACACAGAGGTAGCATTTGTTCTCATGGTCAAGTGAATTCCTGAAGCTGTTCTTCACCTTCAAATGTAAACCATGCCAGCATCACTCTTTTTCAGCAATTAGCTGGTTGGGCACTTGTGGGTGATGTTGTAATGTTACCTGTTGGGTCATTTTGTTATGTGGCAACCATGCATAACCTGATAAACTTTTCATTTTTTATGTTTTATAGTAAGTTTACATTGCCAGCCTGTATAATTGTGTTGTAATATTTTGTATGAAACTAGAATAGAGGAAAATGAACATTTCTGGAGCACATGCTCTCAAAACATTGATCCTGATCAATTTTGAAGGTAGTGTTGAAGTATTGTTTTCATCCTGTTTTAACCCTTAAATAACCTGTTTCCATATAATGAATTGACACTTAAACTTTCTGCGCCTTAGTGTTTCAGAGGAGGATCGAGGTAAGCTGGTTGCAGTATTTCTCCTCATTAATATGATTATTAACATGACATAACTGGCATTATATCATGAATATCCATGTGGCCTGGGGGTGCCAGTACACTGCTTTATGTGTCACTGGACATGGACACATAAATATTGTCGGTGGTACATTTTAACTTGACAGTGAACATTTTAACTCCCCGAGGTGAAACTAGCAAGCCACCTATTTAGCAATGAAGCATACATTCAGCAAAGGTTTCATGCAACGAGGAAATTGTCAAGGGTGTGACCTACACAACATGAACATACTTTGAGTTGACACCACTAACAGAAGGGCCATTTTTTTCCCAAACCCCTCTTTTTTTCCCCTGCTCCCACTGACTCTGGAGGAAGTTGTTGTGATTCCATTGATTCATGTTACAACCACCCCTCATTTCTGTCCACACTGCAGATGCGCCACCAATTAGATACTGCATGTGTTGTTGGAGGATATCGCTACTGTATAGAATGACATGGATACTAGGGATTTTGTGTATTACAACAGATTTGTGTCCAGAATGTACAGTATTATTCTCAGCGTTCTCTGAGGTCTCTTAGTTTGATGTGCAGCTGTTTCAACGATTATTGGAAGTTTTACAGAACTTTAAATCAGAAATTTGACAAGACCTTTTAGATGTTGGACATCCTGTGGTGTCTCTTAAATGTAACACTGCACCGTGAAAGATTATTGTTCCCAGAATTCCGTTGTCACTTGTTGCAAGTGTGGGTGGTTTGCTGAGTTTCGTGATGAAGTGACTTGCTGTGCGTACTGAGAGCTGGGGTCGTGTGTAATGAACTTCGGGAGTAAGCTGCACCCACAGGATGTCCCTCTAATGATAATGTCTGTTTAATCACATCTTAATGTACCTGAACACAGCAGCTGCAGTCATGCCCACACATGACTCTATGCCGCTGCATTAACAAGCTGCTCCGACAGAGGAACTGAGCCCTCAGCAGAATTCTGTACCCAGCTTCCCAATGTCAAAGCACTGGTATTACCAGAATTCATTATCCTGTGTTTCTGAGTAATACATATGCATTCTGTGGCTAAACAGGTTCTGCATGTGCACGTCCTTCTGCCTATGCTGGCATCTGACTGTACAAGTGCAAATTATGAAGTTAGAGCTTGTAGTACATTTCTCATTATTGCTGTTCCGCATATCATCAGTGTCAAAAAAAACCTCAGTATGGTTTAATCACATGAATTGTAGTTGTTCACATCTGTAGGGAATAAAGCTGAAATAAATTTGAATAAATAGCAAGATGACACAATTGGTTAAGGTGAAAATGTTAGTACATTAGAATAGATGTACAACTGGTTCATATCCACACATAACACATCACTTAAAACTATGAACCCACATTCTTATGCAACATACAGTACTACTCCCTGAAAGAATTATTTTAAATAGGGAGAAAAAAAACAGTATCATTGCTTGTCTTGCTTCTTCTATACACAATTGACTTTAAATCTCTTGGAAACTGTAGTTACTTAGGCAATAACTACAAATGGGATTGCAAAATACTGTTATGGCTGCCCTAATTGCCAAAACCTGGCATGACTTACCTGCAGAGTTCCCCAGGGATCTTTTTCGATCCCTCCTGTTTCATTTGTAAATGAAATATCTTGCTCAATGCTGTCTTCAATAACTGCTGTGCTGTTGATATACAACTGCCAAAGACACACAGCATCTTCTTTCTACGCACTGATGTGCGCAGAAATGAGCTACCTTATCTACCAGCTACATCCTCCCCCCTCAAGGATATTCTCCTTCCCATTGATTATATAATGGCATCAGCATTCCAGACTGCCAAAAGTCTTTGTGCAGTTCCGGATAACAAATGGTCTGTAACTGAGAACGTTTCAACAGAGCTGTCAATTTTTCCTCTACAACACTCCTAACATCCTCGCTGGATGTGCTGCTTAGCTCATTGTCCAGGCCTTTTTCTTATCCCATCAGATTTACAGCAGCTTTCCTCTTGCTCGTCTCCCTGCATGTGACTTCAGGACCCTCCAGCTCAGACAGAGTTGCTGACCGTTGTCAAGGAGAACAACAGTGAAGGGCATACATGTCATGCCTGTCCCCACATACTGCATTACATCCATGGCTTGAGTTGGGGGGGGGGTAGTGGGGGATGCCATGCCCCTTGGAATTAATCTTGACCACAACCTTCCCCGTTGTAAAGTTGTCTTCTCCCTTCCCATCCCCTTTGCTTTAAAGGAATTAGCTATGCTATTTATTACCTAATCGTGATAGTTTTTGATTTGGGTTTTTGTTGACCATCCCTCTTGAATTGTTTTTTTCAAATCGACCACTGATTTCACTCCTGTAGCTCTAACAGAGTGCAGCTGGGGCGCAAGGCTGTTCTCACACCTCCCCTCGTCCTGTTCCATTTGTTCCGTTACCGGTTGTGACCCGAGTGCCCTTTCATTCTGTGGTCCAAGCCAACAGCGCTGCCAGGGGTACTGCACCCTCCTCCCTCTCATCTGTCTATGAAATATTACACTCCTATCAGATCACCCTGCTCAACATGCACCATTACCTTGCTGTCACTTACAAAACATGTTCACCATATTTTTATTCACTGCTCTTATGTACATTGGTCCCTTAGTATTGGGATGAGCTTTCGAATACATATACAAAGAACCGTCGAGTCACCTTCAGGTGAAGTTATCTTCAGCTACAGACTAAAATATAATTTCATCAGATCCTGAGTACCTTACGGGATTATATCATGTCGTGTTATTTTTTGAAAATATAATGTAGCTTATCATATGTTTTCCATTTTATAGTGCTTTTGACTTATCTTGACCAGGGGTGCCAATAGGTCTGGAGGACAATGAATGTTTTACATTTCATGTTACCTTAATATCTCTTCATATTTTTACATGGTAATCTTTTACAATTTGACTGTCAGCAATGCATCAAATTATTGGGAGTCTGTTAAAACAAAGGTTTGGGAGTATTGTCAGACAACCCCTCATTTAAATACCTGTGTCCATCAAATCTGGTTTTCTCCGCAGGTATTAAATTGCCACGTACCTTATCTCCCATCATGCTCACTGCTTCCGGCATCCCTCTTCCTCCCCATCTCCACCTTCATATCTACTTTCTTTCTTCCTTTTTTCTCTTTCTCTCTAGTGGTCCAGTGGGGGGTTCACCTCACTCAAAAAACTGTGAGGTATGACGCTTCCCCCTCGGACACCAAGCCCAAGATCAAAGTCTGTACCTTTATACAAATTGCCACATCACAATAAACTGTTAAGCGCATTTATGTTGTCTGAAAAATCATTCTTATGAACAACTGTTATGGGGATTAGATAAATGAGATGACAAAAAATTATCTCAATCATATGTTTCATTGCCATTGCTACATATGTGAAGTCTTTGTAACTGATAAAAGACACTCTAAAAGAATAGTTGTTAATGGTCGTACATTTTTGGCTAAATTCGGTTTTGTCTGCAACACATATGCAAATCTATGATGTTGCAAATTGATGTTGGGAACGTGAGAAAAGAAACTTGGCAGGATTACGGTTATGTGTGCTGTGAATAATAATTTAATAAAAGGAGTGTCACTGAATCTGAGCTGTAAACCAAGTCCGATGTTGTGGTCAGCTGAAATGACTGTTTCCCTCCCCAATTCTTTTCGTAGTCCTTGCTGTCATAATAAGAGTCTCGGTGAATCTGCAGTGTGAAATTCATTTACTGTTGTGGTCTGTTGAAATTATAGCAATCTGAAATGGTTGCCAAGCTCCATGGTCCTGGCAGATTTACAGATTCCATTACACCTCTACTGAACAACCAGAAGAAGTGAACATACTGCATCAAGAAGAAAAAAAAATTGTAAAAAAAAAAAAAATATCCCTACCCTCCACTTGGAGACATTCTGTATACAGTAGGTGATGCTG
Source organism: Albula goreensis (assembly GCA_022829145.1). NCBI lineage: Eukaryota > Metazoa > Chordata > Actinopteri > Albuliformes > Albulidae > Albula > Albula goreensis. The sequence continues at coordinate 6,174,283 of CM040742.1, read as the reverse complement.
AGATGAAGCTCACTGCTACTGAAATGTGAAATCAGATAGCTGCCAATCTTGCAATATATGCAGTGTTTCTGTGCGGTGAAGCACTCTCAAATCCATTCTGGGTTATGTGATTCACAAGGCGGATTATTGGCAGAGGATATGGATTCGCCCACACTGCTTTTGTCAGCTTTTAAAACTCGGTCAAGACATAGGGGATCGAAGGTTTTTTTCCTTATAAGTAACCCCTCTTCCACAAAAAAAAAAAATTGAAAAGTTTTAATAAATAGTCAAGGTACAAATGTTTTGAAAACCCCAGCCACATGTTGTCGATCAAATACTACCAAATTCATACACCTACAGTATGTCAAAATTACTGTATTCACTATTGTAAAATAAATGGTAGCATTATAGCAGTGCTATATTGACCCATACAGCTTCTCACCTCATGACATTGTCCAAAAATGTGTGTACATAAACAATCATATCCACAAAATATGACATTCACAATAGGCTTGTCCTTCCCAGATGCTTTTAACAAAAAAAGCACTTTCTTCCCTCTCACCTCTTATCTCATACGACCAACCAATAGGTTGATTGTAAGCTCAATTGAGTGAAAACATGAAGGGAATTCTTTGACAATTGCAATTGTGTAGGATGCTCTTTCTGCCTGAATATAAAAGTGAAGGGATTTTGTCAAGAAATTATTATAAATATACACTGCAAAGTGAGGATTGATGACAGTTGTGTTGATGCATATTTAAGTGCACATTATACACATATCCATTGAATAGCAAAATATATAGGTGTATATATCATATAGTTTTTCCTTTTTTCTTTACTAAAAAACCCTGAATCTGAAGATTATGTTCATATATGGCACAGATACCATTTCAAACAGCTCAATCAGTGGAACATTGTGGTACTGAAAGAATATTTGAAATGTTTCAAGTGTTCTACAGATGTCTCTGCAGAAATGGCTTCAAAAATAGCTGCTTATGCCCATTATGAAATAAATTCTCTGTAAGGGCATTAGTGAATTAAACATAATTTTATAACTTACAAAGGCTAATTGTGGCAGCAGACTGCATTGGATATTATACAAATAGAGAAGAAGCAAGCATGATTACTAAAAAGCCAGTCTACCTGATACACTATTATCAATAAGGCCTTATTGGTAATGGCCATATAAATGAATTCAGCTTTTTGCAAAGTTTTCAGCTCATTACCAAATGAAATGCTGTCCTGTACTGGTGGGTTTAGAATACTCATAGATTCAGTCATATTTTGTTTGATATGCAGCTTTACTTTGCTTTTTCTTGCTATTGCGCCATTAGCATCGAGCCCTTTATGAAACATGATATAGTTATAAATCTAATCATTTTCATGTTCACATATATTAATATGCTGTAGTATTTCATGAGGAACAAAATGGCATACATTACAGTAAAGGCATTCATGCTTTAGCTGTTACTTGGTTTAAATATATAAGAGGTGACCATGTGCAGCAGTCAAATGCCCTTGCCTTTGACTTTGTCGGCCTGGTTCTTTTGGGACCTACTTCAAATACTTAGAGAAGACTGGCAGAATTGAGCCCTGTTTGTGTTCAACATGTTCTCTCAGTTCACATAATACTCTGCCAGGAAATCAGTCTCCTGGGTTCAGGGATTTTCTGTCTCAATGTCAACTGACCTTTACCATTTCAGGCACCTAAATCTAGGCCAGAATTCAATATACACTTCTCCTTAACTGTGGCTCACAAATAAATGCAAGTGTTCATTTTTACTTTCTATCACAGTTTGGCACATTCATCAATCATGAAAATCACCTCACCAAAATTGAATAATTAAAAAAAAAGCATAACTCTTAGTTTTTTCAGAAAATCTAAACCTATAGATTATTGAATCTTTAACAAGTAAAATACAGTCAAATTGTTTATTGCCTTTAGTTTAGTACAGTCAAACATACATAATGTGTATGCAATTTTTCAAAACCTGATAGTATGCACATAAAACATATATACATACAGCAAGCATTGTGGGTATCATCTTGTGTCAGCATTGCTCACAATTGTCATGACATCACAGAATCATCAGCACATTACTGGAAGCACATTTCACAAATAATTGTTTAAGGAACAGACCAAGGGGGTCTTCTTAATTATACACTGTAAATATTTTTCTTGAAATCTTTGTTTAAAAATTGATTTTTGGATGGATAAAAATCAATGCCTTGTTAAGCTATTGTCAATGTAGTAATACTGTCCTCTATGATATGTTAGAGTGGAAACAACTGTACCTGCACCTGGTTGTGCACTGAAACATACAGTGGGGCAAAAAGTATTTAGTCACCACCAATTGTGCAAGTTCTCCCACTTAAAAAGATGAGGCAGAATGAGGAAAAAAAAAAAAAAATCTGTCTGAAAGAATTTTTAGCATCATAGGTTCACAGAGGTCAAACATTGTCCAAGTCTTCACATGAAAGACAGAATGAGAAAAAAAAAAATTTTCTAAGTTGAGATCTGTGGCTTGGCCAGGTATGATGTTTAGGTATGATGTTCTCTTGGATGCAACTCAGCATTCTTTTTCCTTTACCTCCAAACACAAAGCAAGTTGAGTATTTGTTCTTTGGATGCAACAAAAAGTTCTATTTTGGTTTCATCTGACCATATGACATTCTCCCAATCCTCTTCTGGATCATCCAAATGCTCTCTAGCAAACTTCAGATGGGCCTGGACATGTACTGGCTTAAGCAGGGGGACACGTCTGGCACTGCAGGATTCGAGTCCCTGGCGGCGTAGTGTGTTACTGATGGTAGCCTTTGTTACTTTGGTCCCAGCTCTCTGCAGGTCATTCACTAGATCCTCCCCGTGTGGTTCTGGGATTTTTGCACCGTTCTTGTGATCATTTTGACCCACGGGGTGAGATCTTGCATGGAGCCCCAGATTGAGGGAGATTATCAGTGGTCTTGCATGTCTTCCATTTTCTAATAATTGCTCCCACAGTTGATTTCTTCACACCAAATTGCTTACCTATTGCAGATTCAGTCTTCCCAGCCTGGTGCAGGTCTACAGTTTTGTTTCTGGTGTCCTTTAACAGCTCTTTGGTCTTGGCCATAGTGGAGTTTGGAGTGTGACTGTTTGAGGTTGTGGACAGGTGTCTTTTATACTGATAACGAGTTCAAACAGGTGCCATTAATCCAGGTAACGAGTGGAGGACAGAGGAGCCTCTTAAAGAAGAAGTTACAGGTCTGTGAAAGCCAGAAATCTTGCTTGTTTGTAGGTGACCAAATACTTATTTTATCGAGGAATTTACCAATTAATTCATTAAAAATCCTACAATGTGATTTCCTGGATTCTTTCCCCCCATTCTGTCTCTCATAGTTGAAGTGTACCTATGATGAAAATTACAGGCCTCTCTCATCTTTTTAAGTGGGAGAACTTGCACAATTGGTGGCTGACTAAATACTTTTTTGCCCCACTGTAGCTTTGAACCGGCACTGCAAAATTAATGAAAGTATGAAAGTTTTCGCAAGTATGAAAGACCCTTGCGCACCAACACCATCTCTCCAGGAAGGAGAGTCTAAGTTTGGACTGAAATAAAATTTTAAGAGTTTAAATGAAATATTAAGAGGTTATCAGAGCTGGTTGTAACTTAATGACTTGTTTTCCAGCTAGAAAGCAATATTTTCCTGTTTAGTGAAAACAAAGTAGTTGTAATTAGAATTGTATTTATTTTGTTACATAAAATTGTAATAAAAAACACCAGTTGCTTGTTTCTAAATCCCAGTCACTTGGTTACTCTGGTGCAATGTGCTCTTTCATTTTGGACAACAAGCTAAAAAAAAGTGAAATGAAGCAATGGAAAAATAATGATTATACAAATTGTAATGCATTTTAACCCTACGATAGGGACATATCGTATTGGTAATATGTATTGTATTGTCTGTCTTATTTATGAAACAGGTTGGATTATATGCTGGGTAGTGCATTGTTCACCTAATATAAATGTAGATTTATTAACCTTGGTTGGAGTAATGAAACACAATTGCATTTCTTATTGTAATATGTATTTTATAATGTAAAGAATAATTTATGTTTTTTTGAAACCCAGATATTCCATATTATTTATTCAAATTACAATGCATGGTCAGTATTTATAGAAATTCCCCTTTTACTAACTATTATAGTTTATACTAAGACCAAATTAAATTACTGTTGACATAGATTAACTGTTTTGCATTCCTGCTAAACAACACCAACCCATTAAAGTTCTCACCTAAATATTGGCCAATGTATAGTCATATTGTAATGATGCAAAATACATGTATGCCTTTCATTAGGTACTTTGTGGATTCATTTTACACATCCAGAAAGGCAAGAGAACTATTTACAATAACAAGACGGCATGTCCACAGTATGAAGGGGATGCTGTTGTTTCATGATTTTGCTTCACCCTGCCCTCATTGCGCAATGTGCGAGAGTGTCTCTTCGGAGGGGCAGAAATAATTAACTCTGTGGTCCAGGAACAATACACTGAGGAGACAAGTGCTCCTTGAAAACTCAATTAGGCCACAGGCATTCGGTGCGTATGCCAGTCACAAAGACAAGACTTGAGCCTGCCTCAGTTTGATCCACACATACCGTGCTCCAGTGTATTAACTGACCTAAAGAGATTCCACTCATGTAGGGGAGATCAAATGGAAGTCGCAAATAGAAAAGCTATTAGGTTGCTCTTAATTGCCTTTTACAAATTAGAAGGAAAATGTTGCTAATATCAAGGTACCAGGGGGATTATGTATGTGAATATGAAGTTGTATTTTATAATGTGACTCATTATAACCACTCTAATTTTGTCCAAGTTCAAATCCGATAGAGCTGTCAACTTCGCAATAGTGCAAGCTTGTTCCTAGGTTACAGAGGTGCAAAGTAAAGATTCCAATCTGTGCTCCTTTCGAAGGCGAGATTAGTAGTTTACCAAATATTCTACAATTGCTCTGTTTATATCCGGGAAAAAGTTGGTGGAGAATATTTGCTGTAAACAAATTTTATCCTTCACAAATCCCTTTATTAGTCACCATTGTTCTTATATAATCTTTATTTGGCTCATTTCATCTGAGTATGAATCCTTTTTCATATCCACAGTTGTTGAAATTATGAGGCAATGTTTTGCTTTTTGTATACATTACTTGTCTTGTTTTATAGTGGGCTATTTGCTCCTGTCAAAGATTCATTTTGGGCAGCGTATGGAATCGGAACGTGAATCTCAGACGCGGTTTATCAACAGTGACCTGGCCGGGGGGCAGCCGTCAGCCAGGCAGAACGGAAAGGTCGTTCAGTCGCATCCGTTTCTGCATGCTGCCGCTTCTCAGCGGCGGAGGCTATCCGGGTATCATTCGCTAATGCCGAGGGTGCGCTACAATATGCTATAATGAATGTGCAGGGGCACAGACGCATTAAGCCAGAGCGAACGGGTGACAGGAACCCCTAGTCCTCCGCGACACTGTGTTCTATTTTCACAGACACGCATCAGAGAGTTATTGCTCCAGCGCTATGAAAACAATAAAGCCTAAGGTCATGTTATCACTCAGTTTAATTAAGCCAGCGTGGCTGTTAGCAAGAGGAGGATGTTTCATTGTGTCACAGTTTGACAAGGTTCACCGCTTCCCGGAACCGGCATTGCTCACTTTCCATTTCGTCCTTCATGTTCCTCTTATGACTGATGTAGGCCCGATCTCTGGCCATCACGCCATCACCTTATTTGGAGCACAAGGCTGATTGCTATCTTCAGGAGAGTTTAAAGCTATTTTTTATTGATATTTTCCATTAGGTTCGGGATTTTTATGGCACCTCTGGTAATCCTTTTTTCACATTCTAACTGAGACCTGCTAACATTTCTGATAAATCTTGTGACACATGGTTGGGATACTTTTTATGCACACTCCTGTCACCATTTGTACATTTCGTAGCATTTTTGCGAAGTCTTATTACCACAAAATATTGTAATCTTCTGGTATGGCGTGTTAGAACAATCATGTACGTCCAATATGCAAGAATAGGCAGTAACAAGAGTAGGCAGCATATCTGTAAGGGGGACTAATAGACTAACATAGCATGGGAGTACCACTCACTTATTTTTTGTTATAATCCAATACCTGTGGTCCCACTTGGGCCACCGTGGTAGGTGTGGGGTGGGTTTGAACTGAAGCCCTGAAATGTCCATGTGACTACAGATACAATTAGAGCACCTAGCTGAAGACTAAGGTGCCTAGCCAAGGGAGCTAATTATTCTGTTATTGCTTTTGCAGGGGTGGAGTCATATTCTCCAGCGGACATTCACGTGCTATCTTGTTCTGAACTAAGATTGTCTTGCATAAGCCTTTTAACTGCATTGTTACAAGTATTTTGCCAAGTTAAGACTGCCACCATGAACTCTGCAATTTTCTACCCAGAATTAGCTGACATTAGTTGGATGGGAGAATGTATGTGCTATTGAAAAACTAAAAGGGTACTCTTGTTGTGTACTATAATTTCAAAATCAAGAAATAATTGGATAAATTTATTGGATGACAGAAATAATGAACCATAGACTGACTATAACTGCACATTCATATTACAAAGTTGTTATTCATGGCACACTATTCAACCCAGACTATAGAGAGCTGTGGATTTGTATCTATATCTTGGTATCTATCATTGGTGAAAGGAAAATGGGGTTGATTTGCTTTTGTTTTTACTCTGTTTGTGAGTCTGTGAAATATTCCTGCCTGTTCGTTCTGTATTTACTGTGTTGTTATTATCCTGCTGAATTTCTGTTTTCATACTTGACAAAAACACACTTTTTTATTGTGGTAAATATTTCAGACTGACCTCACGTCACCTCCAATAAAATGTCCAGTTTTTCAAAAAAAGTAGTTATTTTTGCTCATAACTCATCCCGTGATTTACACGTCCTTGTCTGTTGTCGTAGATCACAGCAGATTCAGTAGGCTTATTTGTTCCAGTGTCCAAGGACTGCAGTGCGTCTAAGTGTGGCTATTTTTCTGCCCCAAAAATCTGCAAGAAAAACAATTCTCTGGTGCTCAGTCATCTGTTGAATATTGATAGGCATCCATTCACTGTAGTCAACAGAACACTTTACCCTAAAATCATTGCTGATTATGTAGAAAGGAAAGCAATAAGCAATTACAAAACATATTAGTTTATTTACAGACTTGCTAAGGTATATGTCAGTCACTGGCTTCATTTAAACTGCCCAAGGAACTGGAAAATAATAAATAGTTTTAAGACTCAGCTATTTCTACATCACTTAAATATAATACCCCCCTAACAAACACACACACACACACACACACACACACACACACACACACACACACACACACACACACACACACACACACACACACTCACACACACACACACAAACACACACACACACACTCACACACATATTTGTACTATGAATGAGTTTTCAAAATAACCGTCTCTGTCCTTCTAATACTGAGGGCCAAATTTGCTAAGTAATAGTCGCAGCACAAAAATATTCGCTATATAGAGACACTTTTGCGGTCGCAAACATAAAAATATTAACGCCCGATTTACTAAGACTTGGTCTAATTACCCAATAAAAAAATGAAACCCCCTCATATTGCAATTTTGCGATAGGAGATGCCCATAAAAAAGATCAGATATGACATGCTTATACATACAAATAACAAAGAGAGGCATTTTTTCTATCAAACAAATGGATATGGACCAACCAGGTGCAAGTATTGAGGGAACCTCAAGAAAAATGAAACTTAAATTTGCTGATCAAGTAATAGATATAACGGCCAACGAGGCAACATTCCATAATGTTGTATTACAGGATAGGAATTAAACACCTACCAAGAGGAGAAAGTTTTGGACTGACATCATATTCAGAATTAATGTATTACCTTTAGGGCTAACAAAACGAACGTGTAGAAAGTAAAACATATGGCACGATGTTAGGCGGCATACAAAAAGCTGTCCTACAGCATACTAAAGGGAAACAACACAACTGTTTGTCTAACAACAGGAAGAATATAAACACCGTATGGAATAGGGTTATTATAGCGCGGCTAACACAGTCCGCTTGCTCCACCTTCTCACTGTCTGTAGATAGAGGTATTCCTGAAACTGTAGCTGCTTCATGTACTTTGCAACAACATTTGCAGTTATTATAAACCACACATGTTGTATTATAAATCATAAAGAGACATGGGATATGTCTGTTTTTTTGTATTTCTGAACATTTGATCTTTGGGTGCGTGGTTCAAGTTCCCCCAGTAGTGCGATTAGCCTGTGTAACCTGTGTAACTGTCAGGTCAGTATTTGCTGTTATGTTAACTGACTGATGGTAATTCTTGGATGGCGCAAGGTTTAGTGGATTGCTAGTTACTGCAAGGTTTAGTAAATTGGACGGAGTACTTAATTGGCCTCGTTTCCAAAATCTCCACCCTTTTTTATCATCATCATCATCGTCTCCATCCCAGGTATACATATGCATGAACAGATTTTACTATATATCAAGAGGAAAGTTGCAAAGTGATGCAGTCACCACACATCCCATTTTAATAGTGATTTTGTATTGCCACTGTTTAGTAATTTGCACGTAAATACTGAGACATTTTAGCCGCTAGTTTTACGCCTGAAAAGCAGTTGCAGTCCTTTAGTAAATCCGGCCCTGAGTATTTCCCATTTGGTAACTGTAGAATATAATGCAGCATACAAACACTTAGGTTGTTTATATAATTTTACTGGTATAGGCTGGCAAATATTTAAAGCAAACATAGGCATTTCAACCTTTAAATCCTCTTCAGGAGGATGGGGAGAGAAAGGCCTATACCTACAGCATGTGTGGGTGAACAGGGAGCAGCTGGGGATGAATTTGTCATGGATGAGTCCTCATATTCTCCCTTTAGCTGTGCATACATTAATATATAAAAGTCTACGGTGTGTTAAAGGGAATGAGAAACGGCTAAATTAGGATTACAGTCACTTTACATTTCTGGTTTGATGTTACAGTATGTATGATGTATGAAAAAGAATATGGTAGCACTGAATTTGTAATATAAATCTGTCAGCAGATGTACCCATCTTGTAGTCTTCTGTCACCAAATCTCTTAAGCAAAATGGTTGTTAGTTTGTTTTGTCTTTGAATGGAACACCTCCTGGGAAAACTACAGTGCCGCTGGAAGTGAAGTTAGCGAGCCAGAATCAGGCCAGTCAGAAATGCCCAGGAATGGGCTAAAATCTCTCAAACTATGGAAATAAATACAAAACAATCCACAAACAAAGATATAATTTTGCTTCCTCACAGACCATGCTGCTTTCTTACCGCTTCATAGTATCACCGAGTGAGAGATCTTGGCTAATCATCGTTATCGCTGTTGTTGAGACTGCAGCCAACAGTCAATCATACATTCCCATAAGTCTAAAACCTCTACAGTACAGCCTCTTGCATTTCAATGCATGTCACTCATTCTGAGCTGTGAGAGAGATTGATTTTTTTAATACTCGGGCATAGCTGGAGCTACATGATTGACTAAATTAGTGCATTGTAACAAGCCACTGAGAGCTCAAAGTAGCCTATAGCCATTATCCTGCTGTCTCCGTGCACCGCTTCTGATACAGATACTTTAAAACAGGGTTCCCTCCAGCTGCTGTCTTATTGGGCACAATGGGATATGGACGAGGCAGAATCCCACTGTATCCCAAAGTATACCCTACGACGATGCGCAGTGGTGCCAGACTCATTTACCATGTCGAATTTTGTGCTCTGGCATTGATGCATTGCATGTATTTGCAAAACCGTCAAGATGCATTTTCCAGACAATAGACAATAAGGTAAATCTTATCGTCTGTTCTTAAACAGATAGTAGCTCACATTACTGCTGACAACACAATAGTCATAACATTCTCATAAATAAATCTATAAAAACAAAACCACCACCACATTTTAAGAACAATGAAAGAACAACAACTGCTTTCAATATCAAATATGCAATTAGAAATCAGTAAATAATAAAACCCTTGATAATTTTGCATGGGGAATTATTATCAAATTACAAAAAGCAAAACAATGGTGGCAGAAAATGAGAAACCTTTAACAAATTCCTTGGAGGCTTGCATACATTCAATTTCATTTTTGTGTTTTTTGACCCCTTACATGAGCCATTTCATATTTAAAAGACAAGTAGTAACGGATTCTACCGATTGTAAAAACGTCCTTAAATATTTATTTATTATAGATAAATATTTAAGTAGAAAGTCTGAGCGCCCAGTGTTGAGTTTAATTAAGTATACCTGATATAAAGACTCATGAGTATTATTGTTATGATTTTATCCACACATTCAGCAGAAATGTGAAATGTCTAGATCCATTGATTTTTAGCTTGTGTGCTGTAAATGTTATAATGTAATAGTGTAACTGTACTGCCGGCCATAACTTTTCAATTTAAGTTCTTATCTATTTTTGCCGCAAAGAAACCAGAGTTAATGTCCAAATTAAAGCTGGACTGTAATCCTCACACCTCCGATGTGATAGACATTGCCCGGTGGGACCTGTTCCTTCCACTTCAGAGTTAATCATTTAATTTCTGAGTTAATAGATTTACAGAGTTTATGACTAGAGAATCGCTGGATTCATATATTTGGATGAATCCATTTCCCTAATCACTCTTCTGTGTGTAGTTTTAGATGTAGGTAATTTTGTCATTTAATTTAGGATATAATGTCTTTATTTGCATTGTTTTAAGGTATTTCGTATTCTGTTCTAAGCATTCTAGGCATCAGACAGAAGATAGCTTACCTCCTGTATAATTTAACTTTCATGGCTCTCTCTGTTGTGTGTGCAAGCTGGTGAAATACAATTCCGTGCCAATAAAATCAATACCAATTTTTTTTTAAAAAAGCAGTGAATTATTTCTCAGTATATTCAAATGAAATGAATACCACACAATAGTGCACAAAATCTTGCTCCATAAAAAAAATGACCATCCAGTCTTGTTTTAAAATGAACTTACCCGCTGTTTGTAGGTAGCTAGTGCACATTATTTTAAATGTTAAAATGTGCCCTCAAAAATAATAAAAAAGGTGACTTTATATATGATATGAATATATGATGGTGGAACCTGATATATAGGTAAAATATTCATTTTCAGGTAATGTGGCCACCAGGCCAAGTTATTTTTCAAATGAATGTAGTATGACTACATGGCTAAATTTATGACTAAAATCAGTCAAAATTCAGAGGTTGTAAAGGTCAGAATTTTCAAAATGCATGTTTTGGGGCCACCAGGATGCAAGTATAGAGTAAAGGTGACTTTCCCTGATGCAATTTTGAAACCTGCAACTGAGTATTCAAATCCCAGCTGTGCCATTACTGGCCAAGTCCAGATTTCCGTGTTGGTGAGGCAACAATTGTCCTACTCTAATGAAGGAAAGATGGCAGGAACCAGGTTAAGGTTTATCGGTGACATCACCCTCTGGCAGCCACCAATGACCTGCTTGGTGCCTCCAAGCACATGAAGGAAGCATGTGCAGATGTCTTGCTCCTCCAGTAACATATGCACTATGTGACCGGTGTGCATCTGCGATGCAACAAGTGTTAAGCGTGTCGACATGCGAATCGGAGAAATGCACAATCCTGAGGCTTATGGGATACGGCTTCTGTAGTGAGGCTGATCAGTTTGGTTGCAGTGTAGTTATATCGTTTCAAGCTAGTTCATGCTTTCAATACACAATAGACAGTAAAAAAGCAGGAATAAAAAAAATGTAAATGAGTGATTGTCCATTAATAAAAAAGAACAAGAAAAAGCATTCTTCTGATCTGTCACAGAGGCTGCACTGTAATATTTCAATTATTCAAGACCTTTATTTCATTTATGTTAGCATTCTCTGATTATGCATGCCTCAAAAATTCACTCCTGAATATATTATATACAGTACATAAAAAGTAAGGGGATGTTTAACTTGAATTCAGTGGGGAGAACTGCCTCCAACAGTTTTTTGGAATTAATTTCGCTCTGTGTACTCTTGTTTCGGGCTTTTGAAAAGCCAAATTGCATGAAAGCGCAAGGAAATGATTTGATGTTGGAGTAGGGAAATGGTTTCTTTTGCAGGGCATTGTTAGCCTCAGGCCGTTACTGTTCCTGCCTTCGTCTGCTCTAAGCATATCAATGCACAGAGGCACAGAGGTGTTCTTATAACCTGAGGTTTAGGTGAAGACAGGTCTTGTTTCTTGTCTTTGTTGGAGAAGTAAGATCATTTTAAGTTGGGGGAGCGAGACGGATCAAAAGAACGGGCTTTGCCTCCACGCTGACCTCTCGGTGCTTCTTTGAATTTAGGATGTCGTAAAATGAGAAACAATATTGAAGATCATTTCCCTCAGATACTGTTACCACACTTCAATAGTACCATTAAAACACGGAACGACACCGAGTTTCCAGTGTCACTGATTTCCTCTGCGATTAATTTTACCCTGAATTAATTCAGACCAGGATCGCTCCACCTCTCTCCATCCCATCACACAGTAAACAAGAGAAATTGGATACGGATGTTAAACTGTAATATCATCCTTTTAAAATATTTTTTCAACTCTTTATTATTCATGATTAATATTTTGAGCTGTCCAGGAGTCAAAAGCTAATATACTGTATGTTACACAATGAGTTTCCTTCAAAATTCAATTGTTTGACAAAGCTTGTCTCGTACAATCCTAATGGGCTACTCTTCCGTATGAACTGTGATCTTTCGAATTTAAACCATTCCAAGATTGATTAATTAGGTTGTGTATTGATGTACTGCGTATCAGATTTCATCACAGTGCAATGTGGAGTACTAGGAGTAATCTTCTGAATTATTATCTTGGCTGATATTTTGAAAACATTGGATTTCTATCATAAAACCACTGAAGGTAACAGCTTGTGCAGTTTTACCGGGGGTGGACTGTAACCAGTGACCGGAAATAGAAATGTATGGCAACAAATCTCCCATTGACAGTGGCGAGGAGGAAGATCAAGTTTTGTTTTTCTTTTTGGAAACAGACTGAAAAACACAAAATCATACTTAAACTGGCTTCTCTATAAAACTTTAGTGAAAGTGCAAGTAAAGAAATAAGACAGAAAAAAAAATGCTACCAACAAATTACTGAATGTTGTGGTCCATCCCAAATTTTTTAAAAATGTGTTCCTTCCAGACCATCCTCATTGTGATTCTGCTTGTTACCATCTGCTGTCTGCAGTCGGCTTTCTCCAGATTGCTATTTAATGCCTAAAATATACTTCCAAAATCCATGGATTTGGCGTATTTATAGAAAAACATCACCTCGCAAAAGCAAAGGCTTTCTGAGAGGTCAATGAACGCAAAAAAACTGCTTCAGCTAAACGTTGGGCAAAGTGAAGAAAAGCTGGATGATTTAAAGATGACAAAGACAATCTAAATGTTGTTAAGCAGCAGACGATTAACAGGAGTTCTGTCATGGCTAATATGAAGCTTTTGTCTGCCCACTCAGTCGATTAATCAATGAATCTGTGATTCATTGCAAAGAGCAGAGAGATAATTACTCCCACGGCAGAGACCCGTCGATGGACAGCCATTGAGGGTGTGTGGCACACAGTTGAGCAACTTTGAGGTCACGGGCTGTAGCGAAGGCTAGCTCATCCACGGAGTTTATGAGTTTCTTTTTGCGAACATACTGGGTGGAACTGCAGCCAATATGGGGGGGCTGGGAAAGTGACACGAAGCAGCTTCCCGACTCCGTCTGCTTGCCTTCTGTTGTCGTCTTGTGGTTGAAGCAGTGAAAAGAGAGAGGATCGTCAGTGCTTCTTATTTCTCATGGGTTCGGATGCCACGCTTGTGTCAGATACACAGTGGGATGCAGACAGGTGGTTTGGGTATGGGCTATAGAGAGAACTGCCTGCATTGAGGGATGGAAACCAAAGCAAACAATTCAGGCTTTGAGAGACAAACCAGAGCAAACAAGTGAGGGTTTGACAGAAATGAAAGGACACTACTGGTGGTCTGTACTGCACTTATATACACACAGTATGTACAAAGACATACCATTTTCCTTTCCTCTTCCTTCCTTAAAATGATTTATAATTTGAGCCTTGAATTTTTCGTGACTTGTTCTTTTGTCGAATGGTGGACCAGATGCACAAAAACACATTCGATCAAGTATTTACTGCTGCCAAAGCTTCTGTGATATAATTAGCCTGCAGTTTGTGTAATTTAATTTGTAAAATTTCTTTCTTCCAATCATATAAACTCTGCATATCCCAGTCACGACTCCATTACTTGTGAATCTTGTGAATTCTTTATAAAAGCAGATTAGGCCAATGTCCTTGGATCTAAAGATTACCTGCAATACCAAGATTGTCCCTTTTGTCAAACGTTTTATTATACTGGTACTACGCTTTGGTGTTTGCTTGGAGCTGCAGTTTTGAGTAAGATCAAATGTTTGTATGAATTATTGGGAGATAAAAAGGATGAATGTCAATGATGATATAATGAAACTGGTGGTACGTTTACGTGAGTGTCAATTAATATTAACAGAAAACAACACCCCATGTGTAGCCATATGGACGTCAGTTCACGATCATGTCATGAGGAAATTATATTGCAGTGGTCTGGGCCCATATCACCTGTGGGAAAGATGATGTAACCATAAGTTGTCAGAAAATAAATCGTAATCGTCAGAAAATAATTCCCTGAAACTGAAATGGATATTTTATTCAAACTGTATTTTGAAAAATAATTGGGCTGTATATGGCAGCCTGAAGCACATTTGAAACTGCAACATTGCTTTGGGCAGGAAAATGACCAATGCAGTATGCCGATATTTCGGCAGGCTCGAACCTCAGAAGATAATTATGCTTGTACTATGGATGTTGTGTTACCTCTGTGTTTACACATTTTTTTAATTACTTAGCTAATGTGAGAGCAAAGGGTATCGTGTGAAAATGTCTTTATACGACCATAAATAATAATCTATTTATAACGAACTACAGTTATTAAATTGTAATGGAATGTTGGGTGAATTGCAAAATAAATAAAAGTCATTAATGAAACATAGAAACATATTAAAAAGCAAGAAAAAAAAAAAAAAAAAGAAAATAATCCTACAGTCAGAGGTTTTCACCAGCAGTGTTCAGTCAGGTGCATACTGTTGTGAATTGAGTGTGGAGTCTCAGAGGCACCGTAAAAGACAGGTGCACCAATTAGTGGAGCTATCTGACACCTATTGAGCCGGAGTGATAATTACATTCGGTTATATAGCTTTCGCCGAGATATTGAACTGACTACTGTGAGTTTTATTCTCTGTGTAACTTCAGAAATGATACGGTCAGCATTCTTTTTTTTTGCCACACAGCACACAGTTGTACTCTGTGAGGACCATGCAATCAGTGGCATATAGCGATTTTTATTGTATTCAGCTCACGCATATACAGTGCTGCCAAAGTCTTTTTCCGTTACACATTAAACTTTTAGGTGCTGCAAGGTATTTTGTTACCGTTTCAGACGTATTATTTGAATTTTTTAATGGTGGCAAAAATTAAAATTGCCACATAATTTTGCTAGTTTAGTGTATAATGTGCATTGAGGCATGTGCTTGTGAAGTTGCCCACTCTTTTTCTTCCTCTAATGCAGACAGAATCATGGGAGGTAAGTCAGAAGCAGGACTAACAGAACAGCATAAATGCAGTTAGATGTAGCATGACATTATTTCCCACCAAAGGCTGTTGAAAAATTAAATAAGAAATCACAAGCCTAATGTATAAAAAGAAATTACAGCAAATCTTAGATTTTCTGGAACCTGCACACTGTGCAGAAGGAATAGCTAAATGGTCAGTGATACACAGCTTAGAGAGTGGAGATCCATGATAATTGTTAACTTCGCTTGTGGTAGAAGGCATTGTAAATGCCAAGGGAAATAAGTTTTCACACTTTTAGAGATAATGTACTGGTGTTTAGCTAACACAGTCCTTTAACATTATACATCTGAGGTTATTTTTACCAGGGGGTATTCCAAATACATGGTTTGGTGACTTATCCGAATAAGTTAAGTCAGAGTAAGTCATAAACCTCCTAAAAGAAGAGCCCTATGGCTTAATTCTCTGAGCAAAACAAAGCCATAGGGCTCTTCTTTTAGGAGATTTACCACTTACTCTGACTTAACTTATCCAGATTAGTCACTAAACCATGTACCTGGAAAACCCCCAAATTGCAACTTAGTGTATAACTGTCACCCAGAAGAGTGCTTCCAGAATGTCAGGATTATTACTTACATACATAAAAGTACTCAGTAAATATTATTATTATTCAATATTTCTTCCAGTTATACTGACATGAATTTAGTTTGATGGAGTTATTCCGTTTTTACACACTTATCCATCTGTCCTTCTGCCCTTTTTTTGTACTTCCCTAAAAAAACATCCCCATACATATTCTTACTTTAGCCTTACTGATGCATAGACATTACACTTCAGTCATCTACATGAAGACTCTGTGCTTATCAAACAGGTGACGCACATGCACACAAGCATGTAGCAAGGATGAGGTAATTGCCTTCAAGCCAGGAGCCCTCTCTAGCACCCACGCTTGAAGAGGGAAATACAGCAAATACAAAATAAGCCATTCATCTATTACAAATGGAGTACCTATTATCACACACATGCATATACCAAAGATAACAAAGACTATGTCATATGTCTCACAAATAATTCTTATTTTTGCCAGTTTAGTCTTTATTTGTAACCTCTTTTCCTGCAGAAGTTGCATGGAACCTGGGTATGAACCTGGCCCACAGTATGTTTCCTAAAAGCACTGTCGTCCAATTCTCAATAATGGCAGATGATATCCTTGTAAAAATATGCAGAGGGGTTTTGCAGCTGTCTCCGGTAATTACTACCTCTCTGGTAACAAGAGAAAAAGCCAGCATAGTTCTGACATGGAGACTCCTACCTCTGTAATTAAACCAAGCGGGATGGAAATAAATTAGATGAGCTTTTCAAGGTTTCTATGGAGGCCTACATTGTTTCATCTCTGAATCTGTTTCCATAGAGCAGGCCAATCTGCGATGAAAATCAGATGAATCCGCAGCCCTGTGCTGTACTGAACCTTACGAAAAGCCGTGTAAAATGTACAGTAATACATTTGTTTATAAATAAACCCTGCTGAGTTGTGCTTGGTTTTGAGGTGGTCATGGCATCAACTCCTTGTAGCTAAATCCAAATACAGTAACACTAATTATTACTGCCTGGTCTAGTGGGCAAGGTTCAGGACTGGTGGTTCAAGCCTCCGTTAGCCTCATCGACTGTATGTCGCTTTGGATAAAAGCGTCAGCTAAATGACAGTAATGTAAGTAAGAACTCTAACACTGACAATCCAAATGGAGTATAAATCCAAAAGAGTCGTGCTCATTATGGCTTATCGAATCCAGATACTGATGGGAAATGGCAAGTATTAATCTCAAATACTATTACAATTTACATAAATGAAAAAAGCAAAATACCACCATAAATGGACAAAGTTACATATTTTGGTAAAAGTCTTGAACTGGGGCCGATTGGGCTGGTGTCCGGTCTGATGGCCATGCTATAAGACAGGGATACCCAACCACCTGCAAGCTAATGGCCAATGATGGAGCAAGTACTGGTAGATCTCCTTTGCCCTCTCTGTTTTTAATAATAATATATGTATTTCACACGTTTTAACCTGTTTATTTAATAAGATACAATAGAAAGTGTTTCCCCTGTTTTGTCTGAGATTTCGTGCCTCCTACTGAGGTGACATGTTATCAAAGTTGTCCATGTTATCATCACAGCAGGGAAGTCTGCTCAGTCAGTGAGTTTCTTACACAGCAGGCCGGAATACACTGTGATAGAGTTTGCATAGTTTGTCGCAGGTAGAGTTATCACTTTCATAAAGAATTGGCGAGGGTATTATTATTATTTTTTTTACAATGACTAATAGCAAATACATATATCTGATTTGAAAGGCAGCCATTTCAGTGCAAAAAGAGGCGATGCCAAACTCCACTACAGATTTATGCTCAAACGTATGAGAGGGATTATCCAGCTAAAAGTCAGCTTCGTAGGAAGGGTCGCTGAACTTAAATCTCAGATATCAGCTCAAAAGGCCTTTTTCCTGGCACCCACCCCAAAAGCAAAGCTGCAACTCTTGCATTGTATTGGGTGAGCCACCTTCCTCCAAGTGAAAGAAGTGTTTTGGTGGTGGAGAAATCATGTGAGAGGCATCTACAGAGACAGCCGACTTGTTTGAGATCATTAAAAACGAATCTGAAAAAATGTCTGCTATTGAGGTCATGCAGTTATCTAGAAATATAGGGACACAGACAAGTGAAAAGAATAGTCACATTAACTGAGAGATAAACTGAAAGGGGAAACAGATCAGTGCAGGTATTTTCACTAAAATGGTGGACACAGCACAGTTGTGCATTTTATCCAGGTGGGTTTTGAAGAAAATGAAACATGCTGACAATAGTACCAACCAAGAGGCGAACTAGGGGGTATTTTCCAGGCAATCATGAAATTCATGGCTGAAAGATGCACAGCTATCGCTCGCTGTGTTGGCTTTGATCACAACTGATGGCACACCGGAAATGATAGCTTGAACAAATGGAGTGCTCTTTGCAAAGATAGCGGCATGTTTCTTTCCTACCTGTCATACTCCACCGGCATGGTTTGTGTGGAGAAACATTAAACTTGAAGGAGACGATGGATGTTGCAAGAAGACTGCATGCTCAATCTGTGCTAGAAGTCTTCAAAGTCTTTCTACACTTACATAGAGGAAAGGGGTGCCTGATACACTTACCCAAAGGCATATCAATCATTCTAAAAGGGGGGAAGCTGTAAGTAGCTCTTTTGTCGATGTCTCTTTGCATAATTGACCCACACAAACACAGATACTGTAACTAGCCTAGCCTATATGTAATGAAATGCGTCTCAATTCTCAAGATATCTGCACAGACAAAGAAATGCACAAGTATTACAATCGTTTTGGAAATAAAGTAACTGCCCTTTATGAATGAAGAAATAAGAGTACAAAAATATGTAGGCTGCTACATTATGATTAGACATTGCTCGAATTAACCCGTTGACTGCCCTCTCCTTTATTCAAAGAAATAAATTGTGAGATTTTCATATTTCACCTCTCAAAGTTCACTGAGACAAATATAGCACAGCCAAAGTTTTATTCTCATATGGGCCTGTAATGTATGCAAATATATGTTGGTAGACCGCTGGCTTGCAAAATGAGAAAGCAGAAGTGTGGTTTTAAAATGTGAAAATGGGATATTTAATCTGGATGGCATTGGTGGACTTCAATAAGAGTGATGCTATGCCGTCAGAACCACAACAAATTTTACCTTGGTGATTACCACATCCGACCCCTCGACCTGGCAGTGCAAGTTTGAATCCCGATGCAGACAAAGTGTTAGCAAGACAGCTGCAAGGGCGTGGGTTGGGTTAAATGATTATGCAAGCCATTTTCATAATATTGTAATATTAAACTTTTTGCATCCCATATTTGTCAAGCTAATCTTGTGTACTCACAAAGCATACTAAACAGTATGTAGCACAGGGAATTCTGACACAACCATTGTATAATAGATCACCTTTTCAGAAAGCTGCTTTCTATTAGCTCAATGTATATGTTCCTTTATCATCTATGACAAGAAAAAAAAATAGAATATAAAAGCTCTATAGAATTCATGTAGGAGGAAGGCAATGAAATGAACAGACATTTTCAGCCGCAGAAAGAGTGGTCTTCAGGCTCTCCTCTAAGCAGTGCTCTGCTCGGCGATTGGCGCACGCAAGCAAAATGGTAGGATCCATTTTTATCCCAGCATGCATGGGATAACAGTTCTTTGAAATGTGAAAATTGCAGTCAAGGCCTTGCTTATGGCAGAGCTTATTGTGCTCTAAATTCATTGTAATATTCAATGCGATTTGTGTGGGATTTACATGGGAGAACAAATAAGATCTCCAGTAGAGAGAGCGTTGGTTTGTGCAACTGATGACTCATCATTATCACACCCGGCTCCAGTCCTTGGGATCCTTCAGAAGGTATTTTTTCATATAGGTTAATTTAATTTAACGGATGTTTTAATTAATTGTTGAAAATGAACAAATGAAAAAAGGAGGGGCCACATGCAAAACATCATAAACATGTTTTTTTTTTCATTTTCATTGCATTACATTTTATACAGCACCAGTGCAGACCCTGTTTGTTCAAATATTTTTTAAACTATAACATCCATTGTTATTATGATTATGATTATTACATATAGTCAGTAAATTTGTTGTTGATATGTGGTTTTGGACATTAAACATGTGGATACCTGACTGTACTTGTGCCAGTTTTGTTTTCATGTATGAAAATTTCAGCTGAGATGTACTGGCTCAACAAACGTATGGGGGAGTTAAAATGAATTGAAATGAATCAACAGAATCAACATGAGACACAATCTACTTTAAGCTTCGGCTTAGACTGACACTGTATTTTTCACTTGTATTTGTTCCAATTAGAAATCTGGCTACCCTGATATGTTACACAATTATACAAGGCTCACTGCTGTATTCTGTTAGCAAATTAAGGCAAGAATAATTTTAAGCAAGCAACAAACAACTAAGGATAAAACCCATACAAGAAAAGGAAAAGTCACAGTAGCCAAATACATGAAAAGCAGAAATTTGTTTCTAATGCACAACACCTTTACCCTGGTTGACTGAACATCACAGGTCAAGCATGTTCGATTGCTGAAGATGTCTTGAGAATAGACTTGAAAAACAAAATGAGCATCATGCCAGCTCTGGGAGAGGTGAGTCTGCATGAGCAATTTTGCTTCAAACGGCACGCTATGCTAATATCGCATTCCACACTGACTGGGAATTTGACCCCAGTTTCCTATTGAATGAGTCTTAATGGGAGCACTTATTGTCGTGAATGAGTCTGCATGGTTTTGCAGCGCTGAAATCGGGAATGTGTGTCCCTCCAAGCTTGTGCATGCATACGTACAACCGCGCATCCTTCAGGGCCGGACTGGAAAAAGTCCAGCATGGATCACCTCTGGGAAGCCCCGAGATAATTGCCCAAATCACAGTATGGGTTGCTGGGTCGCTGGGGGGAGGGATGTAAGGGGGTGTTATTTGAGTCAACACATTCTCATCTGACCTCAGTTGCAGTGTCCTGAGGGGTATGATTCTATGTACAAAGACCCGATTTCAGAGACAATACCGTTTTTCCAAATTATTTTCATGGTTACCAGCATTTCATAATGTTAAAATGATTGTGGGATTTATTTGTATAGGTGTGTCATGTCACTATATAATAAATAAATGCTACATAAAGCATAGAATCATATTTAAAATGTTTTTTTAATTACTCTGGGGGATCATCCAACTAGATAGGTAAACAGCTGTATGTGGTGGGTAGTATATGCAAGCTTGCAGTATGACTACACTACAAAGATCAACCATCTTAGTACTTTTAATATCACAGATGCAGATCACAGAAAGGCAAGCATTAAATCAGAACAAATAATGGTAATATAAAGTATAAATCTAAACATAAGAAATAAACATCTCCTGCCATTACCTGGCATTTGTTGGTTTCCACAGAAAAGCTTTGCATTTTGCTAGGCAAGATTTGGAAAACACTGGAACCTAGTTGATCATGCATGCTTCAATAAAACACACGTTTTTAATGTGTTGCTTGATATTTCAGCAACTTGCTTGGGGGTATATTTATAGCTCTGTATATATATTTAGACTGTTATGATGTTCAGGATTTTTGAACAAATCTTTTTGGTGTACTGTGTGTATCCTTTCGGCAGCTCGGGTTCACCAGTCTCCTACAATTCAATTCATTGGAGAGTGCTGCTTAGAAACGAATGGACATAATCTCCTTGTATTTCGACTTAACATGAAGTGCTGCATTGCACAGACCAAGCCAAGTAGGCCATAACTGCTGACAGAAGTGATTGCTGAATATTTCCCATACTGATGGATAACTGCAGTGATATGTCATGTGTTTAATTCGTCCCGGAGGCTGACTGAGCTCACCTCATCTCATTTGCTCTCAGAGTTTCAGACAGTGGGGTGAAACTTGATTCACAGCATCCTGCTGCAGGGAAGTTGTACAGTTTGGCGCAATTCACAGCAGGCTACTGGTAGAAGGGAGTACAGTTTGACTCGGCTCACAGCAGGATACCGGTAGAAAGCAGTGCAGTTTGACTCAGCTTGCATCAGACCGCTGCTGGTGGGAAACAGTACAGTTCAACTTAAGGTGCACTAAGACTGTTAGTTGAAACTTCATTCAGAACACCATGGCTGAAAGTAGCTTAGAGCAAGACTTGCCAAGGTGATAAGCACAGCACAAAAATATGAGGTCAGTGAGGTCACCATTTACTCTAGGTGTAGTCATCATATACATCATACATATGAGTCATACATTCATTATGCAGTCAATCAAAATAAGCCCTTGTGACAGGACCATTAAACTCCAAATCAGAAAAAGTGCACTTTCAAAAACAGATGTGTGTGTGTGTGTGTGTGTGTGTGTGTGTGTGTGTGTGTGTGTGTGTGTGTGTGTGTGTGTGTGTGTGTGTGTGTGTGTGTGTGTGTGTGTGTGTGTGTTTGAAATGAGTGGCCACCTTATTAGGTGCATCTGCCCTTTCTTTCAAATACTGGAATCGGTCTGATACATATTCAGACAATGCAATTTAAAGCAGGCAGGTGGGTACTTACGGACTGTGTATGCGTGCATTTCAGATGGAGAATGGAAAAACCAATAAGTTAAAGTGTGTTTGAATGCAGCGTGGTAGTGAACCTCAGGCACAGTGGCATGAGTATATGAGAAACAATTGCTCTGTTCTATTGTAATGCATGACAGCGTAGCAGGTGTATCGAGAATGTCCACCAACCATTTTCTAAACAATTGCTTTTGAATGAGTGGAAATGAAATCTTCAACATTTTTTTGGCATAGAATGTTGAAGATTATGTGTTTTGTAGCCTTTATGTCAGCTTTTGAAAGGGTGCCAGTAATTTTGGAGGTGGCAGTATGTATTTATTCACTTAATGTACTTTTAACTTTTAACTTAAAACTGAAAAATTCACCATCACGTTGCCAAGCATGCATGCAGCCCTGATATAAAATTATGACTCATGTCTGTGGCACGCATCAAAATCATTTCGATTTTCAGGTTTTTACAAATTTCCTTGAAAAATAATCCTTGAACAGAATTTATAAAAGTTACACTTACAAAAGTCTGAAAAATGCTCAAAATACAAACTTGTACCATTAATTTCTTCTGGCATTGGCTATTTATTGAATGATTTCCAACACAATTAAATAGTTTATTTCAAATATGTAGCCGAGAAATTTGTTCATATATTATTTTAGCATTGCTTGCTGAAATGGGCACGCTGCATTTCCTATGACGATTTTCAGGTCTTGTACGTCGAAGGGTAGTTATGAGAGTTATGAGATTTTTGGGAGGCATCTTGCATGATATCATTGCGAGCTTTCTTATGATGATGTATGTGAGTTTTGGAAAATGAGAACCAGGCTAGGCTGTGTGTATAATGGCTGGAGAAATTGCATTGTAGTGAAGTGGTTCACCCAGGCAGAGACTGCCATGTTTGTTTCTGGGGGGAAAGTCTTACCCTCCTTGGGGGAGCGCTGCAGTCCTCGGCAGTCCCCGAACCCACCCTTCCAGCTGCTGCAGTGTCACACTTTTTTTTCGAGATCCTGACTGAGATATTTGTGTCAGGACTGTCAGTGCCATCCAGGCCTCTCTCGTGATGGGGGCAGGAAGAGCTGAGGACTGTCAGGGCTGTGCTGAGGAGGCACTTTACGCTGCTCTGCTCCAGTCATTGACGACTTCATCCCTAACCCATGGGCGCATCGCCTAACAGCACATAACACTGTCCAGTTTATTTTCTGTGATATAATCCATCATTTTCTCTACCCAGTATATTGAAGAGCATAAAACTGACTCAAAATGCCCTTAGCTGGACCATAAGCAAGGCTTCATATCTGACAAGCAAAATAAATATTTTACAATGTACTATATATATATATAAAACATAGTGTCAGTTCTGTTTTAGTATTTGTTACTTGTGTTTTGCTTCATTAATACCACATTGGAAACAGATTATCAAGTCACCAAATTCCTTTTTTTTTAACAAAGCAATGAAAACATGGAAATATAATGGCTAAGCTACTTCTTTATCCCAGTTGAGTTCATGTATGTCTGATTCTGTGACAGACAAACATTGTACCACTGGTTCCAGGGAGTTAAGAGGGGAGGCATGACTCTTAAAAAGTTAAAAAGAAGTTGGACCATGTGTTCCATAAGTCAACACATCCTTTTTTCTTTTTGATTAAGACACGCTTAATCAAGGCCCAAAAAGCAGTCTACCTGCTGCCAAATCAAAAGTCAGAGTGATCCCCACAGTCGGGTTTGAATGAGTTGGCGCATCACGCGGTCAGACGCCATGTGTGTCTTTGGCTCTTGGGACGTTCTACAGTCCCAGCTGCCAAAGGCAAATGGGGGTGTGAGGATGGGGGTTGATGGGGGATGGGGAGGGGGGTGGTGGTTCTGCGGGGACTGGAACTGCAAGAGGCCCGCGGGAATGCCCATCTGGGCCCCAACTGAACAGGCTCGATATGCCAGTGCAGGCTCTGTGGTGACTGTGCCAGGGGACCTCAGCCAACACGCACTCCTACATCCCCTCCTTCCTGGAAATGAACTCCCTTATCGCCACACAAAAATAGGCAGCCAGTAGGTGTTCATCTCTCTTTGTTCTTACAGTGCACAATGGCTGCAATGGAATCTTTCCCTCAACTTTCCCTTCAGAAACTACTGAAGATATATCATTTATACTTCAAAGCAAAACCATAAAGCAAATATATATGAAATCATTGTGTTGGAAACACTGTTTGTCTGCTTATTCATACTGTTGGTACCAGATATTGCTTTAATCTGGAAGAGACAATGAATTTGCCATTGCTTGTGATTGCTCCAAGTTAATACTGGACATCAACAACCTTTTTTCAAAGCTTCAAATTGCATACAACAGTGCACAAAATGTTATCTCTCCACATCGCTTCGAGCTGATTATATCATAAAATTGCATGAAATGCTCTTTTCTGTAGCGCATATTGGATATCTTTGATCCTTGTGAATAAAAAGGACAGAGGTCTGTTTGTTCTATGTACTTCAGGGCCCATGTAAATGAAAAAAAAAATGTTTTAACAAAAATTACATTAAGGACATAATCATGTATGTCTCTTTGAAGTGCTTGCGAATGTTTTGATATTGTAGTATCTCTCCATCATTGGGGAGCTGACAAGATGAGCACATTTATATTCATAGTCAAAAATGGACCACTGACATTCACTTGGCACTCATATTGTGTTGGCTGCTTTACAGTAATTACTGAACTCCTGCATCTACTGTAACTTATTAAATACAATTTATTAATTATGGGAAATATGTGGGATATGTGTGTTGAATCAGACATATATAGTTCAGCGTGACAGTAACCTGAGAGAAATCTAAAAAAAGAATTTTCATTTAATTTCTTTTATGTTCATATAGTTTCAGTAGCTGATGATAAGGACTCTGGAGCGGTATCCTCGTTCTGCACACCTATCTCCTCAAACTATCGAAATGTTCAGGGACCAATCTGTCATCTAATGACAAGAATCCACATGATGGGTACTGACACTATCCTCTTGTAGCCTTACTGAGATCTGCACATCCAATGAAACTACCCAAGTGTTCAATAGGATAAATATTTAAAGGAGGATGCCAGTATGGTGTATATTTCTGAGCAGGGCACCATAGTCAGTTGACATGTGAACCCCATTTCCGATTTACCTGTAATGAGAAGAAATGATTAGTGCAAAACTGCAGGATGGAATGAGGGTCAAATTAATATAGAATGTCAAATTGCAATGCTGAGATTATACTTATTACCAGGTACACTGGTTAATATGAATTAATAAAACACAGCTTGACAGATTTTGAGAGAGAGGTTTGGTTGACATCTGTGAAGCTAATATATCCCAGGTCAGCCCGTATGACAAATCTGCAGCTTGCTTTCAGAGGATTTGAAGCGCTAACTATTATGCTGCTATGCTATATGAAAACCTGACTTTTTCTCTGCTGTCTGTCAGCACATCCTGATGGCCGCACATCACAAGCACAGACCAGGTCAAGGTGGATTATCGCCCCGGGCAACAGCACAGAAAAAGCATGCGGTGCCGTACTGTCTCTCTCAATTACCTTTGTATCGTGCACCACCCCACAGTGTGGACCAGGTTCCACTTCATGTCATCATTTTAGAAATCTTTTTCTTCAGTCGTTAGAGTCAAACAGTAAGGAAAACCACAATGGCAGCTGAGACATGCTTATATTTTTTTCTCTAAATCAAAGTCTTTGGATGAGTTTTTGGTTTGGTCTTGTCAGGAGATAGAGCCTGTGTCCAAAGCAGACAAAAGACAATTTCTTTTGCATTACTATTTCCTAAACCATGTGTGGATATAGGCTAAACTCAAAGAGATAGCAATATATGACATAACAATGAGATAACAATGACTGCTTATCTGCTAAAACTGTGTCAGGGAGCAAATCCAACAGTATTTGCTATTAAGCTGCGTTACAACAGTTTAACAAATATCGGGCAGCATAGTGATGCATAAACACACACACACACACACACACACACCCACAAAGTAGCTTAACATTAGCTTCACACAAGATGGCCTGCCAGAGGCCTGAGGGTTGCAACTACATTTTGTAGGGTGTTCAGCAATGAGGAATACAGTAATTTTTCGTCTAACACATATTGAACCGGAAACTTTAGTGACATGAAATTATGATGCATAATTCTGTCTTTGTAGATACTGAATAGTAATCAACATTATAGGTCCAAAGAAACCTATGCCTGAAGAGAGGAGGACTAGAGCCCTATGGGAGGGTTGAGTCAAGGGTGGAGCATATCTCCACAGACAGCTCTCACAGACAGTGGCTTATTTGCTTTTTCATCCACATTTCCTGGTCTGTTGAGAACTGTGTCCATTTCCCGCATAACGCACACAGAGTAAATGTGTAGGTTTTTCTATATTTACCAATAAATATTTGCAGTTTATATGTCCCTAGCGCTAAGGAATACTTATAAGAGTCTAGGTGGCATGACAGACTTTTGGCAATCATCACTGTGGAGCTGAGTTTAATTGAGGGAGAGAAATGTGTGCTTTAATTTGGGATGATCCAGTTTACATTGAAACATTTTGAAACACTCCATGAGGTTAATTAATCTACTAAAATAATGCTCTTTTTCTGTCTCAGACAGAATTGTTCCATTCATGAAGGTTAGCTGGTACTCAATGCTTAATTCAGACTATGTATGTCATTCTGTAACACTTCATCTGGCAATAGTAAAATCTAGATTTGTCTAGAGATTCAATCAGATTTACACGTCATGCTTATCTAATCTCCCGTGTAACAACACCCAAGAGGAGCATGCACTGTCAAAATCTCTCCACGAAGGGAACGACTGACAGACATTTTTCACCACGGTTGTAATGAGCATGGTTGTAAGCAGCCTATACACAATGATCAGTAGTATGCTTATGGCCCAGGAGAGGGGGGATTGTCCCTGTCCTATAGTGTGCAAAACCATTCTATGTATATACTTCTCAAAGTCTTTGCATACTTTACAATGCATACATTCTAAATTGGTTTCCTGCAGAAGTTCTAATTGTTTTGTGTATTGCACGCCTTGTCTCTGTAACCTTAGCTTTGGCAAGGATTTTCAAGTTCTCTCACCTCCAAAAACTGAAAAAAAAAAAAAAAAACGGATGCCTCCCAAATTTGCAATTTCCTTAATTTGTGATTTTTTTCCCCTCTAAAACAGTAGATAGTCATGTGCATTTACTAATTATCATAGAAAAAAATCATCAGAAATTTAGTAAGTAAGAAAAAGGGAGTATAAGTAAGTAAAAGAGGGCTGTGATAAATGAAGCAGGCCTTTATTTTCACATAAAGACCCAAGGTTAGGTCTTTTTGATGGCAAAGTCAATAATAGTTTTTTTGCCAGATGGCTTTCAATTGAGTGGAGTGTGGGGCTGTTCATTCTCACCTGGGACGTTAAGACGACAGTGAACCTTGAGCTGATCTTTGGTAGTCCTTCGCCAGTTTCAGCCAGCTAAAAGCCTGTCCACCCCCAGCTGCAGTGACAGGCAGTGCGCAGATAATTGTGGACATGTTTTATGCAGCTACTCTCAGCACCAACTGACTTTTCTCCCTGCATCCAGCTATCATCGCAAATATTCACTGTGTTCATATTTCATGCAGGGGTGGACTAAACCATTTACACCCCGAAGATGGGGGTGGTCGGACGGGTGCTATGGATTAAAAAGCAGTCTCTCAACCCATTTATTTAGTCCACTTATGTTTAAAAAGCAACATTAATTACTGATTTTTTTTTTCAGGCCCTCTGAGGGCCCCCTCCACATTTGGGCCCTGTGTGGACCGTTCCATTATTACCACTGTGGGGACCCCCCTGTTTACAGCCATGAACATTTGACCAAGTACATCATGGAGGGGATGTCA
The DNA here is from genome assembly GCA_022829145.1 of Albula goreensis. Taxonomy (NCBI): domain Eukaryota; kingdom Metazoa; phylum Chordata; class Actinopteri; order Albuliformes; family Albulidae; genus Albula; species Albula goreensis. Next base: position 6,145,630 of record CM040742.1, on the reverse strand, counting down.
GCTGATTACCTATCCTGGCCATTTTACCATTTGCACTGAAAGATGTTAATGTAGAAAACAACATCTGTATTTCTGATTTTCATTCCATCAAGGTGTTGTATAACAGAACACTGACTCTGTGTTACCATTCAAATCGAACACCTGGCAATGTCCTCAGCAGGTAGACATAGAAGTGGAATGAAAACAGTCTTTTTATAACAATAATCATGTTAAATTATGAATGCTCATTTGGGATAATGCTATGGAAAATAAATGTTATATTGCTGTGCTTTCGAAAGATAATGGGCATGACCTTTTCTAAGAGTGCCCATTTTATGCAAAAACTCTTCTTAAAACTTTAAACTCTACTTCTTCCATTTTACAGTTTATTGTGCACATTATAACCATTTTGTTTCACATTTTGTAACGTTGGAACACAAAATTTTCCCCATGGTGTAGAATTCCATATGGTATGTGAAAAATGTAAAGTATAAACATCTATGAGACAATAGTGGCTGTCTCTATTCTCTCCCTCCAGCCTGCTCAATTAACCTTTGTCTCCTTTTCTTTTTAGCCACTATCATACCTTTTCATGTACTTCTGGATCAGTTAACATTGGAATCCTTAGCATTTCATTCAGATTCATCCTCAAAGTTAATACAAAAAAAGGCTGTGCCACAAACTATGCTACATTATCCTTTCAGATCGTTTCTGATTGTTTACCCTCCTTTAATATGTCTACATCAAAAACGTGTAGTGATGTGTGTATTTGTATCATTTGTATCAATCCTTTTTACAAAGTTAAGACACACAGACCATTTAAAGTTGCCTTAAATGTACATAAAAATTTGGTTTCTTACTCTTACTGGATTGTTCCCTGGATTTAATTTTTTTGTGTATCATTTTTTGTTTATTGATTTTTCAGCCAATCCATAAATTCTGCCCTGACCTCACAACATCACTTACACTCTTGACATCCCATAATGTACAGCATTAGGATTACGCAACACCCTAAGTCCAAGATGCTTCGTCATCCTGATAAATTCCTGTGCTGAGGGTATAGAGAGAGGACTTCAGATTCTGTAAGTGTAATGGAAATGAAAGGTTTTACGCACTCCTGTGTCTCTGCTGTCAAGCACCTCTGTGATGATATGGAAATTTCATTAATTAAACACATTATCCTCACTAAATTGGCCTCAAGAGTGCATAATGCATTAGTGGATTTCGGAAAAGCAAGGTGTTTGCGATTAGATTCATTTGGACTGGATGATGTCTGTGCTGCAGAGGAGTGGGGCTCCTTGGAAATGATACCTGTCATGTCGTACCCCGCCTCAAAGCATTAGCCGCTCTGCCTTTTTAATGAGGTTCTGTTCCTGCCTGTAATTATGTCTTCATGCACCTTTTTGCACCTTTTTTTAGCAGAGCAAATTCTTGGAATGTATTCTCTCTCTCTCTCTGTCTCTTTCTCTCTTTCTCTTCCACACACACACACACACACACACACCACCCTGTACTTCGAACTGTAGCTACGTGTTCATTCGATAGTGTTTTGTAAGCCTATGTCATAATACTGGACCTATCAATGTAATACATATTTACTCAAAGATCCTCCAAAGTCATGTGCTGTAAAATGATTTTAATGAGAGATGTATCACTATTATTGTGTAATACAGAACTGAGGAATGTATTTAGTTTAGAAGGATGAACAGCACAAACATGCAGGAAGAAGATCTATGACAAACCACAGAGCAGTCCATAGCACTGTTTCCTTAATCTCTTATTACACTGCAGTTACATTGTTTAGTTTGTGGGGTAAACATAATGGGCCATTCTTTGATGTTGCATGGGGAAGATGAATTCATTTTGATATGCTGGTCTTAAATTTCACATACAAAAAGTCATGCCCAAACACAGTATGTTAAATCCAGGCAAACATGGAAAGAAAACCAGCACTTGTGTTTAAATTGAAATAAATGTAAGTGTAAGAATGTAACCCACAATGTTGATGTTATTCAGACCTCAGAAATGATTTCTTATTTATTTATTTTATGTTTTATTTACAGCATTACAGGCATGTGGAACGTGTTCTCATGTTGAAAAAGGGGGACTGGATCACACACTGTATGATCAGAGATATTTATTTCTGGTTATGCTCTTCATATGCGCCCACCTTTGAGAGCTCTTACCTGTGCATCTCAATGCAAGAGAAAAGGCAGAGCTCTGCTTTCAAAACAACATAATGCAAACTAAAATGAAAAGCTGAGAGCACTGAGTTTGTTTCCCCCATTCAATAACCCTCTCAGAACACCGAGAGACACTTCATCTTTATGTCCAAAATAGGAAGTACTAGAAAATCAAGCTGGGTGATTAAAACTAGCAATTTCATTTGTGTCTTTTCTGATAAAATTATAGCACTCAACTATATAAGTACTGAATTTATTTAACCTTTTTTTTGCTTGAATATGTATTCCTATGTACTTTGATTAATGTCTTCATCTGCTGTTCTTCCATTCATCTCTTCTTATAGTTGTACACTGACTTTATTTTGAAATATGTGTCTAGCATGATCCCTTTGAAGAAATAACTTGATGAAAGCATATGTACATAAAGTGCAACTGAGTAAATTACAATAATGCACAAACTCAGATATTACAGTCAATTTTGTTTGATATAGGAACAGGTAAAAATAATTAAGAAACGTGAATAAAAATGAAGAAATAACAAACAAGGTGAGATGATATCAGTCACAATCATATTTGGACCTCAGATAGCAGGTTTATCTTCATGGGACTCGGTAGGGTGGTCAGACAAAATATCTCTACACCACATCGGACTAATTATCACCTTTCATAACGTGCCTGAATTCATTCGTTTTGATAACTGGTGAATGCTGACTCTAGCACCGATTGCAGCATCCCTGGGCACTTTTTTTTAATGTCATAGCAACACACAGACACCTTTGTGTTGCCATGGCCATCGCAGCCTCTGTGATGTAATAATGGAACTCTCCGGCTGAAGGCACCAGATGGTACAGTGCACACACATTGGCTTGGCGCTGAATGACTGGCTTAGGTCAACACAACAGAAATTAGCCAGCCATAGATTGCTTTAATTTTACATTCAGTGGCAAATCATTCTTCAATCTGTTCCAAGCTGTGTTGTACATGTACAAAACCCGGAGGTGCGATGCCAAGGGCTGCAGTAAAATATATGTGGAGAGACAAGTGTTTATTGATGGCTCTTGGACTGCGTGTAGCTATAGAGAATAATTTGCTGTGTTTTAATGCCTCTATTTAAAAGGCAATGAGGCCTTTGGGCTTTGGATATTTTCTGTAGTTACAGTGTGTCTCTCTCTTCCAAGTAACACTTCCAGGCCTGAGTCTTAATTTCACATCCCTTTTTTCAGAGGATGTTGAATAAGAGGATCAAATCCAGGATGTAGGCTGTCATTGTTAAATATAGATAAGAGTGGGTGGAAACACTAATAATGCAGGGAAACAAGATTTATGATGGATTTGTTTCATTTTCTAATTAGAGCAACATTTTGCCAGTAGATAGTCAGGCTTACATAATACACTGAAGCAGTTTTGCAAGTAGCAGCCCTTCAGTTTTACTTTATGAAAGCATTATGGGAATAGGGTTGATTGTCACACAACATTTACAAAATGTAATCCTTTGAAGCGTGTGTAATTCATCAGCCGTTGAACTTACCTAGAGGATTGTATGAACATTTTGCTGTAGATATTCTGGACGTCATTATATTAGGTTCCTATCAATGTAGTGTCATAGCTGAAGAGAATACTGTGCAAGAAATACATGCTTTGCATGGAATAGGTCATACATGCCAAGGTAGATGTATCTTCAATAAAACATTACACAAACAGTGTTGCACTTATATATGCAGTCAATTAATGATGGAAGTGTCTGAAGTCAAATGACTTTTTTTTTTTATCTTTGTCTCAAAATGAAGTGGGTTTCTTATCCTTTGCCAGCTCATTTCGTCCAGTGCCAACAATGAACTGATTTTGTGGATAAAAATGTGTGTTTATTTGTAAATAAAATGTAATAATAATTGTTGACTAAATATGCTGAAATGCACTACATTACATGTCCCTGCTGACGCACTTAAAATGCTTGTTCACTGTTTCAGCAAAACAAGACTGCAACAGTTGTTACGTCTGCAGCTATAGCAGCTTAGAAGGAGACTGAGTGTGTGTCCCTGCAACTGCACCACAAACAAGACCCAGAGTCTTTAATTTTGACATTGCTCATCTGAAATTTTGACTGTGCAGCATTTGCAAAAACTATGTATTCCCAGGACTAACCTACACTGCTGTGTTTGCTTTAACAGACGGGTTAGATTACTTTTGTTAATCAGAAGCTCACTGTCGCTCTGTATGAAATTGATGTGCGTTATAAAGCTTATCAGATCCTGTGAGACAGCGGCTGTCCACTCCATCTTAGGTTCTGCCGGAGTCATATTGAAGCCATACTAAAACTTGAAGGCATTTAAGCCCTTCAGTTTAAAACCCTACGGTAAAGTTTTAATTCATCTTTGCTCATTCCGGAAAAATAATGTGAACAATTCACCAGGCTACAGTTAGAAGGTATAAAACTGAATGGAAGTCATGGGGTAACTCTCAGGAACTCAGACTAGCTCTATTCAAAAGTGAATTCGTCCATCGAGACCACATGCTCTAACAAATAGCTGGCTTGCAATTACAGTAGTAAAAGAAGGTCATTTTGTTTGTGCTTGCAACTTTGAACTTTGAACCCAGCGCACTTCAACCCATCAATTTTTGTGGTTTCCATGGAAAATGTCACTTGCCTACTCTCTGTGTTCAGGTCTTTTAATGAAAGCCATGTTGGGAAAAGGCTGCACATATATTCTCACGATGAATTAGAACACAAAAGCAAAGCTAACGTCAGTACCCCTGATTAAATGGAGCTGGAAACCTCATCTACAATAGCCCAGGCAGACAGCAACGATGAACGTATTACTTAAAACAACCTAACAGCCAAAGATGCCGCTGCCATTATCAAACGTTATTACTACAAATGCATTCACATAAGTGGGTATAATCACGAAACCTTGCAAAGATGTTGGAAGTGAATGCCCTAGCTTTGAAATGTCCCAAAACTCACCATTAAGGGTGGACAAGAACATGTCAATGGCTCTTGAAAGCTGTAGTGTAATTACATGGGATTGCATAATAGATATGTTTAAGACTGAGTAATAAGTATGTATGCTAAAGAACCTTTATACCAGTGTTTGAAATACAGGCATGTACTTGCTGCAGACTGAAGGTTTTAGTCATTTTGTGAACCCTGCATTGTTTGTCATTTGAATCCCTTCTCAGTAATTACTATTGGTATTACACTCTTTACAAGAATTGTTGAAGTTGAAATAACAAGTAAAGAATAGCAAACATATTGTACATGATTGGGTTCTTGTGTTGTTGTGTCATGCCATTTCTTCATATTAATTTCAATTTCTTCAAAATGTTGCTTTTTCTCAATACATGTGCCATAGAAGGGGGAGAGGATTAATTTCAACTTTCATTGTCAATAGAGATTGATTTGTTTTGTTTTAAGTTTTGCCTTTTTTCTTCTGTGATTGTAAAGATAGTAATCAACTAGGTATTTCCAAAGATACTTGCACAGCTAATAAGTTCAATTGTATTTTCTTTGTAGCCATGCCTTGCTATTTTGCCATCAACCTGACTTGACAGTTGTTCACTTTGTAAGAAGAGTTTCCTGATAGTTGTTTCACAATGAATGTCCAGAATGTTTATTGTCATTCGGCAAGTATTTTCCAAAACATGCAGTAAGGAGGATAATTTCACTTAAAGACTCTTGAAAGCTTGGCTAATCAATAGCCACATACTTGTTTTGCAAGTTTGTCACATTAACAGTAACATATTTATAAGTGCATGCATTTTACTTTTGTGCACAAATGTACCAAATACATTTTTTTATTTTTGAGTTAGCTCGCTGTATTAATTTTTGTTTGTAAAGAAAATATTATGTGGAGGAGCTGGTTAACAACATTGTATTCCATTCATTTCTTCATAATGATGCAGAATGCAAAGCTTCACTGACTAGACAGAGGAACGCTGTGAAGCATGTGTAATGCTTATGGCAACACACTGGCTGGGACCTCGTCAGATGAGCTTGGCCTGTGCCATGACAAATGACAACTGAAGGTTTTCAGAACTACACAATGGGGTAGTATGGAGGGGTTAGGGTTGTGGCAGTGGCAAACGGTACAGAGGCTCACACTGGTGTATTATCTCCACAATGTCAAAACCATTATTTCATCATTAAATGTGAATATAAGTACATAAATAAGTAAAGGGAATAGAATGGTCTTAAAATACCCAGTCTGCTGAGGAGATTATAACACTCCCCTAATTTATTCAGTTTGTGGATGTTGATCACCTTAATTCATGTTGTAAAGTGCAATGCCTGGGTCAGCTGTTGGCTTAGCTGCGTCATGGTCCTCCATCCTACTGAGACAAGAATGTGTTGCAATATGTGGCTTGCAATTATGAATATTTGAAATTATTCAACATAGTATTGAATAACTAACACTCCAAACACATAGATAATGAATAACGGTTGAGATTAAATCTACTTTTATGTATCTTGGATTGGAATGCTGTTATAAATTTCTTAATTTGAGTTGTCATTTTATTCCCCAAACAGGAATACAGTTTTATATTGCTAAAATAAAATAAAAAAAGCAAAAAAAAAAAAAAACAACTTACTTAGTTTGTGTATACAAACTTTACCTATGTGTCCACATACTTTTCTACGTATCAGCAGTTCGCCTGAATGGAATCCATTTTACATACCATCAGAGTGAAAAAGACAAATCAATATACAATTGAGGTGGCAATTAATTATGGGGCTAGGTGAAGGTTTCACTTGACTGGGGAGTCTATATCAGTATTGCAGTGTGCTGTGTGTTTTACATGTGATCAGAATGGGTAATGGAAGGGTGGAGAATTGGAGTAGTATTGTCTCTTGTGCTGCAAAGAGGCCAGAAATGACAAGATCAGTGTTTCGAAATATGTTTCTGGCAAGAGAGCTCCTCTCTTTAAGGGCTAAGTGTATCATTTGTTGAATAAATATTAAACAAGTCCATATTTAATCTAATAGAATGGAAAGTTGTTCAAGTCTCAAGTCACATATGACAGATGGACAACTACCAACCCTTTTTCAGCTTGGCATAGCACCCACTGCATGTCTCTTTTTCACATGCCATCCCCGACTGCTGAACCCTGGTATTCAGCGGCAGGAAAAGACTCAAGGGCTTCAGCCACGAATTGAGATTCCGTTAAGTCTTGCCATTATCTGTGCGCATCATCTTAGTTTTTACAATATCATTTTTTTAAGATTGCTATTTTAATGTCCGTAAAGACTGTAGGTACAACTTTAATGACTGTGGTAATTCATTTTTTTCCCACACGTTTAATTGGCACTCATCTCAGTGGCTGGAATAATGGGGCCTAAACAAATAATGCAGCAGTGATATGATGTCTCTGTTTTGTCCTTTGGTATTTCACTAATACACCAAGATAATAATAGCAATAAGAGTGTGTTCGGATTGGCACAGGTGCCATCTGTCAGCCCGGCATCTCATTTAAATGCAATGAAGCCGAAGAGTCGCAGTTTGAAAGGTGATATAGTCACATGGGGGTCATTTTTAGAGGAATCTTGAATGGGACGTTTTGCATTTTATTAGCAACATCTGGCTAACTGGAGAGGATGCGGTCATTATGTTTCTGTGGAACCACGTCAATATGCTGTAGCAACATGTGTTCCTCACTCAAACTCCTGGAGGGCCACAGTGTAAGCTGGTTTTGATTTCACCTGAAATTGCTCAGCTCATTCAGAACAGGGAATAAGATGAGCTGAGTTATCTGTGTTAGCAGTGAATTCAATTGGTCAGTATGTGCCAGGTTACAACAAGAACCAGCATACCCTACCTTTCTGTGACCAGGAGTGAAAACCACTGTTAGTACTCAGTGAACATGGGCTGAAGTGAACGTTCATGTGACAGCTAGTAGGTAGATAGACAAAGAAAGTCATGCTAGCACACAAGCTACCCAGAAAATTTGGTACCACTAGCTAGTCCAGCAAGCTAAAATAGGCTAGCAGTTAAACTAACTAGTATAAAGAGGAGGACTAGAAGCATGTTAGGCTGAACATTTAAAGTCCTTTCTGTTAAGGGGTAGTTCAGATAGTAGAGTATTTCTTGAACCTTTCCCTGCAACGGGACACTGTCATGCACATTACAACATCCCATTCCTCTCTCACCCACCTTCATGGCCAAATAAACTGTTTGGTCAAACAGAACTTTTTATTTTAACAAATGTCCATTGTCCTTAATTGATGTCAACTACCTCAGCCTGATGAAAATTAAATGAAAAAGAACAAATCTAGGTTGATTAGCAAAAAATCATTAATGAGTAGGGCCAGGATTCAACCAACAAGTTTCCTTAACTTAATTTTTACTTCTAGTTGAAGAGGATAAAAAAACAATTTCATAGAACACTGAACACATATTTTATTGCAAACTAAAGTTAAGGACAAAACACTTTATTGAATCCCAGGCTGGATGTATTATTTGCTCTTATTTTCCTGTAGAGTGTTAAATATTCAAATTTGTATTGTTAAGCTCAAAATAGTTTGAATATTGATACATTTAAGGGTATGTATCTAACTGGCATACTGAATAAATAATCTGCACTACATCTGAGCTCAGTATAGTAGAAAGATCCACTCAAAAAAAAAAAAGTTCACCATAGTAAGTATTAAGTAAGTATTTCAGGGAGCTATGTATGTTTCATTTGTATAGGAAATGTAGCTACTTAATGTCACAAATGTACCAAGTTTCTTGTACGTAAACAAGTAGATGTATGTTAGGTAGTACACTGAAGTCATAGTAATATAGCATCAATTCACCCAAATCATTTCATTCCTCCTCATTATATAATGCAAGCAAGCAGAACCCAGTCTTTCCTGGTCTAAGGTTTGAAGTGCCATTTTAATTGTGTGTATTGACAGAATAAAATATTCAAGAACTTAACTTAAAACGGGACTCATGGCACACCAACTCTTCTGCCTGACAAAAGCACCTTTAGTTAAGAGGAAAACTTTCCATAAAAGTAAAAAAAAAAACCTGTAAAACAGATAAAAAGCTAAGTTTCTAAGTATTCTGATGATTTATGTTCTAGCCCTTCATCAAAGTTTAATAGTTTCACTCTGAGTGAGTTTGATCAGTGAGTATTGCAGTGTTGGTGTTCGTTTGTTAATGCTCCACTAATCTCACAGTCACTTTTATTTGAATACGGTGCCAGCCCTCTCTCAATGAGTGCAAATGTTATACTCTCACGGTAGATTATAAATTGTAAGTAATTGGTATCCATTCTGTTCTGTTTTCAGACAGTTATACCCTATAAAATGTTTAAATGCATGCATTTGCTTGTGGGCCTGGGGTTTTGTCTTCTCATCAGCATCAAGTGTTTTCTGAGAGGTCGATTTCTACCACTCCATGGTTTTCAGCACGTAAATGGGCGGAGAAAGAAACAGAACACCGGAAAGAATTCATGAATTAGGAAAATAGACACTCCGGATTGAAAACATGTACTGAAAACATGAAAACAAATACTTCTCGGTAAACATGATAAACATAAATGTAATATTTGTCACTGTTTGAAAGAATATATTGTGTTTGTAATTCAACAACAGGCAGCAAGGTATTTTGTCAGGATGAGGGAGGTTTTCCTTTTGCAGAGTCATTTATCACTGTCAAAGGATGGAACCAATTGATTTGTTTTTTGTGAAAAACAATATTTATTATTGTCATCCAGGAACAAGTTCATTTGGGCTCTGGTTTGGATTGCACTGTCAAAGATTGATTTTTATTTTTATGTTATTTGTATTTTATGAACAACTTCTGAAATATTGCCGCAGTATCACCTTTCATATAATTCACAAGGCCACATCTATTGTGAAGATTTCACTATATGATTCAGATAGGAATGACTCATGGTACTAATTGTTTCTTTATACATGTATCCACAAAAGCAGTAAATAGTAAATCATTGTGTTTTTGTGCACTCTCAAGCTAGCATGGATAGTACGGCAGTTGTGATTGATACACATGAGGGAAATGCAGTGAGGGCTAATTCCATTGGACTTTGTTAGCAATGCTATACTATTTACATTCAATTAATCATTCACATACATGATATCATTTAACAAATTATGTTTTTTTTGTTTATGCCATCACAACAGGAAATATCAGATTTTCAGTCATGTTGGAGACATCTGCCCTAAAGCCCATTCTATAATTGTGGTATACTATAAATAATGTTAATCATGAAGTATTTTTTTGGGACAGTCACTAAGAAAATTCTCAGGTGTAAATTGATTTTTTTTATTTGGATTGCTTTGAACTGCAGGGTATGTTTAAAGCATTGCTATCGTCTCTTAATTGGAAATGAAATGAAGACAGACTGTAATGTTAAATACACACACTTATTTTTAATTAAAAAAATGGATGACCAAATGCCGTGGTTATGCAAGGTGATCTTAAAAGACAGAAATTATCTAAAAACAATCTACCAGGTTCGATGTTTCACGTTTTACTTTTAACCTGTTAGTCTTTTTTTAAAACATTGCTTAGGTGGCTTTCTATTATCAACACATGCATAGATTTAAACCAGCAGACTCTTGGTTATTAGACACATCCTCCTGCTGTCCATGTTAGAACAAGACCAAGTAGACCAAAAAAAAAAAGGCTCAGGCTGAATTCAAACGAGAATCAAAACCTCACAACAAACACAGGAAACTTGGGGTTTAATAATAGACCTGAGAAGAAACAGTATAGGTGATGGCCATAATTAAGGGACAGGAAACAGACCATATTAGGAGAGGGTCATGTCCACTCAGTATTGAGGGGAGGGTGAGCAATGTGATCCATTACATTACATTGCAATACAGTCATTTAGCTGACTTACAGTTGATTACAGCTAGCCAAGGGCCAATTCCCCCTAGGAGCAATGAGGGGTTGGGGGTTCAAGGGCCCAACAACAATGATGTTCGTTCTGTGGCTAGACTGGGGCTTGAACCACCAAGGGCCCCACTCATGTACCTTAGCCACTACATTTACATTACATTACATTACATTACTGTCATTTAGCTGATGCTTTTATCCAAAGCGACTTACAGTTGATTAGACTAACCAAGGGCCAATCTCCCCTGGGAGCAATGTGGGGTTAAGGGCCTTGCTCAAGGGCCCAACAGCAATGGTGTTCTTGCTGTGGCTGGGACTTGAACCACCAACACCTCAGGGGTCCCAGTCATGTACCTTAACCACTAGGCTATAGGCTGCCCCATGCCCCATGGCCCATGCCCCCCACTAGACAACAGGACACCCCCTGGATCCAAGGGAGGGCATGGCACTAGTTAGCAACCAATCACTTTATCTGGCCAATTTCCTAACAAACAACTACCTGACATCAGTTTTGTATCTCGTATGTATGGGCAGTTGTTTATATGACTATCAGTTAGTAACCCTTTTATGTTTCACTGAGGGTGGATGTAGTTCACAACATAGATCTTAAAGTTTCTCTTGAAAATCTCCTCCAAGGAAGGCTGTTGTGACACACTCAAAATGTAGAAGTCCTATGAATGTTCTTGAATTTTTAAGTCAATCACTTTGAAAAGCTGTGTTTGTGGAGCTGATACACAGCATGGAGGCTCTGAGACATTAAGATGAATTGCTAACAAATCTTGTATGTACAACAATTTTGATTTTTTTCTTTTTTTCTTGCTTTTCACTCACTAAAAAAAAGAATGACAAGTGGAGGCATGTTAACTTGTAGCACTCCTGGATAAACATGTCCTTTTTAAAATGCTCAGTACCTACAGTCAATTGTCTTCTTTTCGTAATTAACAACTGTGTATTTTGAAGTCACCCACATGCAACAGATTCCATTTCCTTGTGAAGTGTGTGTGATGTGTTGACATTAACCAGTGTGGTCTGCTTCACTCATTAGCTAAATTTACGATGGGAATGAAGTTAAAACTCTTTTTTTAATGAACGTTATTCAGTGTCACCCACTCTTTTTCCACATTTGTGTACTCGCATCCCTCTTTTTTAATTAATATTTCAGTTCCCATTGTATTTATGAGCTCATTTTTTAACTAATATTTCAGATCCCATTGTATGCATGGGCTCCTTATTGTCAATTGAACAATGTGCGGACAAACTGAGTTATTCATTGTGTATTTATTGTACTGGAGGGTAACTGCAGCTCAAACTGCCTCCGACAATTACATTTTTGATAAAAAGTACGAAGTTCTGAGGATCATCTGAGTTACCTTGAATGTACCTATTTGCTTTAAACACAATAATAAATACATGATTTGGTTTAAAAAAATATTATTTTTAAATATAGAAGTGATATGTGTGAAATCTTGAATTAATCCCCCTAATTATTTCTTAATAAAATTAAAGTAGCATATTTGAAGATTGACTTCAGCTGTTTTATTCTGCCCATCTGTTGTTGCTTCAGGACACACCTTGAGGTCTGTAGATGCAAACCAGTTTAAAGTTCTGAGTATGATTCAAGTGTGTGTATCATTATCCTTTTCAGGACGCTATCCTTTCATAGTGAGTGTGACTGTGCAGTTTATTGTTGTGTGATTAATCCATGCAATAATTCCTGTATAATCAGTTTGGGAAATGTGGGAATCCAAAAAGAATAGAATAGAATTTATAATCTGGATGCAGGAGTTAGGTAATTCTTTTTAAGGCTATTTTCTTTTTCTCATTGTTTTTCTAATACCACACATTTGTTTGTGTTGTATTTATGTTTTCTGTTATTGCCGATTCACCAGAGTTGACTGCTAATTATGTTATTGCATATACACTTCCTGACAGCCGTGTCAATATGAAAGCTGGGTAATTTTCTTATAAATCATTCTGTTTGTATATAGCAAAATAATTGTGTTTCCATTTCTTAAATCAGAGATAAATTAGTGCAGGTTATCCAGAAATAAGCCAACATAATTATTTTTGAAATGTTCTTTTGAAGTATGTTCACTGAAACTACTTAACTGTTTTACAATTCATTGGTTGTCCAATTTGTTAGAAATAATTAAGTAAAACAAGTGATTATAAGCTCCTAGTAGTTACATGGTAAAAGCTCATAAATGATTAAATGTACACTATAATAAATTAGTCATATGCAAAATATGCGGTATTATAAATGTTTTAGAATTATCTGGCCATGAATCCAGCCCCCTCTATAGAGTATATAATATTCAAGTTTCAATATGTGGCTTTTTTAAATAATTGAATATGTTTTCTATTTATAAAAAAACACACTGTAGACCCCACCTAGGGCTCTTTGCAATCTGTTCCCCAAAAATTCACTCTGCTCCAATATCTACTACTCCACCACGAGTAATAACCTCCTAGTAATTACACAAGTTGTCATGCTATGTAGGGCAGGAGTGAATAAATGAGGCTACAGCCATATTTAAGTGATGATCGGCTGCCAGTGAACTGAAATTGACCTAAGAAGCTACCCCCACGTTGTATTTGAATTAAAGTGCTTGTGTCTTGAAGTTATGGTACAGTACACTGGGAAGAATTAGCAATGACAAGCTGAATTCCCTCCTGTACAATTTGGGCTAGCAGCGACAGCATCCTGTATCCTTTCCGGAGCAACAGTTGACGCTCATTTGACTTAGGGTTGGGGAGTACTTGTGTGAGATACCTCTCGGGGGAAGTTGTGCCCGAGCCAGTTGCTGCTGGAGGGGGCAGTTCTCCCCATGGACCGAGTACAAAAACAGAGCAGCTCCACAGAGGGTGGACCGCGCTGTGGGGAATCCTGCCTCTCTCTCCTGACACTGTTGTAATTGCAAAAGAACAGGGAGGTCCCCAGTGTGTTCTCACTTACTTACCTATATCAACCTATACTTACCTGTAACTTACTTATTTTAGTGATAAGTCATTATGAGGTGTAAAAATTAAATCTGTAGGAAATGATATAGTCTCAAAAAAAAAAAAAAAGTCTGTGGCATATACCCAATATGCTTTATTATTACAGTATTCTGTCAGTCCTATATGATATTATTACACCGAATGCACACATCACTTGGTTTAGTTGTTAGTGTCCATTGCAATACACCCAATGACACAATGGCTGTATCAAGTCAACCCTTTACTTATTTTAAACAGATAATCTGTTTGAATAACAGAAATGGACATAGCTGTGGCCCTTGTTTAACCCTTCAGCTGACAGAGTGACCAACATTTATATCCAAAATTCATTCATTTTTGGATATAAAACCAGCAGGCTCTGAAGATTTCTGCTTTTAGGAAATGGCTACCTCTTCTATTCCTATGAGTTTAATAATAGGGTGACTGTGTGACAATTGTCACTGAGATGTTACTGGAGAACATGCATTTTTTTAATCACACTTATAATTTTGTCTTTATTGTTGTCTTTTCCATTTAGTCAACATATGTAAAACCACAGGGGGCAGGCTGGAATAGGTTGTGTTGTTCTTGTGTGTAACACTTTTTAGTAAATACTTTTCACCCAAGTAAGACATGGGAAATAATTCCTGAGTGAATATAGTAATCATGTATAATCATTCCAGATTATTTCCATGCTTATAGCAGAAACATCCTCATTAATGTTTTCAAAAAAAAAAAAAACTGCTTCAGACAAAAATTTCTTTATCAAATACTATTATGCTGTGCATGATGTTGTGGTAATGGATTTTAATGTGTAGATGGCGTTCTAATTTTACAACCTCAAATCTCTTCATTTACAGTATGAGGCACAGTCCACACACACACACACACACACACACACACACACACACACACACACACACACACACACACACACACACACACACACATTAAGTTCATTTGGATTAAGAGTGCAGCAAAGGATTATCTTAGCATTATCCCTGAGAACCTCTGTGCATTTGCTAATGTGTCCTAGTGTGAAATACGAGGACATTTCATTTTATTTTTAGGAAAGTGACTCTCTTGTATTATGTCAGTTTCATCGAAATAAATCCCCACACCTGCGAATCTGGATATTTATAGTAGTTTGACTCAACAGTTTGAATCATATAAATATTTTTAATGTTAGAGCTCACTTTGCATGCTTGAGTCAGGTTGACCTATGTGCATGTACGGCAGCTAATGGCTGCTCCAAATTGAATGGTACGATAGTATCACATCCACATCTTAATGTCACATGTGATCTTTGAGTTTGTACATGCACAGATGAAGATGAAAATCAAAGCGAGTAGCAAATTGCTGTCTGAATAAATGTTAAAATCAGCAAATATGACATGTTTGCTTGCATGTCATTGGAAGGGACGGATAAGAACAAAGTCATAGTGGTTTTTGTTTCTTTGGTTTTGTTTTTTTTTTAACTGGTAGTATTTTTGGTGTGCTATTGAGTCATTTTGTCACTGGCACAATTTGAGCAAGCAGTACTATGGTTATTGCAGAATCTTGTGACTGCTAGCATTTAACCTGATTAGACCCAATTAAAAATGAGTTGTCAGTATTCTGCTAGCTCAACACACATGTGACACTGTTATCTTGCTGTCTTCTGGTATGTAATTGGTTTTGAGCCACAAAAATAAAATGTGAAAAACAATTCATTCACCATGCTGACAGTTTTTGCAGGCGGCAGTTTGCTGCATATTTCATTTGTTTTATCTTTTATTGCAATTCGGGAATTATTCATTAAACAATAATGTTTCACTGATAAATAAGCGTGACTTATAGAAACTATACATGCCAGTAAAGTCCCTTAATCTCTGGTGACCCTGTGGAAACAGATCCAGTTCTTCTTCTCTCATTTGCTGTGTAAATAAAGGACAATTCCATATAAATCCAGTCATGCTGTGCTGTGTAAATAAAGGGATATTCCATATAAATCCAGGCTTGCTGTGCTGTGCGATGACTCCTGGTTCCGGGCTCCGTCATCACATGCTGTTGCCTTCCTCACTCGTACGATCAGCTGTGTCCCTGTGTAATCTGCGTGGGGGCTGAGGGTAATTAACTTCCCATGACTCCCGTTCTGCAGGCCTCCAGCATTAATTGAAAGAGTCAGAGGGCACACAAAGGAGCTCCCAACCACAACAATATTGCGGCCCTCAGCTTTGAACCTGAATCTTCACTCTACAGACCGTTCTTCCTCTCTATCCTCACAATAATTTGAAAATCTTTATAAATCTTTCGATTTTTCTTGTTCAGACACGAGGCCATTACTACGCCTCATGATCATCGACAAAACAAATCAGCTCCTTTCTCCTTACATGAACTTCAATATCAGGCCGACTCTTAAATTTTCATTCTTTTAGGTATTGATGGTTTCTTGTAACCCATATAAAGCCATGTCAGAATTTAACATGCCTTGGTTTTTGAGAGCTGTGATTCAAAGACTGTGATGCAAATCGCTGGCTTTTTGCAGTGGGAAGCTGTGTCCAGAAAGTAGATTCGGTCTCTGATTCACAGGTGATGAGTTTTACAAGGGGCTAACATTTCCCTCTATGAAGTCCTTATTAGTTCCAGCCAGCAGGAAGAAAGACGGTGTCAATACTTTTTGATATGAATTGGTACCTGGTTTCTATTGGTTGCTGGCAGAGAGCCAGAAGGACATGACAGTTCATTGGTTACTGCTTATGATTAGAGGGTTCAATCTGAACCATCGCTTCAGGGAAACTGCAGGTTCATTACAAACCCTGGAACTATTAAAGAAATGCTTCAAATTATGATGTTGGAAAAATTGGCACTGTCCAGGCCAATAGTTTTGTAACACTGACAAATAACAGGAAGAGACCCTTTGGTCGGGAACTGAGGAATCAAAGTGAGAGCACTTCTGGCATTCAGAGTGTTGGCGCTTGTCTTTTAATAAGACGCTATGAAGAGAATGGAAACCGTTTTAATGTTTACAAGACATTGTCTGTCAATGTTATTATTTCAGGCCATGGTTTTGATGAGGCAGATGACTCAAAAAGTTAGTAACGCTATGTAAGCATTGTTCCAAAGCAGCATTCAAAATATTAGCCCACATTTTTGTAAATATTTGAATAAGCTGGGGAAGATATGACCTAAAAATGCAGTATGAAAAATGTATAGTCTAATTGCTGACTAACTATGATTGGCAGGGCAAGACAAGGACTCTGGCAAAGCTTCTTTTCTCAGTAAGAGTATACAAACTTTAAAAGCAGTAGAATTGTATGTATCTGCATCTGTGAAGTGCGCGATATCCTGACAACAATGTGAGAACAACAACGTTTATTTTCTCCTCCTTGGGGTGAAATCGAAGACACGGAACTCTAACAAATACGTAATATGTAGCCAATCTTCTGCTGATGTGTTGTAAGAAGGATGCATTCACAAATAGACCATTGTTCTCAAAAAAGAGTTTTACATAAAACAGAGCTACTAGGCAGAGCCTTGAGACTGGCTTTACATAATCATACACGGAGAGGCAATCTTATAATGTACACCAATATGGTAGGAAATTGGTTCCCCTTTTAACCCCTGATTGTCAGCACACAGGAGCTCAGCTGGATTCAGATCTGATCACTAGGGAGACCACTGCAGTTAGCTAAATTTACTCTCAGGTCCCGTTCCTGCTCAGTCCTAGCCTTATAGCATGGAGTATTATCATGCTGAAAAATCCCACTCTCAGATGGATACAATGCCGCCATGAATGGCTGCACATGATTGGCGGCTACATTCATATATCCTGTGTCACTTATAAATTGCTGCACTCATATGAGGGGAATATGCCATGAAAACATATCCGACACCCTTACACTACCACCAAACTGCGTTGTTGGTACCTAGCAGGAAATAATGCAGTTTTCACCATATCACTGTCCTTCAGTGTGAAACATTACATTGCAGTCATTTAATTGATGGTTTTATCCATCAATTAAGTGACTTACAATTGATTAGGCTACCCAAGGCCAATCCCCCTGGGAACAATGTGGGGTTGATGGTCTTGCTCAGGGGCCCAACAGCAATGGTGTTCTTGATATTCTGGCTATGCCAGGGCTTGAACCACCAACCTCAGGGGTCCCAGTCATGTACCTTAGCCACTAGACTGCAGGTTGCCCCATGTCTGGTATTAGCCACCAGGATCTGTCACTCCCCAGGTGATGTTCTCCGAGTCCTTACTCCACTGCACCTGCACATTATTGTTTTACTCTGACAGGAGTGGAACTGTGTTTAAGGTCTTCAGCTGTTGTACACCATCCATGACAAGGTTCAACAGTTTGATTTTCCTCTTCTGTCAGGACTGTTGTACTCAGCAGTTAGGTGACTGACTGTTGCCTGTCTGTACAAGTCATGTCAGCCTCTGTCAGCCTCTTTCATTGACAGTCTGATAACAGAACCGCTGTTGGCTGGATTTTTTTTTTTTTTTCGGGTGCTGGACCACTCTTGATTCTCCCATGAGTCTCATGTCTGAAAATCCCTGCAGGATTTCTGTTTCTGATACACTCATTCTGATGCACTCAAAATACTGTGTTTAAAGACATTTCGATCTTTTGTCTTGTGCATTCTCCCTCTGAATGACACACACACATATATACACACACACACACACACACACACACAAAATCTGTAGGCACTTTTTTACCTGCTTTAAATAGCATATTCTGATCAGTAGATGCTGCCACCGACCGAAAAGTCTATTTCAGAGCCTGGGCAAGTGAACGTAAAAAAGTCAACTGTCAGTGTATGCTCTGTATTCTATACCAAAAATATATTTAAGATCTTAAAATCTGGAAAAAAACCTTAAAAGTAGGGCGTTTATGAAATGGCCTCAGGTTTATATTTGACTTTTTTACACTGACAAGGTTTTACAGCAAATTGTGTTGATGGCTATGATGTGTTAGCTATGCTGGACTTCTTCATACAATGTATAACAGATTGCTGAGGATTCAGACTTTATCTTAATCACTAAATAGATATACGACAGAGCAATGGAGGGAACAATTATGTAACTATTTTGTCAGAATATTTACTTATGAACGTAGGTAGCTATGTTCTACGCTAACTGGGCCCTAGGAATGTTATTATAATAGTAATAGTGACCCCCCACTGACAAGCACAATCGTAATTGTTAAGTTGTTAGTTGTAATTGTTAAAAAAAAAGATCACCAAAATGAGATTGCATGTCACCGGTGGGGATAAAATACCATCCAGCGGATTAGCGACGTAGCAGTACAATGTAGGCAATGCTGGCCAACAGCAAAAACATGGAAATGGGAGTTAGTGCATGACCATTATCTTTCATGTATACATTGGAAGCTAATCCAGTTGTATTAAAAATGCTGTATGGCCACTTTCAATTTGTTGATAAATTCTGAGCTGACATACAACATTTCGGTTGTATGACATACAAAATTTTGGTGAAATTGTCAGGTATGTGATGTGTAAATGGAATCATCCCGAAGGCTACAATGCCCCTCTCGTACACTTCAGCAGAAGTAGGTCAGGCTTCTCAGAATACATGCTATGTCAGTCTCAATCCACTGTGTGAAATTTGCAGAACTGCTGTTTTCATGTAAGATTGATTTTATTCGTACGAGTGTTTTTACAAAAACATTGTCCTAAATCAGCTTTACATAGCTCTTGTGCCTGTGATCCCCTAGTGCAGGACAAATGTGAAGTCTCAAGCTGGCCAGAAAAGAAATTTGTAGGTTAAATTTAAGTCGATATAGTAGATTTCAGAACAAAACACGTTCACGGTGGACCTGAATTTGACACTTTCATTTTATCAAGGCAAAAATGTGTCAAATTGACCCTGGCCTAGATTCAATAAGTAATGCAAATGCTTGTCTTCTTCACCAGGGAAGTAATGATAAAACACATTTTTATAATCCAAACTGTGTTAAATTAACATATGCAATAAGTAAATGTTGAATAGATCCAGTCCGCTTCGTAGCACATCTATGACCTATGTCAGATCATCCATTTTATGGAAAAAAAATATATATCCCAAATAAAAAAATTCTCAAATAACCAAGAGAGAGAATTACCCTAGAGAAAGGAATTACCAGAGATATATCCAAATTTCAGCAAAGAAAAGGCCACCATTACATTAACAAATGGGGCCAGAGGATAATAAACTTCTCCCAAAAATGTTGAACATTGGAGAGTAGCCTAAATCTGCAATTACTGTTAAGTAGTTGAGAAATATAATTTATGTTTGGTAGCTGTAAGCAAACTTTTAACACCGGTTTACTTAAAGTAATTTAACAATTACTTTACTTAATACTTTAATGATGTTTTCTTTAGGCAAATTGTTTTTGATTATCATGCTTTACCTTGTAAAAGAAGGGATAGAAATCATTTCAAAGGTAAAAATTTCAGGGTTTTCACTTTTGAACTGAACCGTAACTAGTTACCAATAATAGTTTATACATCCACTGTTCTCCTCTTCTCCTGTTACAGTTAGTTTAATAATTTGTCTCCTGACTCTGATGTCAGGCTAATCGAATTTCTCTTTCATAAGATGTGATGGAGCTCCATTTGGGCTGAGTATCTTCTAAAATCCTCCAGACGGCATGCCGCACTCTGCTTGCTATTATAAGGTAACTACAGCCTCAGCGCTGTCAGAGATATGAATGGGAACCAGCGTATGATGGAGCGATTGTCATGACTTATTTATTCCGAGATAATGTTTTCCCAGTTTTTCCGCGAATCTCACAGTAACATATTAGTTTCACAGGTTTGTTCGATCCTCCCTGGCATTTGCCGCCTTTGCGCTGTGCGGTTCGCGGCTTCCTTCGCGGCTCGAAAGACCATTACCAGCCTGGCCTTTTCCGTCTGTGTGGCAGTCTCCCCGAGACCAGGTGCCAGTCAAGATGGATGTTCTTGGAGGGTTTTGGGTCCCATGTGTTTCGGCTCACCGCGCGCCAGCCTGCGCTCTCCCGCCCCGCCGGGTGTGCTGTGAACCACGACGCTGATCCGCCGAGCGTCCACCGAGGCCCGTTCTGCTCTGGAGAGTGGGTGGCGCACTGCGCGGCGCAGCGCTGTCGACATAGCGGCTGCTGCTCATGCACTAATGAGCTGCTGTCACAATCACATACAGTCTGCGTATCACTGAAACCAATGCAAAGGATGTGCAGAAGTGCCACTTCAGCATGGCAAGTATATCTGTGTATCGAATATCTCCCTGAAATGAAATATTTACATTTTATTCATAAAGCACATGCTTAAATGTATAACATTCATCCACAGTACTTATTCATTCACATTGTAACTTTATAAATCGAAGGTTTATTTAAATACATTTTGAGGTAAACCTTAACAAAGATACTAAAATGCAGCATTTTTATTTGTGTACAGATGGGAAAATGGCACCAATAATGTATCTACTTGGGTAAAAATGAGAGAAATAATTGGCCGTTTTCAATGAGCCTGATGAACATCTGAGGCCATTATAGACATTGTGGGTTCTAATCAAAATTCAGTGGCCATACACAATACTGGCATGGATTGCTGAAATATTGAAGGGGTCACAATATTTGTTTATTTGTGTTCAAAGGACTCAGCTTGGAGAGCGCCTCTATGTTTTGGAGCGAAATGATGCACAATGAATAGAAAATGGCCATCTTGTGTTGCTTTGTTGGTTCATCCCAGCCTCCACAGCTGTATGTTGGCTCTGTAATCTAATTATGGGGACAGTTGCCCGTTGAGTGGGCCGGAGCTCTTTTCATTTGCTCCGCTCACACATTTAGTTCCACTGCATTGAGAGTGCTCATAGAGGTTGGGCTGCTGGGTGGTTCATCCTGTTAAGGCACGGTTCCAGTGTGCAGATGGGCCCACGGGTCTACAATTGAATCCTAACCATACCAGTATTAACTGGGACTTCATGATTGGCTGTAGCGCTGACCAGGGAGGGAGGGGTCAGTTGGCAGGGGTTTCTGTGTCTCATTGCTCAACCCTCATTGGTCAGTGAGGAGCTTACATAAGTTTCCCACAATGTATCTGCACCTTACTCTTTCCTGAGCAAGCTTAATTTGTGGATTGTGCTATGAAAAGAGATGCTACATGGTTCAGAGGGGAGTATGTGTACCCATTTGCACTCACCTGGGTTGATATCAGGGGTTGCCGTAATCAGCAATGTTTGTGAGAATGAATGGGCATCTCAATTTGGGGAAAAAGGAAAACAAGAATGAGATATTGCTTCTCCCACCAAATGTGTTCTGACTTAAGTTTACATTTAAATGACCTCTGATTGCATGCTGGTGTTCTCTGATGGGACAGGTCACTGTAGACCCACACCACTGCAGTGTGTATCCAGAGAATGCTCATGGTTGCTAAACTGCAGAAGTCCTAGAGAACATAAGGGCAATTTACAGACTTGCCACAGCTGGTAACAGAAACACACAGTTGTAAACAGTGGAAATTAATGCAGACATTTTGTGTATATTTGTTTCTGTTTTTGTTTACAGAGCACTTGTGAATGTAAATGGCCTGATGAACATATCCTTTGCAGTCAGGATCGGGCACATTGGGCCAAATGCAGATACAATCTAATTTAATTATGCACTATTAAGTTATCAAGTAATGTAGTATTATTTATCTTCCATTCCACTTCTTTCTGTCCTTCTTTCGTTGATCATCAAATGATGTGTGTGATGTGTCATGAAAAGTTGCGATAGCTCAACGGTTCCCTTCGAGATTGAATCAGGTCCGATTTATCTCTCCCTCACTTTCTCTCTCTCTCTCTCTCTCTCTCTCGCTGTCCCTCTCACAAACTCTCTCTCTCTCGTTCTCATGCCGACTGCTCCATCCTGGCTGAGAGTTTCGTTGGTGTGACAGCCCTGTGTAGGCAGCAGGGCCTAATGACGGATGTCCGGCTGGGTGCTGCCAGTCAGCTGCCTCGCTGACACCCTGGGTAATTGGCTGAGCTCGGTGGTACTCCATGCAGTCAGACCTGTGTTGTCTGCTGGCTCCTGCTCATGTCATTCTTGGTTTTGATATTTATATCACTCCCTTCTGCATATTCCATGAAGTTATTGCTGTGTACATGCGCAGAGGAGACAAATCACTGGTATAGGAGGTAAATATATGACAAGTCGTCACAACACTGATGGGGACATTTTTTTGTGATTGGAATGTGTAATATTTTTAAGACTTTTTCAACATTACATTAATGCTGTATCACAGCAAAAGCATGTCTGCAGTCTGCCTTAATGGAACATAGGTAACACAAACAGTATGCATGGATTTTAATTGGAAATACTGATTTCATATTTACTTGTGCATAATTGATTTAAAGTTGTTTTTGTCAGTGTTTTTGCTGCTTTTCCTTTTCATTTCTTTGTAATGAAAATACAACAAAACGTAATAACGAAGATGTCTGAACATTGTACACTGTCAGCTCACTTTTTTTAAAAAAATGTCATTTTTCACTTTCACACATTGCAATATTCACCATTTTTCAAAACAAAAAAAAACGCTAAACAACCTGTGAACAAGTGCTGTCAAGAGCAGGCGCTACATAACATATAAAAAGTGTCAGGACCAAACAAAGCGTTTCTTCAGGGTAGAGCTATGGGACTTTGACTGACAATACAGGGCAATGTTAAACTGTCCTTCAGTTAAGATGGCTGGCACCATATGAAAGAGCCTTACTCCCAGTTCTGGCTCCGAGAGAAAACGGAATGTCTCAGGAGAGACAGATGAGGACCTAATGAGGAGCATAATGCCAAAGATCCACCACACGGTTGATACTTTTCCATGACTTTATCCTAAAACGGCACTGCGTTTCCTCAAGTCACTTATTTCATTGTCTATTTATGATAATTGGTTATACCTTTTTTTTTTATTAACACATTATTATGATCTAACTTTAGTGGACAGAATGATCACAGATCGCAGTGCCTTCAGGTAATTCGTTCCAGACATAAGTTATTTCAAATAAAGCAAGTGCCAAAAATAGGCAAGTATTTATGGGAACCGTTGTGATTCTGTGGGATTAGCTGGCTGACATTGGCAGGCTCAGTTTGAGAGTCAAAGACACAGAGAATGGAGCTCCAGGCAGCACAGTGGCAACATTCTGCTACAGCTGCCAAAATTCCCTCATACTCAGGTATGTCTTCACCTCTTAGTTTTTTGTTTGCTTTTTTATAATCAAAAATTGTGGTGCAATACAAATTCTGAGCCATGAAACCCGGTGGATTTTACAGCCACCGAGGTTGTTTATTTGGATCAGAGAATAGAGCGCAGAGGCACAGACTGTAGATCATGTGAGGCTCCCTGGGAAGTAAAAACTGAAGCAGAAGTATCACTTTTATCATACAAAAATGAAAGGAAGGAATAACTATGAGTGAAAAATAATTGGAAACATAACCATTGTATGCACATACATATATACAGTCAGTAGACAAACTAATGGGGAGTGCTCATGTTTGTAAGTCTCGAGTATAGCTGTAAGCGTCAATTAAGGGGGCTGTGCACCCATAACCAACATTAAGTAAATTGCTGTTCATAGTGCCCCAATGTAGCTATCTTTGAGTTTAGTAACTCTAGCATGTTTGAAATCTCTGACATATTAGGGTGCGTATCCTCCTCTTTCTCCTCCTCATCATCTTCATAAGTGTAATAATAATGATAATAATAAACACAGTATTTACCGTTGGGTGAGTATAACTAACCGTTTTTCGCCACCTAATTAAAAACGAACCTACATCACAATTTCATATTAGTTAATGAATATCTATATATTGATTGGAGGCAAGTTTGTTGCTTGCATAACTATGAAAAAGATTTGAGCTCAGGTCAGTTCTAACTCTCGATAGTACTGATGTAGGTGGGCCAGTAGGGGCAATTTTCCCTTGGGGCCTAACAAAATCCCAGTGCCCTAGTGATGTAGGAGATGCCATCTTTTAAGTGCAATGTTAAACCAAGGGTCTGACTCACTGTGGTCATTAAAGGTCCTATGGAACTTACTGCAAAATGTAACAGACTCCCCAGTGCCCTAGTAAAACTCCCAACCTGGCCCATTAACTCTGCTCGTCAAGCTGCACCCCCTTGCTCTTTGTAAATGGCTCTACCCTTATTGCACTTGTTTTAACTGCGATTTGTTTTTAACCTAGGCTGTTTACTTTCTCTTTAGATAGTCGGTAGGGGAGTCTGAATCTATTCAATCACTTTTGGCACTTGGGACTTTACCCCCCCCCTCTCGAGGGTTATCGTTGCACTTTTTGTACCATTTTTATGTACTTTGCCTTGCAAGTCTCTCTGGATAAGAGCATCTAACAAATGCCCTTAATGTAATGCAATGCTCTCCCATCATCCCCTGTTTAAATGGCTCAGGACACAGTATGAACTCAAGTGCAGACAGAGATGACATAAACCAGAGTTCTTTGTGAAGGGCAAATCCAAAAATGAGGTCAAAAACAGGGACAGGGTCAAACTGGGAGAGCATAGCAATAGGGCAAAAACAGAATCCAGAGTCAAAGTCAAAACAGGCAAGGTAGGAACCAGGTGGACACAGCAATCAGGCCGAGACACAATCCAAAAATCAGAAAACGGGTAGACAGGCAAAAATCAAAGCAGGCAGATCAGAACAGGGGAAAAGGCTGGTAGCGTAACTGATCTCAAGTAAAACAGAGACAAACTTGCATGGAACACAAGGCAGGGTTTAAATACACAGACTAACGAGCCAACGAGACACAGGTGCACAACAGGGCAGGTGAAACGAATGAATAATGAGCTAGGCAGGTAACAAGGAAGGCGGGGCAGACACAAGGGGGAATGAAAACAAAAGCACATGGACAGGTAAACAAAAAACCAAAACACAGCATCAGACAGCATTACTGACAAATGGGTGCCATTCATTACTCAGGGCAGTGTTATAAGGGGTGGTGGTGCTGTGTAAAAGCAATTTATTATCATAGGTATTTCATGTTTAATTAATAACGCAACATTACTTCTATTAACTGTTAGATAAATATACATGTGTTTTGTGATACAAACAATCAGCTTGTTAAAACCTGGGTACAAAATATTTAGACACAATTAAACGTAAATGAAGCTAAGAATACCTGTTACTTCTGTTGCTGATTTGTGCTTCTGATTCAAAGATTTCTCTGATATTCATGTCCTTCTTCACTACTGCAATAATGATATGGCTTAAAATAAAGGCGTCATAAGATGTACACAGTTTTGTCTTTTGCATTTTTTCTGGATGTATTTTAGAGAAATTATTGTATGAAATGGAAATATATAAGTACTTTTTTTACACACCATTTGGTTATTTTGGTCTTATTACCTCCAACACCTGATATTGACTAAATAAACATCACTGTTGCTAGTATTTTTAGTTTGAAAAATGCTGAACAACATTTTCCAGTTCTGCCCTAAAATGTCACAATAGCTTTGTGAAGCAGATCAGGGTCAAGTTATTCCTGAGAGCTGAAAACCTATCCCAGCACCAAACTTCAGCCAATTTGAAAGTCCACTTTGCAAAAGTACTATCATAAAAAAGATTGGCAAACACTGGCCTTACTCTCTTCTATTTGAAAGGTTTGTAGAGATTTTAGTTTTAAGCAAGTGAGAACAAACTTTTTTGACTTGGAATTATCATGTAACATTGTATGAGTAGTATACTTTGACTAAACAGAAAATATTCGTTTTTGATAAATGAAACAGAAGAGTTCTTGGATTCATACTTTTGGACTCCACTCCATGTGCAGGTTTTATTAAGGCTGTTCTACTGGCTGGCATAATATTGCCATGTTTGTTGGTTCAAGATTATATTGGTGTTGTTGATAATAAACCATGCTGTTTGTACAGCATCTTTCAAAAATTGCTTTACAATACACATTATTGTAACAAACCAAACCAAGTGTAAAGCAAATAAAATAATACAAAACTACAACAACTAGGTAAAAATCTATTTTACTTAGAAACATGGCAAAAGAGTAGAGAGGAAGAAGATGAAACCACAAAAAAGGAAGTTGTGAAAATAAAACATACAAGTTATAGTAAAATAACAATGTGAGAACTATTGATCCTTTAAAAAAAAAAGGATTACAGAGGTGCCCTGTCAGGTTTCTGTAGTTAGAATATTTCTTACTTTCAAAGCATAAAAACAGAAAGCTGCTTCTCTATTTAAAAAAAAAAAAACTTTGGGTACATTGAGTAGGCAGGCATTGATAGATCTAGGAGAAAGACTGGGAATGTATTTATAAATAGTAGGAAGAAACACAAAACAATTCTGACTGAAGGTGTGTGGTTTTATTATGTGACTATGTGAAGCTGTACCTGAATTCTCACAGTCAGAGAGTGCAGAATTGACTGTTTATCAGGACAAATAATCCGGGTGAAATATGCTTATTTCTATGGTAAACTGTAACGGTGTCTATATCTTGGTGCTACAGACATATGGGGTTTAACCTATAACTTGTCAGATGCCACATATGTACCTGTCATCCCAATATGCAGTATGTATTCTCCAAACAAATATAAAACATATCTTCTGTCCACTAAGGGCCGAATTCAGAACTGCGCTTAAGTGCATTTTCTGTATAAGTCTCCCATTCTCCCAGTGATAAATTATACAGAAAAAGCACTTTAGCGCAGGTCTGAATTGGGCCGTAAGGAGATAAACTTTTTTAAAATCATTCTGGATTGTTAAAATGCTCGCACCTGGGCATATAAATGAAGTGCCGTCTCATGCAGAGATCGTCCAACCAGATTCATCGCCCTCGTACCCTAGACCAGTGTATGCCTTTAAAAATGGTAATTATCCCACACGATTGACCTCTCTTAGCTGGTCCTGGGTGGTTGAGCTGAAGTGTACAGGCCCAGTGCTTACGTTTATGATGTGCAGGTGACATACTGTAAATAAAAGGTCTCAGGCAGGGGATTCAGAGAGACAGAAAATATTAATCGCCTCTCATTTTTCCACATCATTAGTTTATTGGCATTGTGTCCGGAGAATTTTGGATTAAGATTTCCAGCTAGCCGTACAGCACTGTATTGATTTCGGGAGGTTTTCCCATTTACTTCTGGTCTGCATTTTAAACCAAACAGATACAAATGCATTTCTGTACTTGTAAAATACATTGGCTGAAAGATGCTCCGTTCAAAAATTGGGGTAAGTCACGGTGGAACTAAATTACTATATCATCGACTAATTATTTCTATATGGTTTTAATTTGTTTGAACTGACGTGCTGTTATGTGTTTTCTTGGGCATTGCAGTTTTGGTTTGTTTGAATTGATTATGCATGCCACTGTAAATACAGGATGTTTTATGGGGGTTTGTTTCTATGGATGGATAACTCTGTATGAAAGTGTTGTACATTAATTATGTAAAACAAACCTGATTACACCAGTCTGGTTGGAGTTGAGCTCCAGAATTGTTTATATGGTAACATATGCATTCATATGTGAGAAAAAATGATTTTGATGTCCTACTTAGGATTGATTATTGTATGTATTCCGTCCACTATTGCTTGTGAATTTGAATCCAGGTCAAGAAAAGGTCATGAGAATTAAATGTGGATAGTAAATTTGACTGTATTTCATAATGAGCTAACACAGAGTCCAGATCCTGTTTTCCTCCCGATCCTGCTCTATGAACAATTCATAACATGTTCCAACACTTTCACCTTTCCCACTTACTTGATTTTAAATAATTTTCTGAACATTGACATTTCATGTTTCATGACCTAAATAATAATCTAGAATGTGGCTAATATTTTCATCTACGCCTAGTTTTCGGTATTACTGATGCCTTTGATGAATACCTTTACATTTTTGTTTGCTACCCCATCAAACTTAAATGGATACTCTGATGGTTTTACATATCCACTGTAATTTTAAACTTACCTGCCAGCAATGTGTGGATGACTTTTGATGATGAGTGAATGAGTGTCTGTATCCATCTTCAGATAGTCCTCTATAACGGGCATTCTACACGGTCTGTCACTATAACTGTGAACGTCAATCCACCTGTCAGTAACATCAATCTGACAGTGATATTGCAATGGCTGTGTCATGGCTCAGCTAATAGTCAAACACTGGAATACTTGCCACTGAGTGGATTCAAGAGTTGAAAATACAAAAAAGCAACCAAACAAGGCATGTACACCTGTTATAGACAGAATTGTTAAGGCACCACAATCGTGCCCTCTGACAATGTTATTGGCATCTAACAATTCTATAATATTTTAAAGTCTCATAAAAATACATCATTGAAATGTTAGCAAGTGCAATAATGGTTGAAGTGCTGGATTCAGTGCTATACCCCTATATCTTCCTGGGTTGTAGGGACCTTAGTAAAGTCCAACAGAAAAAGGAAATAAGAATAGAACATTATCAGTCTTAAATTTGCTCTATTGATGCTTCTCATCTAGGGCATAGAGAGTGATAACTTGCAACAAGACTAAGGGTAGTAGTCAAGTAAACTGTATATTAAAACATATTTATACATTCAGTATCAGAATCTAGTTGTAGTAACGCTGGTTCTCATTTCATAGAATTATCAATCAGTTGCATTAATCAATCAATTACTAGTTGGATATGGAAACCAATAGAAGTCTCAGAATTACAGTCTTGGCTCTCAAGGCTGGCAGTACTGCTGACTTTGTTATCCAACTGGTAATTTATTGATTAATGTCACAAACTGGTGATTCAACTCACATGGTGTCCCAGATCTAAATCTGTATCTGATTAGAGTGGGAGGAATGAAATCCAACTGTACTATTGACCTTAAGAGTCTATACTGCAGACAATGAACACCAAGATCCATCACAGGCGGACCTCAGTAATTAGAATAACCTTAGTGAATATTATATGAATCCTACGTAATTGAAATATCAGTACATTTGTTTTCACTGAGAACAAATGCTATCTCTACAAATGACCGCTACAGGAATGCCTATACGCTTCTAACTACAAGAGGCAATGATGTAATGAAGCGTGTCAAATCTTCAATCATTTGCATTAAGATTGATTATGAAAAGATAAGAGGGAAACTATTTTCTTTCAGATAGAGATGATAATAGAATAATGGCCTATCCAACATCTGCAGTACTGTGCCATGAAGCACCAGTGCAACTCTGCTGTTCCACAAGAATGTTAATCATCCATTACAATGTACACAGAATTCATTTATGAATCATATCTACCACACTACTGACTGACACAAGTTTAAAATGTATTCATTTACTGGAATTTCCATTTATTGTTTGAATGTACATTCAGGGCTGGCATGTGTTGGGTTCAATAAGTATGACTGCTACTGGGCTCTGACCTCAGTCAGGTCCATAGGAATCAGTGCTGATCCAATACACAGCAGTTAAAATGTTTTTTCTAACCTTCTTAGAGCAATGTCCCCTTTAAATATCCTGCCCAGTTTTTTTTTGAACAGGGTGGGACTTGTTACGTTTGTGAATATGTTATATCCTTATCCAGATACACTCTGGGTAATTACTTGAAATGTGTTTTGTGTCTTCGAGCGTGGTTATGCACTGACTGGACAGCTACTAGCTAACCATATGTGATGGTCACCATTTCTGGTGTTCCTTCAGAAAGTAAAGCT
The DNA here is from genome assembly GCA_022829145.1 of Albula goreensis. Taxonomy (NCBI): domain Eukaryota; kingdom Metazoa; phylum Chordata; class Actinopteri; order Albuliformes; family Albulidae; genus Albula; species Albula goreensis. The sequence goes on along the minus strand of CM040742.1, from coordinate 6,115,002 downwards.
AATTAGCTAATTTCTATGATCATCAGTGTCCCAGGAGAGACTCAACATTTTCTTTAATTTCCATTAAAATACCTTGGTCAGAGAAATGGGTCATGCTTTTGTGCCACATACTTATTATTTCCAGCCACATCATTAGCCATTGTTTAGCTGTAGATGTCATCAAATCTGAAAAATAGTGGAGGAAGTTGTATGTGTATTATATCTTGCTGACTGCAAGATAATATACCGGCACGGGATGGCCAAACCAATTGATTTAATTGGTTGTGAAAATCGTTGCATGTGCTTTATGGAAATCATATTCAAGGCCTGCATTTGTTGCTACTGTATGGGGCACACAATGAACACAAGGACCTTCAGCTGTTGGTGAACCAAAAGTTGAAACAAAAGTCATGAATTTCCCTATTTAAATAGGGAATGAAGAAATGTTATTTACTTTTTGAAATTACATTGTTAGTTCTTCAATAACATGTTTCCAATTCCTGATAACTTGCTTACTAATAACTGCATACACCTACCACAGTACCGCAAAGTTGTCATGCTCATAGGCAACATTTAATCAAGCTATAATCACAAGTTTATGTTTTACTGCATGAAAGAGTTATTTTACAAGACTAGGCCTTTTCTTCTTCTAAGAGAATTAAGAATGTCTTGAAGGTTCAATGTATTTGGGGTTTTCAATTTGGAGCACTCAAACCAGAAGCATGAATGCAATTCTTACGGTGTCCTTGCACCCACATGCCGGACCAGCAAATGAATCCCAACAACAGAGAGAAACGACTGTATGCAGAGTTGTAAGGTTGCTTGATTCTGCCTGACATTGTTCAGCCATGCATCATATCCGGTAGTTTGAAAATTATGTTGCTGAGTAATCCAGCTCAAACTTTCTGACTTCTGAAACTGTTTTCCATGTGACTCACATACATTTTTGTACATAATTCAGATGTGATATACTTATCTTCTTTGTAAAGTTGCTGATTTACTGTGAACTAGAACTCCTTTGTCATCTTTTATTTTATGAGTATATCTTTGAATAAAATCATGAAGTGCCTGACTGGAGTGGACGTCAGTCTCACAACACAACACAGGAATCATTTAAGCTCACTGCTATTCATTCTGAGGCAGAAATGCTCATCAGTGTTGAAGGACATCAAGCAACATTTTGTTAAAATTGGCATTAATTATTCATTAATTAACCATTGACAAAGTCATGAGCCAGTAATTTAAACGAATACATGTATTAAGTATTAAATGGCATTTGTTAAGGTTTATGTTAACATTTTAATCATTTTCAAATACATACGTATCCTCTATAAATCATGAATTACTCCTCAGATTAACATATATAACAGATGAAATATTCTCCTCGCGTCAGCTTTTAACAGGCTGTTAAGAACCTGTGAGTTGAGGAGACGAGAGCTGAAGCTGTCACGCTGAACTTCTTTGTGACCCGTTTTCTGTTTGGAGGGTTACTTGAAATGGCAGCCAATTCAGACCAAAGTGATGAGGCAGTTTGAAGTAGGTCATTAAGCGCAGAACATACTGCAGTCATTTAGGTTTAGTCTCAGTAGAGGCCTGTCACCACAGAGGGACAGGTCACTTTTCTTTATTAATAAGTGCAAAAGCCAAACAACCTTCACAGGGAGTTTACTTGGCCAAGCGCCAGCATTGTAGGGGAAAAAAAAGAAGCAGCGAGGATGCAAGAGAATGTCTTTTGTTGGAAAAATGGCAGGTATGCTGGCTGTCCAAAATGTTCCACCCTGTTGATGAATGGTGTTTGCATCAGGACAATGCAAGCTGTATTGAGTCACGCAATGAGCAATTGTCTGAGAAAGGGATTGCGCTGCTGTTATTGAACTGATGAGACTTTCACTGTGTTAGCTGGAGATGCTAAAACGCTTTGTGTGGCTTTTTTTTTTTGTGATTGTTTTGGAGACTTGGGACAAATCTCGGATGGACTCTGGCGTGTTGCTTTACAGAGCTCTCCGTGGAGTAGATTCAGTCATTCCAGGTAGTCAATCAAGACATGATGTTTGCTATTGAGACTGTTCAATAACAGTAGAGGATCTGGCTGGATTGCTGGTGCACATAGCAGACAATATGAGGATTTGTAGAATTTCATTGGTTCAGGTGATCAGTGTGATGGAAGAGCCTATGGTGTAAATGTTGCTTCGGCACCCGGCCTAGGGTTGGGTCACCTTCATCTCCGGTCTCCAAAAACAAACTCAACTTACCATGATAGCTATAGGGTGTTTACCTCTGGCTTTGGTTTTGTCACTTTGAAATTAGTCCTGCAATTTCACTGTTTAGTGCATTGTTTATTAAGGGCCTTATTCAGACCAGCACTTAAGTGCTTTTTCCATGTAACTTATCATTGCGAGAATGGGAGACTTGCATGGAAAATGCACTTAAGCGCTGGTCTGAATTCAGCCCTAAATGTTTTCTTGTTTGAGATTTAATAAACCATTAAAGCGTGATACTGATCAATAATTAACATGACGATGTGTTTTGATTAAGAGCTCTTTGTAAAGCTTTCTACCATGTGTGTACAAACATCCGCTCGTTAGCATGTATATACTCTTGGGGAAAAAAACAAGTTCACAGTTGCTTTTAACTTCCCAAGTAAACAGAACTGCTCGCAGTCTTAGTGGTTTTGCTGATCTCGCTATGTGTGACATTTTCAGACCACATTAAATCATGAAACTTCAGGGCTTTAAAACAGAACAGGCTTAAGAGTAATTCCTTGATTAAGCGATACCTTCAATGTGTAGCATTGAAACCCTATATTACATGGAATAATACAGATGTATTTATGTAAGCAAGGATAACGTCAGCTCACAGTACTTTGTGGCATTTTAGTATGCAAACAATTTCGATTAGGCAGTCGTTATGATTTTAGAAATATTCCCCAGCTATTTCCTTTCATAGCTACTTTCATTGAGGATTAGGACCCATTGTGTATATATCTCGGGAATGGGGATGGTTCATAACTATGAAAGGTCTGTTGTCCCAAGTGAATTATAGCGTAAGAATGGTGTGTCAATGTAAATGGCCATTCAGAGGTTGAAATCAAACGAGTATGTGCGACAGGATTGCAAGTGGCATGCAAATTATGCGCGTATGACATCATAACACCATCTACTACCCTGAGAGACTGGAGGGCATGCTGGCAGACTTGTCTATGCATGAAAATGGTAACTGCAGGGGTCCTCAGAGCATTCAGTGAACGGTGCACTGAAAGCTGAAGTTTTCACTATGATCTCTCTGCAGTTCTGTCACTCATTCATTCAGATCACATTTTTTATGTGGTTTAAAAGTGATGGCACATGCAGGGAACAGAGATTCGATAATACATTGTTTTTGTAGTCGACAGTTAGCAATGCTGCACCGCTAATTCTGTCAATGTGGCAGAGATTAAAGCGTGGAAAGAATCATAAAAAAGTATCGAGAGCAGAGATCAGATAACCCTCAAACACCGTGCAACCATGTGTTGTATTTATTTCATGACCTGAACATTCAACAAATTAAGAATGAAGCAGTGGACTTCTTTCTCCATACGTTCTTTAGGCTGCTGAAAATAAAAATGCTGGTACACAGTAAAAAGCAATGGACTCATAAGTACAATGTTAGTGTTAAATTAACACCAGGCTTTTTTTACTGTGTAGCTTAGGGGGCAGATGAACTTGTAGCCTAAACAGCATATTTAAGAAGGGGCATGGGAACTGACAACATGGCACCTCAGATTCCTGTCCCTACCATTTATATACCTATACCCAACACAGTGTTCCTCAGAGCCAGATGTGTTTGTTTCTTGCAATGTTTTACCTGTGAACTCGATTGAATGGGGCAAATTCAAGTCTTTATGCGGAAGACAATGCATTTGCACACCAGGGCAGACGTTTGCTTCCTCATTGTCTGAACTCTGACACAAATCCAGTGTACGCGAATTGCTCCAGGCCTCCGCTACCAAGGTCTGGGATCTTCATTTGATGAATGAGATTAAACAAGGAGCTTAAGAGCAATCAAAATAAAAAGGGCTCGGGAAATCGAAAACTCTTGCAGACAGATCGGGAACGCAAACATTCAGCGGCAAGACAATTTACTTTGAACCCATAAACACATGGTTGTGTATTTGCTGATGGATTATATAAATAGTATCTTGTTTCATGTAGATATGCTTGTACGCTCCTTCAGGCCACGGAGTTCCTTTAAACATGTTTATTTAACAGAACTGCTGATAAACCAAAGGAAAGTACTTTGAAATCTGAAGCTCATTTCATCAGAGAAATGGGAATGAAGCGAAATCTGGAAGTATGAATATCATACAAGGGGAACAAATATAGATGCCTTCCTTTTATGTGGGTGTTTACATATACTTTTAAAAAATATAACCTTGTTCTGCAGTACATATTCACTTAATATTACTGAAATATTACTGAATATTTCTGAAGGTAATATATCACTTATTCTTCAGAGAAACGGTAACGTCCATGTGGTGCCTTTTGGGTCCCTTGCAATATCAGTCTGAGATATTGAGATATCATTCTGCTCACATGTGGTAGAAATACAGCTGTATGACTGAAATTCTCAGCCTTTCACTGCTTGCATGCTGTTGCTCTACCATGTGTCACAGGATTAAAAGAGAATGTGCGGGCACGTTTGATTGAGCTGTCATCGAGATGGCTCGAGGGTTGCTTTACTCTTCTCTCCTCCAGGAGAGAGCGCACATAACAAAACATCTCTGGTGTTATTCAGAAGAACTTGAAGCTCTTGAAGTCTGAAAAGGCTTGGTTGGTAATGAGAATGCAAATAGAGGTGGCTGAATATACATGTGGTCAGACATGTTAATGATAGATAGAAGTACAGCTACGACGCTTTCAAATAGGATTTGCATATGGTGCAGTCTTATCAGTAATCCATTATATTCCATTAGACCATATTCCACTCATGTGGTGTATTGGGCTGCATACATACGTTTATAATGCATTATGTGCTTCTTTTGCAGTGGACGGCTGCATTGACTGGTCGGTGGACTTGAAGACGTACAGGTCTCTGGCGGGGGAGCCGGTGAGAGTGAAGTGCGCCCTGTTCTACAGCTACATCAGAACTAATTACACCATGGCCCAAAACGCCAAGCTGCGTCTCATCTGGTACAAAAACAAGGGCGACTCCGAGGAGCCCATCATCTTCTCAGGGCACAGGCTGAGCAAGGAGGACGACTCCATCTGGTTCCGCTCCGCCGAGCTGGAGGATAACGGGTTCTACACCTGTGTCCTAAGGTAGTACTTTTTCTGGAACATGACGTGGGTTTGTTGCCGTTTTTTTTTTTTTTTTTACGTAACTCAGGTGTTAGGGGGTAAATGGTCAGGGATAGAATGTGATTCAGAGGTCCTAGACAGAAGCCAGTTTGCAACTCCTTCTGTCCCTATCTACCACAGCTATGAGTACTGGAAGAGCTGTTCAGTTATCAGACTGAAGTAGAATTAATGGACAAAGTTAAATGACTTTCCCTCTAAATGAAGGTCTTCATCACTAAATCTACCTGCTGGTCTACCTCAGCCTAGAGGTGTAGATGTAATGGGAAATGGTAAACTTATCATGGGTTGATGACAAGTATGAGACTTCACTGGATAGTCAGGGTTCTTTCCACATTCTGCCCACATTAGAAAGACTTTTCATCCACTTTAGGGGATGAAGCTGTAAATTATAATCTCTCCCATTCTTCATTCCCTCACTCACTCACTCACTCACTCACTCACTCACTCACTCACTCACTCACATATCCTCTCTACACTTAGTGTGGCAACATGATGGCTTTTGAGGTGTTTCTGCTAATCATTTCTACATTACAAATGGTTCTGTCCGCTATGTCTTTATTTTACTCTGCTGTTGCACATTGCTATTTGTGAGAATGACTTTCTGTTTCTTTTTTTTTGTTTGATTCATGTACACTCAGTTCATCATGAAGGGAAGGCAGTATTGTTCTAGAATTTTGCAGCCTGTCTATACATCTGAAATGCATACTGAGCGTGTCAAGTATTTTTATCACTGCCTGCCAACCGTGAAAAGTTTGGGTTTTTTTGGGTCGTACATTTGTGAGTACAATATACGCATCATCCAAGTGTGTTCAATCCCTCACAGTTCACACAAATAGTCTACAGAGCTCCTTAGAGTGATGCAGCTTCTGTCACCCTTACACTGAGAGCTAATGAAAAGTGACAAGGGTCCTGTTCCAGTGACTGATCTAGCCCCTATTGATCCCACTTAGTGTAGGTGCCAAAATAACAAGGCTAAAATGTCAACCATGCCTACACCCCTCCAAGATAGCAGTATATGAACTCACCGAATATGTCTGTGTCTTACACCAGCTTTTCTTCCCCTCCAATGTGGCCTGTTAAATAAAGGTCCCCATGCGGTCATTTTGATTTCAATGTTTCAATGTTAAATTACTCCAGGGCATCTTCGAAATTAATGCATAGTTTTTCAAAGTAAAAATGCATATTTTATCCTATACCTCTCGCTCATTGAAATGCACAGGCAATTTCAGTGAGTTAGGCTTGTTCAGTCATTCATATTAATGAAGCACAGCCCACAGACCTCCAGCTGACTCATGCGGTCAGTCACAGGCGTGCGCAGGTGTGGGAATGGCAGTCAGAGTCCCAGCCACACCATGACCAGCCATGGCTGGAAGTCTGCATTGGCTAGGCATTGCCTAGACTCCCAGGAGAACGATAAGGGTTCAAGGAGCATTGTACTATTTTTTAAGACTTAACCTCTACAGTTTCCTGACCTCTGGTGTATATTCCTGAATGAGATGGAAACAGTTTCTGTTCCTGTGCTCCAATCAAACCGAATCTTGTGCTGGCCCATGTAGTCTTCTTCCTAACTCCTCCATTCACTCCATTCAATTTCCATCTCATGGAAAATATACCTGTAGAGTGCGCAAGCCAAGTACATATTGACTTACAGACAACACAGACAACACTGGGGTATGCAGTCGCTGGTGCATCTGCAGTGAGAAAAGAGGGCAGGGCTTGTTATCACATGGATTTGAGGTTTAATGTGGTCACAGGGTTGCTGCGGAAGGCTAAACAGTTCAGTTCAGTGTTCACTGTGAGAGAAAAATAGCAGAAATGATTTCATTCAACAGTTTTTAGCTTCAATGAGCAGTTGTGTCATGGAAAGTTGTGATGTGCACCACGTAAATGAATCATTCTTTTGAATGGTTCGTTTTAGAGAGTCATTCATACTGATTCATCGCTCCCATGAGCAGTTGTATCAGGGAGAGCTGTGATGTGCAGCACGTAAATGAATCATTCTTCTTGAACGGCTCATTTTACAGACATTCATTCTGATTCACCAGTACAACAGTACAAATTCTTTGTCATCCTTTGCTGCCATTAGCTACAGCCATTGCACTGAAATCAGTTATAATATGGAATAGGAGACTCAGTGAGAACATTGGTCAACGCACCCAACACAATAGGCTGAAGTTACATTAATGTTAATGCAAGATTTATTAAAATGATGACCATCTTCTTTCCTGGCTTTTAGCTGCCTGATTGCGCAAATCTGTAAACTGGTAACTTCACTAGCCAGCTAACATTTGGTTGGATAACACAGGTCTCTAACAATCTGTAGATGGAACAGAAACTCCTGTATTGTAGTGGTGATTGAATAGCTAATTAGTTAGCCACTAGTGTGGCACACCATGGTTGCCCCCCCCCCCCCACCCAAAACAATGCCTAATTGCACTCTGATGCAGCCCATGTGACATAAATCAGAGCTATAATGATGATGATGGAGTCAGGCCTTCAGATTCCCATAATCCCTTCCACCAGATTGATGGCATGATACGTTTGGCTGCTCCTCATATGGCATCTTTCCTTCCTTGCTTGGGAAATTTTTCCAGACTTTCCAGAACTTTTCTCTTGATGGCTGTGCCTGGCCATGGCTCTGATGACTGCATATGTTGCAGCAACCAGTTCTTAAAAGAAACTGAGCTTACTTTTCACACTTTGGTACGCCAAAAGAGCAGAGGCATTGATTGGCTGAAGCATGAAACTTTTGCATTTGCTTACGAACTGAAGCACGACCATTATTAACTTTTCTACTGGGGCAGCCTATAGGCTAGTGGCTAAGGTACATGACTGGGACCCCTGAGGTTGGTGGTTCCAGTCCAGCCACAGCATAAACACCATTGCTGTTGGGCCCTTGAGCAAGGCCCTTAACCCCACATTGCTTCCAGGGGAGATTGGCCCTTGGTTAGTCTAATCAACTGTAAGTCACTTTGGATAAAAAGCATCAGCTAAATGACAGTAATGTAATGTACTGGTCTCCTTCCCCAATACTTACTTACTGATGAAATAAATAATTCAGCTTTATATCATTCATCCATGTTTTTTATTTTCTTGTGAGTTTTTTTAATATTTTTCATGTTTTGTTTGTTTTGTTCAAACTTCAGAAATTCCCAAAATTGTCATATTTGGTATATTACCATGGATAATTTCCGAAAGCTACTGGTAATATTCCCTCCCTTTGCAACCCTAGTTATGGAAGAAGAAGGAGGACAAACAAAAAGGTGGGCCAAGCTTTCTCAACTGAAGTTACATTTTCACTTGCTCGCCATCCGCATAGCTCATTAAAAAAAAATCCTGTCCATTATAAACCACGTTATGATAATATGGCAGATTCATGGGGAAGGCATTTTGTTGTGTAGAAATTATTTCCCTTTAAAAATCAGTGAACAGTAATATGCCACAAAGAACACATTTTCAATCAAGGTTATTATCAAGTGCAATGTTAATGTTCTGCGGGCAGATTTGAATAGAGTTATTTTTTTAGTTATGCACTTTATATGCCCTTTCCAACATATTACTTTCTGCATAAAGCACAGAGGACTCGTTGGTTAAACCAAGCATTATATTGGATGGCGATGACTCACTGCTACTGGAGGCACACATGCATCTTCTGCTTTAATACCCCGCTCATTTTTATTAACATCCTAAATACACACCCAGTTGACATTCAAGAAAATTTTCAATTTTTTTTTTATTTTAATTGTTCTGAGGAACTAAAATGGATAAAGCATAATTGGCATTGAGTGAAGAGTATCTGTGTTCATAAAATTTCTGACAAACTGCCAATGGTTTATGATGGTATAATTACAGTCATGCTTCGCTTAATGTGCACAATACATTCTGTGAAATAGGCTGCTGTGTGATTTGGACATTGTGAAAACTCCATATTATATACATAGCAAAGCTATATGGGATACTGCAGTGGACCTGTATTGACTAAATACCCAAGATACTGTACACATACAGTACTGTATTTCAGATACTATATCTGACAATATATGGGCTAAACAGGGATTTCTAAACTCTGTTATAACCTTATGGGACATTTAGCACATGTGGTAAATTAAACGATTAAGTAAATTTGATTTACTCAAACAATGTAGCAACATACAGTTGCAAAAAAAAAAAAAACATTTATGAACCCTTTCGAATTACCAGGATTTCAGTACAATTAATCTTCAGACAACATTGAATGCATTTGGAAGGAGTTTATTGTGATGTGGAAAGTTATATATCAATACAGACATGTGATCTTGGGCCTGGTGTCCAAGGGGACAGCGTCATACCTCACAATTTTGGGTGAGGTGAACCCCCCACCGGACCACAAGCAGAGAAATAGAAATACAGAAGAAAGTAAGTAGACATGAAGGTGGAGATGGGGAGGGGGAGGAATGTTGTAAGCAGGGTGCGTGATGGGAGATAAGGTATGTGGAAATTTAATCCCTGTGGAGAAAATCGGATTGGCCAGTAGAGGTATTCGAATGAGGGGTTGTCTGAAAGTACTTCTCCCAAACTTTTGTTTTAACAAACTCCATTTCAGTGGCAAGTTGAGGCAAGTTGTATCACAGTCCAGACATTTGATTTGCTAGGATGTCTTTCTTTGAGATATCTCTACCCATCTCAATTTCCATAAATCAAACCGTTAAAGGGATTCTAGCACCTACCTACAGTGTAAACCCAGGGCTGTGGGCTGTAGACGGCAGGAACACCCCACTGTTCCAGACATGTTTATTGGACAACAAGTCCCATTCCACAAAAAAACAAATTTGGGATTCTTGTTCATTTTTGGGACATGTTGTCCCTACGCATGAACCAAAGAGTCACACTCGCTTAATTGTTTGCATTTATGCAAGATTTTAAAGCCAGTCCAAGTATACACACACTAACAGATAAGTACTGCTATCTTAGCATTAACAGAAATGGTTTTACTATGACTGTCCTGGAATGCACCAGCCAACATGACAAATCCCTGTTTTCTAAGAATTATCTCTTCTCAGAGGCTTAGAGAGTGGACAGCCTCATTTGTGAATAAATCGTTTCATTTCACCTCCATATCTGGTCCCATAAAATGACAGCTATTGCTACATTATGTGTTACTGAAAGCCAGGGTCTAGGCTGATACAAGGCACTTTTTTGGCCCGCTACTCTTGGCTGGGAAATTAAGTAATTGCAATTTGTGCTGCGTTTATTTATTTAGCTAGTTATTTATTTTTAGGAATTTGTATATAGGATACTCGTTGTAGTGGTTTAATTTAGTGGGGTTGAGCTTTTGATGACTGAATTCATATGGCATCCTCAACCTTATGCTTAATCTCTGTGTTTTTATTTTACAGTAATTTATATTGCAATGCAATATTGTAATTTTATATATTGCAAAATTATATAATTCCTGACACAGTGTTCCCCAGTGGTGATATTCTTATTCTCATTATTATTATTATCATTATTGACACTTTAAATTTTTACATTTGAAACTTGGGTAAACTGGTTTGAAACCACATTGAATCACACAGAAATGTAAATCTCTTTTAAATCTTCAATTTAATTGGAAGGCGCTGCCTCTTTTAAGAACAATTACAGAGACAACATGAGTGTTTAAATGAGATGGAAATGAGTCAAGCCTGAATAATAATTAAACATTATGACTACTCTTTTCAACTGTCAGCTACAAATCACAGGAAATACTCTGTGTATTTATCCCGCTAGACTACGCCATCTGCCCCCTTTTTGTTCTGCTGTTTATCACACCACATAAAGCTGACTTTGCACTTCTGCAGTTCTGTTTCAAAGTATGAAAGCAGGCTTTCAGTTCTCATCGTAATGACACAACGTTGACTGTTTTTTTGTCAATTCAATTCACTGTTTACACCATCGCTACAAAAATACACAGCAGTATTGCAAAGCATTTTGCATTACATTCACTTTTTAAACCAGTTCAGTGATCCTTCATGACCGCTAATTTCCTCACCTAACTCTGGCACGGTGGTTCTGTCTTGGTTCGGGCAAACCCTTGTGTAAGCTGGTTTTCATTCTAACCATATTTGTATTGTACCAGACTCTTAATTGGTTTTAATTTGACACTTTCATTATCTTAAGGGACAATTTACCCTCTCAGTCACATTCTGAGAAATAGCTATGCTTCCCATAAAGAATACAGAAGTTGGGTTCTTGCGGCCCAGGACTTTTAATGAGTGCAGGGATGTGAGTGAACTAATACTTTAATCCTCTATCCTGAAAAGCACATGATTCCTTCATAAAGATGTTACCAGAGTGTAAAAGGATGAGTCAAACGGGCTTTTTTATTGATTTGGTTTGGCTGTAACCAAGGTCAGCTTACATGAAGGTCTGAGAGTTTATCAGCCACTGGGCTAAATAAAGGTTCATTGATGAACTGCTGGGCAGTCTGTGAGCAATGCCATTGGACCGAAATAATTTCTGACCTCTCACAGAAAATTTTCAGCAAATATGTGCTCTATGCATGAGATCTTTTACAACACTCAGTCATCCGGACATTTTATCACTGCAATGTATCTGTTTTGTTTAAGTGGAAATGCACATTAACTTCTGTATATTGCAGATCATGTGCAAACACTGGATGTTGTATAATTATGAACATTAAAGTTGGATGAAGCTATGTAATTTCAGAAATGGTCTAAATCTGACCATAAACCCAACTGTAGCCCTTTATGCAGTTACACATTCATAGTTATGCATTATTATGTTCCAGTAAAACTGTCATAAACTCTTTATTGCTTGTTGCTGCACAGTAATTATAGAACTGAAGTGTTAATTACCAAGGCAAACTGCTGACTTCACAGTCAACATTATATGATGGGAATACCAGAACACTTAATGGAGAAATTATGGGAAAATTTGTTTTTTTGAATATTCTGTGCAGTTATCCACATACAGAAGAATTATTGCAGAACTAATACCGCATTCTATGTTACATTTACAAACATAATGTTGGGAACACCAATCAAATAGTGATTGATAATTAATCATGGAATTCACATTGTGTCAACATACCTATTCCTCACCTATACCTGGTTTTGTTAATTCTGTGATATCATTTATTAGTTGTTACATTAAATTCTACAGGCACATTAGTCCAGCATCCAGCATGTATAGACACCCAAACCAACAGGCTAACTGTAGTGTTATGACCCTGTTCAATAGAAGAGTCCCCAAACTAACATGCTAACAGAATATCTAAAGTATGACTGCCAGGTTAGTCACTGTAATCATATGCTCAAAATGTAACAGAGCATACTGTCAACAAGGACAAGCTTGGGAAACTGAAACCATTCCAGGGAGATTATCACAAATTTTGCAAACACACTTTGAATATCTGTTGTAGCCTATAAATAGTGTAACTGAGAGATATGCAAATCTGGCTTGAGGGCAACAGCACTGGTGGTTTTTTGTTATTTACATAATTGATTTTTTTTTTGTTTTTTAGTTCAACAGCGCTTGAAATGGCATTAACAAAGTATTTTTGAAAGTATCTGAAACAATTTTAAAATGTGTCATGTTTACTTGAATTTTTGAAATATTACCTCTTAAAATGACTTTAAAGAAAGCATTTTCAAGACTGAAGAAGACTTCCTCACTGTTGAAAGGTCCTGTAAAGTCCTTTGTCCCTTGCAGAAACTCCACGTACTGTATGAAGGTGTCTATGTCCCTGACGGTGGAGGACAGTGACTCTGGTCTCTGCTATAGCAGCAAAATACGTTACCTGGAGAAGGCGGAGATCACAAAGAGCAAAACCATCACCTGCCCAGATATTGAGGATTACCTGGCTCCATACAGACAGCCCAGGCTTACCTGGTACAAGGTAAAGACCCTCTCTGGAAACATGTGACATCTTTAATAGTTACGGTAATTGGCTAATGTAACACTTTTTTAATTGTGTGCCCCTGGAACTATTCTTAAGCTCTCATCAGAAAATCCTGATGGAGAAGAAGCAGAAGATAAGAAAGACATGCAAGACAACACATTTTTGTGGGGCTGTCTGATGTTTTGTCTGAGTGTTGTTTGTTTATATGAGGTCAGAGGGAAAGGAAGGTCATTATTGTATGAGTATCCTTTTGACACTGATTTCTTCTTTGTGGGAAACCATGACAAGAGCCAAACTCTTGGTGCTGCTTATTTTTGGGGTTGGGGTGTGCTGACCTTGTTATAACTGTAGTTATAGTTATGTCCATTATTTGTGATATTATATTCAGATGCAGTCTTAATTAGATCAGAAACACAGATGTTCAGTACATGAAAATACCATTACAAGAGTACGGTCATTCAGGTGGCTCACTGGGTTAAAGCTTAGATGTTTATGGAGTGAATGTTCAAAATTCAAAATGTATTAAATATTATACCATACGGCCCATCTACAAATGTGATTGTTCCCCATTTTGCAGTCTCAGTCTTTTCAATATTTAATGTTGTTGGTCATTTTGTAAAAAATATGTTCCAAACTGTGAAAAATATTCTGATATCACCCATCTTAAAATGGCTCCTTGTCCCCACAGGAATGTGAGAAGAAAACATGGAGAAGTTCAATAATAGTGAACACAACAAGCATTTGGATACCTGAGATAGAGGAAGAGGATGGTGGGAATTACACGTGCGAGCTCAAGTACGGCAGCAGGGTGGTGCGACGGACCACTGAGCTGAAAGTCACAGGTAGGCAATCGTGCTCTTCATTCAAAAAGCCTGGCTTTCTTCTTCCGTGGTGATAGCCTGAAGAAATGTGCCTCTTTAATATGTAGACCATCTGTCCCTCCACATTTTTCAGAATTGGAACAGTTGCGCCATACATGAAAGGAGAATATTAAAATTAAGGACTCAGTTGTTGAACAAATTGCTTGGGGTCTACACTTATTGTGGAGGGAATCGGTGTAAGTTTAATAGCATTAACTTTTGCTGTCAGCATCATTTCTGAATAGTATTTCTAAATCTGCAACAACATTGAGCTAAATTCAGCCCTGCATTTAAATGCATTTTAGGTCTCACTCACATAAGGATGAGATACACAGGTCTGGATTCTGCCCAAAGTTTGTATGTGTCTGAGTTTGTGTGTTGTGTGTGTGTGTGTGTGTGTGTGTGTGTATTTATCCAAAGGCAAATACACACATTGTGAAAGAAGCTGCCCAAGTCAGCCAACTCTGTGGAGGATAATGCAACGCTAACAGTAAACACGGAGCTGGAATAGCATAAGGTCCATTATGTGGCGCCCCGGGCCAAAGCTTTCTGAGACGCACAGGAACCTCCACCGTGATAGAAGGGAAAAGTTAGCCAGCAGTAAGACGACTGATTCATGTACTTTATTTCATGATCATTACCCAAGAGACGCTGCTGCACACATTCCCCTGGGGAGCTGGTACCGACTGAACAATAAAAGGTTTGTCATTACTGTAAATAAAACAAGGCAACAAACACAAAATATCATTATTAGACACTGTAGTGAATAAATATGCATGCCATTTTTATTCACTACATAAAGGGGAATACAGAGTCGCAATTAATTGTTTGTATTTCTTCAGGAATGCGTTTCCCCCGGGGTTGATGAAACTGAAGCGTTTGTAGGCACAAAGGGAATACAGCAGGGAGACAATGGATTAACACTCTCGCAGCTGTTTAGCGTGGCTCTGCACACGATGATCTGAAATGCCAGAGCGCTGGCTTCCCATCAAACTCTCCTCGGCCAGCGCACGGTGCCTGCGAGCGAAAGCAACACTCTGCCTGTCAAAAACCGGAGCATAAACACCAGGGAAGACAGCGTCAGGCATAAAATGCAGCTGGAAAAAACAGCGTTATTTGTCTTAGCGAGTCCTGCAATACCATTTTGTCCTTAATTTTCCAGAATACAGACGTGACAAAGAAAATACCCAAATAGGTGTGTCCGTAGACAAACATTTGTCTTCCTTGCTGCGAGGGCATGAGACTCCATATGAATTTAAAACGACCAAAAAGAAATGAAAATGGGCTTCGGTCCACATTAATCGACACCTTTTTATCGAATATTTCAGGCATGCTTCAGCACATATTAGATGCCTCTTTTAAAAAATTGCTGTGGTCATTGCAGTCATTGTATGAATGAAAATGGCACAGATATTCATAATGCAAGGGTATTTAACGTTTGTTTTTTTTTAGGTCTGTCAGGTTTATTATAAGGTACTGTTCAGATTCTAGATTCTGACTTACACATTTTATATTCATTGCAAATTCATCCCTAAAATAATGAGACCTCTCTGCAGATATAAAAATGCCCTGTCACACTTTATCAGAGAATCTCAGTAATTACATGCTGTGCATGCATTAGACTGTGAAATGAGTCGCATCCCAAAATACCTGCATACAGAGCTGTTACAGTAAGGCTAGAGTTGTTATATCAAATTAAAGACAAATTGAATATGATTTTTTTATGATGCAATTAAGTAGTAGAACATGTTAATGGTACGTTTAAGTACTGTATGCATTTTATACCATGCGGATTCACATTTAGACATAATAAATACAAATGAAATGTCTTTAAATGACATCAGTGTTGCCTGGTTTTCTTGTGGGAGATAAGCTCCTCATGGCTGTTTCATGAAGTGGTATTTGCTTAAGTGTTGGCACCAATGAGGTGATGAGGTGAAATAACTTATTAGACAAAGATGCATGGTCACACATAGACACTGTCTGGTTCCGTTATTCTTTAAATGTCACGCAATGCCACTGGATGATATGGATTTTGATGCTGCCAAAGCTAACATATCCACAAGCTTTGAAAGCCTTGCGCCTCACTAGACTACACAACAGTATCATATTCCCTCTGTCCATAGGCCAGAGATGACCAACAAGGACTGTGGAGAAGAGAGGACAAGAGTTGATTGGAAATTGCATGCAAATAGCGTTTTTTCTGAGGTGCTCAAGCAGAACACTGTCAGTTTTTATTATCTTTGAACGCAAAACGTGAATGGGAATATCTTTTTCAACCCCGAAGTCATGAGAAGTATGCATGAGAATTGCGCTTCTCTTTACAGTCACATGCAGTTATACTGTAAGATGAAAAGAGTACATTCCCTCACACGAATTAGTGCCATGGTCATTTCATGTTAATGAAACTAATGTTTTTTTTTCCCAGATACAGCTGGCCAAATGTATTATTTACATTTACTGAGGATTAAAGACATGCATTTACATTAAGGGTGTAGGCTACACCAAATTAAAGATGATTACATGGTTGTCTAATTCCTTTAAATGCTGTAAATCCATCCAGATAGCATTTTGTGCATCTTTTGTTTTCTTAAGTTTCAACATGACCGCTGAGATTTCATCAGCTGAAAGTAAACCTACACGCTGAAATTACCTCCTAACTTCAGTCCATCTCGTCTTGCCAAGTAAGCACAGCATGAAAACTAAATAATACTGACCGGGTAAATCTGTTATTCCGTTTATTCTAAAAGTGTTCTCAAAGTCTGACGTTTTTCAAATCACAGTCACTCAATGTACACTTCCACTGCAATTGACAGAGACAGGAGCTTGGTGTATCTGAAACGAGAGAGAGAGAGAGAGACGTAGGCGGAATGATACTTGTCACAGGCTGAAAGAAGTTTAAAGTTCCAGTTGACAAACTCTCACTGTGGAAATAGAAAGATGAGCTGAACGAATCCAAAATATAATTATTCCAGGCATCATTTCACACACATTCACCCTCCAAAGGCATAATTTGGCCTAAACAGATGATTTTCAGTTGCTGAGAAGTAAGTGTGAGTTTGTAGTTCAAGCATGCCAAAAAATTTACCACAGATATTGCTATATGTGCCTAATAGGATCTCACAGATTATGTAGTAAGTAGGCAGTATTTTTCTTTTTTTTTCATTTTTTGTACCTTGAACCCCTGGATAATTGTTAAGTGGAAAACAGATTAACACAAAAAATACACTTAAAGACATACAATATTATTATTTATATGAAATACACTTTGAAATACTGAATTATGTTTAAAAGGTGATATATATATTTTACTGTATATACAAGGCGTGGCTATTAAAAAAAGAGATTGGGCTTATGTAAATTGAACCACAGCATGCATACGCGAAACACATGGTATACATTGACCAATGGGTAAGCATAACTAGCCCCTGAAAGTTTTAATTCGCTTGTCTCTTCAGTTCGCTGTTACGCATCGCTTGAAGTAGATATATTCCCTTACATTCTTACTTAAAACTAAATTCATCGGATTAAATACTTCCCAAAGGGCATTTGATTGAATCCCAGCCAATGTATTCTTTAAACAAAGCAAACTTAATTAGCTATAAAGCCTTACTGTGTGTCAAACTTAGTTCCTCTTCATTCAGGATTATTAATCATTACTGTGAAGAACATGCAAGATAAATTACATCTGTCCTTGACAAACTGTCACATAGATTACCACATCGACCTGTAGCTAACTGACCACATGCAGTGGAACAGATTGGGAAGGTGGCTAACCGCGAGCCGCGATAATGCAGCAGAGAAGCTAAAATGAGCATGTGATGAAGTACACGGATGATGCATTGATATGAAATGTAACACCAATACAAAAGAAATAACTGACAATGAAAAAAAATGGGCAACAAAAGAGAAATGAAAGAACTGAGAATGAGAGAAATCCTGGTAAATGTCTTTGGATAAACTGAAAAAGGCAAAAAAACATCTCAAATCTTGATAGTCCCCTTTCTGTCTGTATGGGTATGGGGATTCAATAGACAGTTGAGCTGGGCTGTCAAGAAGGTACTCTACAAAAGTTGGGAGAGAGCAATATTAACACATGAAAGGGGGTTGGTCCTTGGAGATTGGAGGGACACATTCACATTTCTCCATGCATACTTAGTAAAGCAGCACATTCACGTGTTTTGGAGAGGAACAGAGACATGGTGAAGGAGAGATAAGGTGATAATTTTGAGCAGCAGGAGGGGAAGTATAGATTTTGTGAGACAGAGTGATGTGTGTGTATTTTAAGGCAGACAGAAATTTACAGAAATGGAGGAGACATGAAGAGGGAGGAGGCGTGGGAGAAGAAAAAATTGTTGATAAGAATGGGAAAGGGGATTGCACTCAGAGTGCGGCTGGCATGTTTGTGAGTGGGGGGGAAGGCGGGAGAGAGATCGAGGGGAGACTAAGTGAGGTTCGTGGTTCAAGAAGGATAGGAGACAGCGAAGCTGAGAACTTACAGAGTTTACGCATGTGATCGACTTCCTCCTCAAAGAACACCAAAAGTCATCTGTTGTGAGAGAGTTAGATGCCAGAAAAGAAGAGAGAAAAAGGTAGAGAACTGCTTGCGTGGGTTATGCTTGGATTTCTGCCTGGAAGAATGATATTTTAGCAGAGGAGATGGAGCCTGAGGAATCTGAGGAGATATCCTGGTTGACTGTTATATCAGCAGCATTCTTGGATGGATTTCACGGTGTATGGGAAGAATGTGGCAGATGGGTGGAGGAGGATGCACTTGCCGACCTGGATGAGAGAGGGCAAAGAGTATTCCGGGTGGATAGTAGTGTAGACGTTATGGAGACAGTGAAGTGTCTCCTGGCCTCTTCTGACTCCAAATCCAGAATGGAGAAGATGGTGGAAGATTATTTATGTAACGTTATGACAATTATAGCAGGGAGTAAAAGTCATTATTGAAAATGGATGGAGGGGGTCACATGATAGACAAAGAGATCCTTGTCCTTCACAACCACATCATCTCCTCCCTCCCTCCGATACTGGGATAAGGAATATATATCTGGTTTTCAGCATGAGACATACCAAAGAGCTCCTTTCCAAAGTCACCTGTTTGGAGAGTCCTCGGTCTGAGAGGACAACATTGATTCTCCAGCCCTCCCTTTCATCTGCAATAACAGGCATAATGCTCTGCCTTTAGATGCATCATAGAAGAATGGTTCCCAGAAAATACTCACAAACACTTCACCGTCAAACGCTGGTATGAGTCTATACAAAACTCGAGAGTGGTCAGAAATGAATGTGGGAATAATATCAGTTTGAAAACCTGAATTTATAAGGGACAAGCTCAGACAATCCAATTGAGAAAAGGTTCCATTTGTGGCAGAACACAATGATCATGAAGAGACTCATTATAAGTCATTATAAGTCCTCACAGACCATACATTCACCATGTTATGGCTGTGGATAACAGAACATGGGTGGCACCTGGGTCTGTTGAGGAGCTATCTAAGATGGGGTTTACAGAAGCATTGAAGTCCCCCCTCTGTATATCGAGGTGAATCCGCAAATCTTAATGAAATATACGATATAGCCATTAGGAGTTGGTAATCAAAGTCATTCAGAGTGTACGTCAAAGACAAAACAATTATTGTATAGGTGATCCTCATAATGGTATAAACTGACCATATTCATCCTTTCCCAAACGTGGTATTCACCAGTAAAGGTGAAGGTAAGAATCCCTGCTGAAGTGTTTTAAGGTGAGTTCAAAAGCAGTGCTTTTCTACAGTTGACTCAGCCCTCATACCCTTGGGCCTTGTATTGATTACTCGGTAATGTGACGCCACATCACAGTGAAAACGTTTACTGAGGCCTGTGGGGCTTAAAGGGTGACTTTGGAACATTGCCAAAGCGTTAATCTGAGAGTCAAAGGGTGGTGACAAAAAGATTTGAAGTGTTGCAATTTTAAATACTGGGTCATGCTGCTTGCTAAGCATGTAATGTGTGTGGGATGGGAACAGTGGAAGGAAGGAAACAATGGGAGAAAGCAGTCAAGTCAATATGGGTGTCGGTTTCGTACTGAATAAGCAGCCAGTCAATTTAAGATTTTTAAATATATGTCAACGGTTATATTCAGATTAAATATTTGAATTTGCATTAAATGTTAAAATCTGAGGTCTGCCTATGGTGGAGTGACTGGTCACTGACCATCAAAACTGTGAATTGTTTGATTACAGGTGTAAAATTGTGGAATACCGAGTTAAATCAAGGACAAAATGTCCCAATCATTATTGATGCCATTCTATTAAGAATACACAGGAATAAATTAGTGTATGAGACCCATTTTGATGATATAAATCGTTGTTCAATCCTGATGTTCTGTTCACTGTCCTGGAGGACTGCAGGATCTGCAGTGTTTTTTACCTAACTTGTTCTACATCAAAAATATACTACAGGATATACTGATGTCCTACACCAAAGGATATAAAAATTATCTTACTTTAACCTGAGTGGGAAGCTAAAGTGGTTCAAATTAAACCATAATTACATAAAACAGGTACGCAATTACAGCCCACAAGACAATATTGACCTCCTAGACTGTGATTTAGCATACGCCCCCAGTTTAAGTAAACAGCCCTTCATCAAATCAACAGTAATCAGAGCATTATCAGAACATTCTCTTTATAAACCGCTAGTCTGAACGCTATGCCCCTGTTTTAATGAACTGCTATCTTCAGAATTTTTTGAGAACAATTTCACTTTGTTCTTGACCTTGTTTTTCCACATTGAACTCTTCAGCAATGGTACTTTTTGTGCAATGTTTGATATTATGATAATACTGAATGTTTGCTTGAAGCTCAGTTTCTATGACTGAATCACTTGTTATTAGGGCAGCAACAATTTGACCTCTTTACAAATCTGTTACATCTCTCTCTCTCTCTCTCTCTCTCTCTCCCCTCTCTCCCTCTCTATTGCTTTTTTAATTGCAGCTTAGTTTGTTCAAATATTAGCCCTCTTTCATTTGTTGTTCCTAGTATTTAGTTTACCTCCCTGTAGCTCCCTGACTCAGAGTTTGCATTGCATTTCCAAACACAGTTGTTTGTAGAATTGTGTATTGTTATGGCTGCACTAAGACAAAAGAGTAATGTCAGCAAAGGAAACATCTGCTGCATCCCAATCAGATACGGCACACTTGTAATTCTGTGTGGGAGGAATGACTGCAAACCCTCATAAAACACTCATCAGATGCTTGCGAAAATCGCTTTGCGTTAATTACCCTACTTAATAGATACACTAACAGACAGATGCAAGGATTCTGAACTGTGCTGACACATCTTACATGGACCCTACAATTTGCGAGTTGCTCAGCTGTCAAGAGTGTACTCTGCCATTTTAGTGCAATGGAAAATTTGAACTGTGCGGTAATTTCTGTTGCACCCCCACACTGTGCCACCAAACAAAATATATGGAGGACATAAGTTCAGGAAAAAAATATATTAACCTTCATATGAGCAGATGTGTAAATTGTTTTATTCTCAATAACTGAGGTGTCATCTACTATATATTATTTAGAAGATAATTTGGGCGAAGATTATTTTGTGCTTGTTACAGAAGCAGGAAGTAGAAATATGAGGAAAAGCATTCCAGTTACTCATTCTTTTTCATCTCCAGATTGCAATTAGCATTGAAGAAGTGCTTTTTAAGATTTTCTGAGCGCATTCCTGAACAGGCCCCTTAGTATTAAACCTGTGGCTGCAGTGAATAATGGTCTTGTCAGAGGAAATGTATTATGCATATACTATTTGTTTGTATGAATTTGATCAGCTTGGTCTTTTTTATTATCGATATTATCACTGTAGATGACGACATCATCCAGGTCGGCCGCATACCAGTCGTCACAGCACATGGCCCATCCAGTGCTGGAATGTTGTGGGTGCCCCATGAAGACCAAACGGCATCACTGTAAAGTGATATAACGCCAGGGGGATCCTGAAGGCGGTGAACTCCCTCAAGGTCCTTTCCAGGGGCACCTGCCTGTACCCTTTGCAAAGGTCCAGGTTGGTGATGTATCTGGCCTTGCCAATTTTCTCCAGCAGGTCATCAGTGCGGGGCGCAGGATATGAGGTTAAGTAGGAGACGACATTGAGCTTGCAGAAATTCAGACTCTGAGGGACTCGTCCTTCTTTGGAACGATGACAATAGGGCTCCTCCACTCACTGTTCGAAGATTCAATCATGCCCAGGTCTCTCATGGTCTGGATCTCCACCCTCAGCCCATGCACCAGGCGTTCTGAAACCTGGTAGGGCCGCTGCCGAATTGGGGTGTAGTCTGTGAGGTGGATCCTGTGCGCCAACACCCCAGTCCAGCCAGGACTATGCTTGAACAGAGTGGGGAAGTCTGTGAAGACTTTTTGGAGTTCTGCCTTCTTGTCCTCCCCCAGGTGCTCCAGGCTCAGCTGCTGCTGCCAGGACTCCAGTTCAGCCTCCATCTCCTCGTCCTCATTCACTGCCCGCACCATCATCACCTTGGCCTCCGCAGTCTTCCTCTCCTTTCACTCTTTAATGAGGTTGACATGGTAAACTTAGTTTTCTTTACCTTTGTCTGGATGGTGGACCTCATACGTCTCTGGCCCCATCTTCTTGCAGATGGTGTAGGGGCCCTGCCACTTTGCTAACAGCTTGCTGGTGGAAGAAGGGAGGAGCAGTAAGACCTTCTGCCCAGGCTGGTACTCATGGTGCCAGGCACACTGCTCATACCACCGCTTCTGTTCCGACTGGGTCTTCTGCAGGTTCTCCACCGCTGCCTCATGGTACTTCTCCAGCTGTTCCTTCATCTGCAAGACATACTGCACAATGCCTGTCTCTGAAGAGGCCTGCTGCACCGAGGTGCCTCCCAGGTCCTCTTCAGTAGGTCCAATGGGCCCTGGACTTGCCACCAGTAGATCAGCTTGAATGGGGAGAATCCTATGCACGCCTGTGGCACCTCCCGGTAAGCAAACAGCAAGAAGGGCAACCATTTGTCCCAGTCCTTACCCATGTCTGCTTCCTCAGCATGTTTTTGAGGGTCTGATTGAACCATTCAATGAGTCCATCAGTCTGTGAGTGGTATGGACTGGTCCATATGGCCTTGATGCCCAACTGCTGGTGGAGCTGCTGCATCAAATGGGAGGTGAAGTTGGTTCCTTGGTCCATCAGGATCTCATCTGGGATGCCCACTCGAAAGAACAGCTAGATCAGAGCGCTGATAACCTTCGGGGTGGTGATGGAACACAGAGGGAAGGCCTCCGGGAACCTGGCGGCATAGTCACAGAAGACTAGGATATACTGGTACCTGGCACCGCTCTTCTCCAGAGGTCCAACAATGTCCATGGTGATGCGTTGGAACAGGGGTGGAGATCACCCGTAATGCGTGCAGAGGGGCTCTGTCAGACCTGTGAACAGCACTTGTTTTCTGACATACAGTTGTACCTTCCATGTACAATATACCATTTTCCACATACAGCCGTTCATCCCCAGTACTCACAGAACTGATCCCTCCTGCACAAACTTTATAAAACAGCGGTTTTAGTGACAGGTCTGCACATTGTAGAGCCCCAATATTTGTAGGCTCCTCCCACTCCCCAGCATCAATTCCTGACACATTAACTTGTCCTTCAGGCGCACCCAGATGCTTTTCAAGGCGCTGCTGCCTCCTTGATTTTCTTGGCCCCTTGGTCCCGCCCTGGCACAGGACAACAGACATGGAACTGCCCGTGTCTAAGAGTGCCTGTACTGATCATCCATTTGCAGTCACCTCATAGCATTTTAGTTCTGCACCATCACCATCCCCACCAGGGCTGTCCCCCTCCCTTGGCACATAACAGAAGCCAGTCAACGTTGGCTTTTTCACCGGACATACTGAGGCCTTGTGGCCTGGCTGCTGAAAATAAAAACAGATTAGCCCTCTGCTGATAGTACGATCCCCCAGCATACCCCCCACGACAGAGTTACCTCCTTTGTTCCCCGTGTCTGTGGGGTGTTTGCTGGCTCTGGGTGTCTCTTGGGTTCGTTGCTGTCCCCGTCAGCGGGCATTCATACACTGCAGCTCCAGTTTTGCAGCAGCCAGTCCATTGTCCGGCTCATGCTCTCTGACCCAGGTCCTGATGTCATAAGGGAGGACATTTAGCAGCTGCTCTAGGATGATGGACTCTCCAATCTCTTCTTTGGTGCGCTGCTCTGGCCAAATCCATCAACAATACAGTCCCTTCAGGCGGTTATAGGTCTCGGTGGGGGTCTCTCCAGGTGCTGAGCCTGTGCTGCCTGTAGGTCTGCTGCTTCATTCACTTTACTTGATTTGTTGCATCCACAAGCAATGTGGTTGCCAGATTGATTATATGGAGTCACTGGTGTGGATAAACAGAATCTCCCAATGACTAAACTCCCTCCATGTTTGAGTAATGCTGGTGCCACTCATGTTTCATTATGTGATTTTGCCAGGCACAGCTAGCACTCACGTAGTCATAGAAACCAGAAAGGGTGGTGCTGCTAATGCTGTTGCGCCACCTATGAAAATTTTGATGGTGCTAGCAAGCAAAGTCTTGAGTGCCATCATAAAATTCAAAGTGCCATTGTGTCATTAAAATGTTGAAAAAAAGATCTGTAAGAACAGCTATCCAGGCAGTAAATGTAACCATCATAACTAGTCACATGCCAAAATGTTGGGTATGATAATGGAACGGTAAGTTGTATGACAATTTAGTACTTTGGTACACTTCTTTTGGCAATAAAATGTGTAATACTCAAAGGCTCATTTTGAAAATCGGTGAGAGGGTGTGGAGATGTGTGCCAGCTACTAGCTAGCAAGTAGTACTTCTGTACATCTGGAAGGGTATGACCTCAGAAAATCCTCTCTTTGTCAATATAACACAGTACAAGCACTATCTAACATTTTAGACATACCTGTTTATTTGTCATCTTGACTGAACGCATGCAACAACCTTTATTTCCACCACAATAATACAGTCCAGCAGTTTCCTTTACTTTGCCTTTGAAGTTCCATATATGTTCCATATGTAAATGCTTTGCTGCATGAAAACTTTACTGTCAGTGCATACTACTGACGTGGCCAACTATACATTAGGGACTAACTTCTGATCAATCAATGTGACAGTAGGAATGGTTTGGAATATTGAACGTGAATCCAAAATACAATATAAACATTAAAATGGTACACAAACTTAAACATGTCTGTCAAGACTATAACAAATACTTTCAATTTTCTGGCAGGAATCTGGTCATGTTGCAAACAGTAGCTGTAAAATATTTAAATACATACACCACAAGAGGCAGTGGATTAGCCCATTGTTTGTTTGATGATTATCTCTACTTTTAATTCAAAGGTGTTATACAATTAGTTCAGATGTTTTCTGTTCCATTTCAGTTTGTTTTCAGTTACTCACCTGTCTCCCTCATTGGTGTCTTATAAATTATGAATATCCAGTTATTTATTTCTAGACTGGCATGCCAGTGTTATTATGGATGATGAAAATATTCACGGATTTGTAAATCATCTGGATCAACCACCAATGAGCTCATTACCCCTTCAATACGCATCCCGCTCTATAATGATTTGTGACTCTGCACACCATCTAGATATCAAAAAATATATATGACCTTTTTTTTCTCCCCCATACATCTGCAGTAGCTTTTCCAGCTCTTAAGTGTGACTCCTCAGCTTTCAGCCATTCATGGCACACTTTCACAGAAGAAATGCCCTTTACCTTCGTAATGAATGAGTGTGCCGTCATCGCTATCTCTGCTCAGCTTGTTATGTCATTGAACCCTGACAGAACCAGTTCAATCCTTACACTGTGGATTGTGTCTTGTTACTGCACAATGTGAAGGAAATGTAAACAATTTAATATGTTCCATTTATTTGTTATTTTATCTTTTGAAAAAAAAACAGCTTTACAATATCCATTGTACGTTGCAGTATATCATTTCATGTTTAACAGACAAATATTTGAAAAGGCAATATCAATACCTATAAGATGGCATTGAAATACTGAAATAATGGACAGGGCCATGAATAAAAAGCATGTATAAAGAAAACATGTTTTTTTATGTTAATGCATGTACATTGTGACCTGAATTAATTCCATATTGATGTCAGGCGGTCAAAGAGCAGTTATGTATACAGATGAATCACTCAGCAGTGTTACATTCTTCAATAGTTCATTAATTAATAATGGAGAAAAATAAATGCCCCCCTTCTTAAAACTTTTGAAACTTTTGAAAACTTGACTGATGAAAGTCATCACTGACGAAACTCGCAAATCCTGAAAATTGTGCCATAACCAACTCACATTCCACATACATCACCTGAAAAAGATGTCATCCCATTGAGGGAATATCCATGGAGGGATATTTGTGTGTGCAAACTTTCGGTCAGCTTGAGCAAGTTAACATTAAGTAATGACAAGCCTTAACGGTCTTGAGATGACGGCTGAAATGACGTTGAACATGCCGCTGCTGATTGTGATTGTCCCACGTGCATGGATGGGAAAGAATGCACGGATATCATTATTTCTGTTTTTAGTAAACACTGAGCCACAAGCATATATCTAACACTGCACAGGATCTGAATCACTTTACCACGGTATAAAAGGCTCATCCAATTATGTATATGAGTAATCTGGTTTATTCAACAGCATTCATATTTTCTTTGCATTTTAAAAAGGCAGCATAGCATGAAAGGTAGCCAGCAGGAATTCTTACCAGCCGGCCAAAGAGAAACACCAGCTTTGAGCGGACAACAGAGATGAAAAGATCCTGTTATCCCGCTCTGCCATCTCTAGCATCTCAGCGATCATGCTCTAAATGGCAAGGCAGAGAGACTTGGATTGATGTAAGGCCGTTTCAGGCAACAGCGTGATTTATCGCAGGACCCGTTACCTCTTCCTCCCAACAAGCCTGAGCGGGATGAGCTGGATCACCTCGGATGTGAGAGGAGACAGGAAACAAAAGGGACAAGGCATACAAGCCTTTTGTTTGGATGCAGTCCACCGTCAGCTCTGCCACTGTGCGGTTTCTCTTGAGATCCTCATGAAAAGTTAAAGAGTTATTCTTTGAGCGTTACTGTTATTATTGGACTGAAAGTCTATGTAAGGAATAATGGCTTGTTTTTATTGAGTATGGCTTATTAAATTGCTCGGCTTCTGTGATGATTATAGCTGTTTGGTACCATACCTAAAGGGTACTAATGTTGCTGTTGATGATACCCAACAAACTGAGCACACTGCGGTGACCTGCTCTCACCGGTTCTGGAGGAGGATGCCATGGCGCGTGATGCCTGGCCCTCACTTCTTTCCACACTGCGGGCACACCACCAATTACATACTACCTGTTGTTGGAGGATTACACAGTCAGCGTAGGTTCAGTTTGTGCACCTGCAGGTGATGTATAAAGTACAGGAGAGAAATAAAGTAACAAACATTAACCAGCCTGCACCACTGTCATCCCTCACAAGGATGGGCCAATTGTTGCCTCGCTGATGTGAGCCACCTGTCAATGCCGCAGATGGGATTCAAACATCTAACCCTGTCAGGGGCCAGAGTGGATCCAGTGGTCTAATGAAACTTTGACAAAAGTATACTCTTTCAGTTTCACGAGAAGAATATATTACTGTAAAAAGTGGTGGGAGAAAAAAGAAATGGAAGTACCATTCTTGGTACTTCTTCCTCTAATAAGGAAAAAGTAGGGGTAAGAATTACCATGACCATAGCCATAGAACCCAAGAAACCCTAACCTTACTGCTAAAAAACCTAACACAAGTAACCACAACCCTACTCAAACCCAACTCCTCAAAACCCTAACCCTAGAAGCCTTAACTCTAGAACCCTAACCTTGATAACCCAAGAAACTCTAACCCTATAAACTAACCAAAATAAACAAAAGCCTAATAACCCTAACCCTAGAAACCCTAACCCGAATAACCTAAAACCCTAGAAAGCCTAATCCTAATAACCCTAACCCTAGAAACCCTAACCCTAGAGCCTCCAACCTGAATAACCCTAACCCTAGATACCCTAACCCTAGTACATCTAGCCCAAGAACCATAGAAGCCATAACACTAGAAACCCTACCTCTAACCCTAACCCTAGCCATAACACAAGAGACCCTAATCCTAACCCTAGCCATAACACAAGAAACCCTAACCCTAACCCTAGCCATAACACAAGAGACCCTAATCCTAACCCTAGCCATAACACAAGAAACCCTAACCCTAACCCTAGCCATAACACAAGAGACCTTAATCCTAACCCTAGCCATAACACAAGAAACCCTACCTCTAACCCTAACCCTAGCCATAACACAAGAGACCCTAATCCTAACCCTAGCCATAACACAAGAAACCCTAACCCTAGCCATAACACAAGAGACCCTAATCCTAACCCTAGCCATAACACAAGAAACCCTAACCCTAGCCATAACACAAGAGACCCTAATCCTAACCCTAGCCATAACACAAGAAACCCTAACCCTAGCCATAACACTAGAAACCCTACCTCTAACCCTAACCCTAGCCATAACACAAGAGACCCTAATCCTAACCCTAGCCATAACACAAGAGACCCTAATCCTAACCCTAGCCATAACACAAGAAACCCTAACCCTAGCCATAACACTAGAAACCCTAACCTTAATTACAGAAACCAAAACCCAAGAAATCCTAAAGATAGAAAACTTAACCCTGACACCCTAACCCTACAAACCCTAACAATGCATGTACATAAAATAGAACAGACTGTGGAATATTTCATTTAAAGATGGCCTATCAGAACTTGCACATTTGTTTTCTGCTGTTATACTTCACAGTTGGCATTTTAAATACTAATTTTAAACAGTCCTTTTGAGAGGACCTGCTAAATAAACAGAATGACAGAAATGTGTCTATTAAAAGAGAGAAATGAAAATGAAGCATAAAATGAACTGTTCGGTACTTTCATG
This sequence comes from Albula goreensis, assembly GCA_022829145.1. Classification (NCBI taxonomy): domain Eukaryota; kingdom Metazoa; phylum Chordata; class Actinopteri; order Albuliformes; family Albulidae; genus Albula; species Albula goreensis. The sequence goes on along the minus strand of CM040742.1, from coordinate 6,085,967 downwards.
TAGTTAGTTCCAAGACATCCAAATCTTAACCTTTTCTCTGTGACACCCAGTCTGCTTGAAATTCAGATCTAGAATTTCCCATCTGCTGCATTGTAAGATTGTAAGGGGGAAAAAAGGATTGGTCATGGTGAATAAGGATCAGCCAGAACTTGCTGTCATTTATTTTCATTGTTCAGTATATTTTTGTGCTCAGTAAAACAATAACATATTGCAAGATAATCCTGAGAAAATTTGTATTTAGGTTGAAGTGGCATAAGCAACTTTCCACTTTCCTGCTCTCAGAATTGTATGTCATCTCAAACTGCAAATTGTCTGGGTCAGATTGATGTTTGTCTGCAATATATGAAGAACATTAATTTTCATTGTATCAGCATGTAAACTCCTAATGTTCTTGAAGCACCTATCTGATATACATGAGCACAACAATTCATTTGAATTATCGCATTTGATATTTTGTGTTTAGAGACCTAATAGCCTTTATAGTTTTTCCAGTAGTCATTCAGGAATACCACATTGTTTATTACTTCACGTCGGTGATTCAAAATACCTTCATAGATCAGCAATAATTAATGTATGAACATTATATTATATATCACTTTAGTGGTTCCAAAATAGTCCTAATACCTAACATAAAGCCCTCTTAAGACTGTTATGAATAGCCATAATCATAAATAGATTTACTTTATATGTTTAATTTAAAATATCATATCATGTACTGATACCCTATTGCATACGCATAAAAGATAAATACGAACTAAATGCTTTGTATGCTGTATAACAATATTTGTTTTTACAATCATAGCTCCGTAAAGCGTTTCCATGGAGATTTATATACCACTTTACCTAATGGCAAGTCATTAAAGGGTTTTCTTTCAGAACAGCCTGAATCTGTGGGGTCTGGACTCAGTAAGGTGTTGAAGGTGAGACTCAAGGTATTCTGGGCCATGTGGACTCTAATGCTCCCCATAGTTGGTGCAAATTGGCTTGTGGGGGATCTCTACTCAGAATGGCTTGTCTCATCTTATCCCGCAGATGCTCTATTGGATTGAGATCTGGTGACTGGTGAGGCCACTCCAGTAAGCTCAGTATACTGCCATGTTCCCAGAACCGTTCCTGGACAGACGTAGCCTTGTGGCACGGAGCATTATCCTGCTAAAAAAAGCCCATTCGCAGATGGGCACACTGCAGCCATAAAGGGATGCTAAATGATGATCTGAATGTTGCTCAGATTTCTCGTGGCAGTCAAATGTGGCTGTGCTCGTATCAAAGGGACCCGGCCTGTGCCACCAAAATGCATCCAACTTTATGTCACCTCCATCACCAGCCTGTGTTGCTGACACTTGGCAGGAAAGGTCCATGGACTTAATCGGTTCTCGCCATATGCTGGTCCTCTCGTCAGCTTCAACCGCAGCTACTTCGCAGGGTCATCGACGGCCGTAGTCTATCCCTGACGTGGTATGAGCAGTACGCTCTGATATACCTTTATGGCATCACCTGTGTACTCACCTGGGCACTGGTGCTTACTACCATGCCATGCTCAAAGACACATATCCTTTGTGTTTCCCATTCTCCATGTCTATTGTGCATACACACACACACACACACACACACACACAATCCATAGGTACCTGGCTACCTGTTTTAAGTAGTATAGTCTGAATTGATGCTGTCAGTGATTGAACAGTCTGTTTGAATGACAGGGCAAGTAATTAAATATGTATATCATAGTGTATATCATATATGAAAAAAAAAAAAATATACACCATGTAAACAATATATAGTAAATATAATATAATATATTTTATATAAAAAAACAAATCAAGGACACAGAAATCTCTTTGAATGCTGAAGTCACAAACACCTGAATCCTGGTCTTTTGTATCAGTAGCTTTTGTGCTTTCAAAAAATCTAAAAAGTTGCTGTTTAAATTGTTAATGCTTCTCCTTCCTCTAGTTTGTTCAGAAATGTATTGCTCACAAATTCTAATCTCATGGAGAATATGCTTCTACATTCCCTTGAAAGGGATACAAAAGAGGTTTTTTTTTCTGTACGAGTTGGGAATTAATCTTCTGCCACTTAGCTGCCTTCAAAAACTTCTATAAAGAGAAATTAGGGAGGCTTTTTTTCCTCATTGGTTGGTAGGGATGTTATTGACGAGGGCACATTAGAATTCATGGAATGGTGTGGGGCTGAGAGAACACAGATAAATGGGCTAGGTCTGCCGGAGCAGAGGTGAGACTACAGAATAACGAAGGGAACTGTCACCAGGACAGCAGAAAGGCCGCGTATGAGGCGAGGAAAATTTAATTAACCCGACACTGCTACCTTCCACCTCCAAGCTTCTTAATTCCTCCCCAGACAAAGATCCTATTGGAGATGGCGCAAGCTCTGTGTTATTTTCTGACCGCTTGTGTCAGTCAGTGGCATGACCTTGGCGAGACCGCGCTGCCGCTGCGATCGCTCGGGGAAAAGGTGTCATCTTCCTTGTTCAAACTGCTCGGCCAGTGCTTTCATTTCTGTCAGATCAGGAGACTTCAGACGAGGCTCATAACGTGACAACTCCAGAGAATCTCCTCTGAAAGATTGCTGCCATGCCACATTAGGCTTCGTTGTGAAGAACGTTGGTGATTGTGTGGACAGAAGAGTGAGTGAAGAGCCCATCGTTCTCTGGAGATAATCCTGGTTTACTACTGGAAATGAAAGGACGGAAACTTATACAATACCAATATTCAGGAGAGGAGCTGCTCCGGCCTGAAATAATGAAGGAGGAATTGAGCTTCTGTGAAGGCATTATAAAGAAGTACACTGTTATAACATAAATCTCCCGCTAATTCCAATGTTAAATTACTTTCATCAGGGAAGAGCTAGTCCTCATGTTCACTCTTAGCTGGAGATTACCAAGTTAATGGTATCCTTTGGGGAAAAAAAAAAAGGGCGGAAAAAGTGAGGCTGCTGTGTTCGGGCTCCTTTGTAGACAATTGACAATCAAAAGCAGTGACAGGAATGTCTTATTGCAAAGTGAGAGGGTGACAGGCTTTTTAATGAAATCAGGAGGCTGGGGGAACCTGCTGTGGCCCATTGTGCCGGGTGTGATAGACTCCAGATAAAAGTGATTTATTTTCCCTCTGTAATGAGCTGGATAATTAATAGTGCTGACATCCATCACATTCTCAACGAGCCCATTGTCTTTGAAGTCGCTCCTGGGAAGCATTACTACCAATGAAGCAGGTAGAGAATGCGAATTGATGAGGAAGCAATGAACTGTGGGATTAGTCAAGCGTTCATTATTTAAGAAGCTAATAGTTTATCTTTCAGCATTTGTAAGTAACAAAACGAGCAGGAGATTCATGTGTGCCGCGATTTGTAATTACTTTAAGCGCAACTCAAGGAGGACATTCATGAACATACTCATAAAAGCATCTCCTTTACATCAGCAAATGTTTGCTTGCTGTTTTTGTAAACTTTACACTTTACACTGACACTGATGGTTAATACAGACATTTTTTCCAATGAGCTGAGACAGCTACTTTCTCTCAAATAAATGGTACAAATGGCACGTCTGTTTCTGTCAAAACATTGCTGGGGTTGCCATATAAGGAAATAACATGATCCCTGTATTTTATCTATTCTCTGGTGGTGACAATAACTTTGTCTTTGCCTTCTTCAATAAGACATCTTGCTCACCATCTGATGTTGAGCGACAGGGTTTTATAACTGAATGTATCAGACAGATGTCTAAGATGATGATTAAAACATGTTTAAAGATAAATTGATAGAGATCACATTTCCTTTAATATCACCTCTGTATATTTTAATTACCACAGTAAAGCAGGTACTGTCTATGTACTGAATGAAGAAGGCACATCAGTTTAGCTTTAATGAATTAATCAGTATCATACCCTCAGGAGAGGATGGTTAAAAGGTTCCAATTATGCAGCTGGATATAAATGGACATTTCAAAATGAGGATATTTATTGATAAGCCCCCAGCGGCAGAAGTATGCATCTTCACAGCACAATTAATATAGAGGTAAGGTCGATCATGGGAGGCCAACAAGAAAAAGACAGCTATGGCCATAGTCAGTCTGATTGAAATCCAAAGAGCATTCTTTCTTAGGCTTGAATAATGGTTCAAGTAACTGGGGAAGCCGTACGATATGAATGGAACAGGAAAAGGACATGTTCTGACAAACTTGACTGAACACAGCTAGCTGTGGATAAACGAGCAGCTTGCTTCATATGCAGATTATATGCTGCACAATTCTTCAATTAATTGTGCAGAAACCTGATAGGCACTGTGAAATGTTGACACTGATGGTACAATTTCCTTCCTATTCATGGGAATGTTTGGGATTGTCTTTCTTTTGGGACAGTGTTCTGAATATCCTAGTCATGTGGAAAAAAACTGGTGCTTTTCGAACAGATATTTGATAGTTATGATGAACAAAAGGTTTGATCAACAAATAAAATGAAAAAAATATCTGTTTTCTTTCTGTTCTGAACTGTGACACTATATTAAAACATACTGATTTGCCTAAGTCACCTAGGTAGGCTTTCCTATTCAGGATATACATTTTCTGTTTGGGTTTTTGATGTGATTTTACTCATTATGGTTCAAATTATACAACTCTGCAACCTTTCGTTACTTTTTCTGTATTGATGACCCATCTAGCAGATAGTAGATTTGATTACACTTTCAGTTGTATGCAATCTGGAATTGTAAGATGGACAATTATATCATGTTTAAGCATTTGATTTATATGGAAATTCAGATAATTTACATTTTTATAACCTCATCCAAATTACAGGGTACAAATGTATATGCATTTCAGTTAATCTACTCAAAAAGGTTCTTGGCAGACAGAGAAAAAGTTCACAGATGTGCAGCACCATAAGATGTGTTTTAATTTAAAACCTGTCTCCTTTTTAATATTATAATTTGCAGCCGTCTGAGGCTGAGAATATGGCCCAGGCACTGATTCACTTAGTTCTCTTAATTTGTAACAATAACGACGCGCTTCGCCATCTGCATCTGCTGTTTCACGGCCCGGGAGAGCTTGTGCGGTCTTTATCCGGCGCCTTGTGAACCAGGATCAAAAAACGAGCTGACGAAAACACTGGAAGACGAGTTCCATTTATGACGGTCTGGCAGAGAGAGTCTCCGGTCAAATGGACACCTTTCGCCATTACTTGCTAATTTTATTCATAATCTGAAATAACACACATGACGTGATGACAATGTGTGAAGCTGTTTTCTGTGCCAAAAATTAAATCTTTCTGGCCACTCATTGAATGTTGGCAGTAGTAAAGATTTTTTTTCTCCCTATTATAACATTTCGACTTCCTCCGCCTCCACACTTGGTGAGCTACATAGTGTTTGCAGTTATCTCTGAATGTCAGCCAGCCCTCCACTACAGTTGGTGTTGGCTTCGTTTTAAGTATTTGTGGCCTTTTTGTTTGTAGGTGGATGATTTTTTTTTGTCTGAATATGACTGTATTGTAATGAATAGCTGAAATCACTGCAATAAATATATATTCAACGCTCCATCATATTTGAAGTGAACAGTCATGATATTTTAAAATGGCAAAACATTGTTAGCGCCCTAATATTTACCATGGATAAAGGGAAATATTAGTGTAAAGATATTCTCTGTGGAGCAGTGGGTTAATTTAGAACCTCAGGTCTTTAAACCCCTTGTATTTATAATGAGTATGACTGTTGTGGTTATTGTCATTTAATTACCAAATTTAACCCTGGGTGAAACGTTGGATAGAAAGGTATTAGCCACCAAAATGACCTCTATTAACAAAATAAATTGGCCTTAAATAATGTACTTCAAGGGCATCATCTAGTGACAACTACTGTTTAAATAATGCAGTTCTGAAGAGATTTTAAATGCTTTTCAGGAGAATGAACCTTCAGACAACGTGAATTCCTCATTCCTCGTAAATAAAACACTCCAGTTCTTTGAGGAATGAATCTACTTTACATTCTGCACTCAAGAATTACCCATACATGTAAATGTATGTTTAGATCTGGAGGTCATGGAAGATTTTTTTCTTCATTCTTGTGTTTATGGAAACACTCTTGAATTTTATTATCAGTGAATATGAGGGCATTATCATCTTGGAATAAAGATGCACTGATTGACCCTACGATTTAGGCATTGCCTATTAGGCCTTGAACAATAGTTGCCCCATGTAGCTTACTTTAAAGTCGTTTAAAATAGTTTAAAGTCCTATTTCATGTGATTTTTCTGGTATTTTGTCCACCTCTGTATATTCACATTGCGGTGATGTTGTAGTTTAAGTGATTACTGATTACCCAAGTAACTTATCATTTACTTCCTATTGCCTAGCAAGTGTTCACTGGGCCACTGGTATCGCATCGTCACTAACTTAACTAACACTGCATTAATTAACTTAAATCAAAGGTAAGGTGTCTACAGTTAGGATGTTTACAGTGAGGAATGTAGTGGTCTGGTTCAAGCAGTTTAACAACCATGAATGAAAAAAAAAACGCAGAGTATATTGTGGTTGGAGACATGTACATTGCAGAATCATCTTAAAGACAGTATACAGTGCATTGTGGGTACATGCATGTTAGTGTGGGTTCCTCAGTGTAGGGTGAAGATCATGTCTCTCCATGACACGTCTGTAAACCTAGAGTTATGTACACTAGATAGATTACCTCATACAGTAAAAAAACAAACAAAAAAAAAACATTCTTTGAAACTCGTAGGGTCTTTCACACCTTTTGCCTTTGCCTGTCTGTTGAACTGGGTCAAAATACTCTGTAAGCCTTGATAAACTAGTCCTTGATGCCCCCATTGAAAAAGCTTATACCAACTATTTTGAATTTTAGATTCTGAGAGGGAATGTTCATGTCGTATTACTTTAACTTGATCAATATGGACCTTAAAAGTTTTAATTAGAATGATCCAGAGATGAGTGGTTTCTCTTCCAAGGCCCTTCCATCGTAACTGGAGTGGAGTGACAAAACTAATGTCTACAGTGTAATCTAATTTTTCACTTAGCGGCAGAGGGGAAATGAGGTATTAATCTTGAATCATGTCAGTTTCCATTATTTGATTAAAAGGTTACTTTCTGAAGAAGCGCTCGCGCATCGGGGAGGTGTGCGCCTGAGATTTCAGTCCCTTTTTATAGTCGGGCCTGAATGAAAAGTCTATCATACAGGAAGATGAGCGCTGAGTTGTGCTCGGCCCTGATAAGACGCAGAACTCATAACCTTGAACTTTGAAAGCCGGTGCAAATCCCTGGCCTGACACGGCAACTCCTTTGGAAAGGAGTTTGACCGACAAGCTCCCGGAGTTCGAAAGTGTTATGAGGATAAAAATCGCCACTCAGAAGTATATAAAACAATTATCGAACTGTTAGGAAAAGGAAAGTTGAAGGGAAGGTTTGAAGTTAATCTGTTGTTGTGCAGCCGGAGAGAGCAGCAGTGTGCTCGTGCTTATGACCTGCAGAGATGCACATTGCCGTACTAGGACATGGTACGTAAACATTTTGGAACCTGTCTTGAAGAAAGGGGTAGTTTGTTGGCGTGTTGATGTGTCGGCATACAAGTATTTATCCCACCTAAATAAACTGTTGATCCTTGATAAATAGTGCATTCAAGTTCCCAGTCAAACCATAACTCACCGGAGGTGATGAACACCTGTGGGTAGAAGATAACATGTCATGCTCAAAAGAAGGTTAGCAAGTATATTCATAGACTTGGTACAAGGGGTGCAGTATCCAAGGACCATGTAGTACTGGAAACATTAGTTTTACTCTCATGGGATTTGAACCAAAGAGTGGTGTGTTCCAAAAACATTTATTCAACAGATTGTACATTTGCAATATTGGGAGTTTAAATATCGTAGTCATATTATTTCCTACAGACCACTGGAGATCATGATCGTTCTTCTGTAATTTACAGGAAACACTGAGCACTTACGTTTGTTTCATCACAGTTTTCAGCCTCAGCTTGTATTTGTCCCACATTTACTGAAACAGCCAGGGACAAAAAAACAACATCTTTTCTGAAACTAGAACATATATGTCACAACAAGTTTTTGTGGTTTTAATTGTTGCATTTTTTTTCCAACTGAATCACCGTAAGCATGCTTGACTTATTTTAGTCTATCCTAACTATTAGGGACATTGTTACTTGTTAGTGTAAGCTTACATTTCCTTTGAACATGAATATTGCTATTAAGAATTGGCAAAGAAATATCAATGATTCACAATAAATAAGCAACAAATATTTTCCATCAGTTGTACATAGTGGAATTCATTAGTATGGAAGGCTTGATTTAGACTGACAGTTTTGCATCAAGAAAGCATAAATACGCAAAATGCATTATTAATGCTGTATCAGCAGGTGAATATGTGCATGATTAAAATATATCCCCCCAGTAATTAATATTTAAAAATTAATGTGTATTCTGTGTTTAAAATAAATGGATAATTCATTTCAGAAGAAAGTGGGAGAGAGCACATGTCTTTCAGTCAAGGTGCTGGCTAGCTGCAATGTAAATTGGATACCCACTTTGTCAGAAAATCTTCATATGTAACAATTGTCAATGTTTTAGCACCCTTGTCTTTCATCCTGATGCAGTCGCTGAGTGCCAAAACATTGGTGTTTAGCAGTTTTTTCTTAAAAGTGTACAGGTTCACCTCTTTTCTTCTGCAATTGTAGGCAACTGTGCATTATTCATTATCTCCTTTCACAGCCTTGGTGCTACAGGTGTCAAACAATCTCATTTTATAATACATATGCCACTTTATGGGACTTTACTGCGCTTAAAATCTTTATAAAGGTTTAACAAGACTTTACATATGACTTTGTGCTTCTGGTACTCTAAACTGGCAGTTCTGGCTGTTAGAAAACAACCCTCTACTAATGTTTGCCAGGTTCAGTGCAATGGGTGCAGTCTTTCACGATTGTCACCGTGTGAAACTGTCAGATGACGGCGTGGTGACATGTTTATATCAGCCTCAGTCAGACTGTTCAGTCTGTAGCCGTTGAGTGCGCACACGGTGCAGTTGGCCAAGATGTGTGCATGTCTCCATGGTCCACCAGGACCTTGGCACAGTTGGCTCCCTCTGCACTGTCTTCTACATGTTGTTTGTTTCCATGGTAGCACGCCAGCATGCAATGCTACCCATTGGTCAATCACAGCGATTGGGTTGTGATACCTGTCACCCAACACAGCCAAGGAGCCGAATCTGAGGCATCGCTAGACGTACGCCATGACTTTAGGGAGCCGTCACAGAGAACACAGTGTATTTAAACAGCAGTCATAGACACTGTCGCCCTGCAAGCCCGCTGACCTTCGTTCATCAACTCTAGATCAATGGAAAAAAAGATTTGACAGCAGAATCAATGGAAAAAAATGTAAGTCATGCAGTGGTTAAACGACTGAAAGCAGTGAACATTTCATTTAACCTTAAAATGAAGTGCTATCACATTTTGCATAAAAAAGAAAGACAAAATACACTCATAACTGGATAAAGATTCATGCTTGACAATATAGCAAAGGAATACTATTTGGTTGAATAAACAAACTTAGTATGAAAGATAATTCACAAAGGAATTGTAACACAAATCCCTTATACAAATCTTATACAAATGTTTTTTTTATTAGTTATAAGATATCATTACGATATGCTAGTTGGCATGGGATCTCTTGATGAACAGGTTTATGTATATTCCCTCAGACTATTGATAAGTGAAATCAGGAAAAATACAATATTGTGTTTGGGGATCAGGGGTGGCAGGTGCACTGGGAGTTATGTGTAGGAAAAGCCTTTAAAATTAAATGGCTTTCTTTGCTGTAAATTTTAATATCTGGCTGTACGTCCAGCTGAGATTCCTTCTGTCTTAACGAGCCCATCAAAAACGATGCCCAGTGATCAGCAGTTTGGAGAAACGGCATGCTCAGGGGTTTCATACGCAATAAACAGGTCTCCATGTCCAAGATACCATATAACGGCAGAGACAGTTTTTTTCATTTTATGTTCAACGTAGCCCTGGTTTCTTGTATGCCAGATGTATGACACAACTTATAAGAGTTAGCAAAAGAATATTGTCCTAATTGAAGGTTCATATGTGCCCGTGGAATGGATGGTTTGACACATTATGTGAATATTTCTCCATTTTGCCTTCACAGCAGCAAAAGCTGTAGGTCTTTGAAAAATGTAATAGATGTCTTAAATTGTTTCTGGGAAAATATTGGAATATTTTTAGAGAAGTGGAGCCATAAATGTCAAATGATTATATCTGGTGACTGGGGACGTTATGCAAGGTGTCTGACTTTATCCTGGTTTTCATGTTACTATTCTTGAATCTGTTTCATAGCATGAGTGATTGTATTAGCAGTTGTATAGAATTGGGAAAGAGAAACAGGAAACATTTTAAGTTGGACCTTGGAATAATTATATCATACAGATTAATTGTCAGATTCAGCCCCAACTCCCACAAGATGGCTTCCCATACCTTGGCAAGTCTACTATCATGTCCTTTCGTCTTTTTCCAAATATAAACCCATCAGATGTAGGAAATAAACAACAATAGATGACTCAACAGACAATATCACTTTCTTCCGCTGCTCAGAAGTACAGGTTTTGAACTCATTTTCGCCAAGTTAAGCATTGTTGCCTGTTGGTTATGGTTAGAAGCAGTTTTATGGAAATCCACTATATTTCCTATAAATATCAGCTTCGTGAAAATACAGCTTTTGTTGAAACTGGGTCACAGAGGTAGATATTGAGCTCAGTGGTAATTTAATTTTAGACTGTTGTTTTGAGGTTTTTGCAATTATCCTGCAAAATAATTTTCATGATTTTCAACACCGTTCCCCATGACACTGAAATAGTTTTTGTGACTGTCACAGCTCCATCTAGGAACCAACAATCCGACTTCTTTCGAAATCTATTAGATCTTTCACATTGCCTTAGAAATTCACATTTTAACTTATTCATTTTACAAATATTCTTGTCACACAAATGCTGGTAATTAGTACTGACAATAATAACAACATGCGTAAACCTTTCGTTGCTGTAATTCAGTTTCTTCTAAACAGGAATCCTTTGTCAGTAGGTAGGTGTAGTTGTATATAGTAAGTACATATACATCTCACAAACACAATGAAGTATACACAGGGTAATTTAATTAGCACCTTTAGAAAGAGTCTCATTAGGACTTGGAGAGACAGCAATGACATTGAGATCTAACAATAGAAAAATAATGGTGGCACTGAGTTTGAGACCAGTGGTCACAGTAGAGAGTTATGCTAATTTTTCTACGCTACCTGAGGAAGGGCTGTTGGGAATCTCGGAGTCGCCATCCTGCACACCTGACCCTGCAGTCACCTTCTTTTAGTTTTTTTGTTTTGACAAATCAACCCTCACAACTCAAAACTCTTCCCTGCATACATGCAAAATGTGATTATAATGTATGTTTTGGTAATGATAATCCAATGTGATTATGTCCACTTAAAACATATTGTGGGTGCATCCCCCATAACAACACTTATGATGCAGTATCATTAGTCGTGTCATTTAATTATATCATTTTTGAGTTTTGTAAATGTTGACAAAGTTAGGACACAACATATTATGTACAATTACTATAATATGATCAAAGCAGTGTTAATGAGAAATACATTTAATCTACAATACTAAATAATAAATTGTAGAATATGAAATAAACATATTCTCCCTGATTGTGTACCCAAAGGTCAAATTTTGAAATTCAAGTAAAAAAAAAAAAAGAAAAATCTGGGTAGGACACAATAGCACCACCGTATAGGAAAAGGGCCCTGCTGCTGTCAGGTGTAATTAGGCTCTGGCTGTAAACAGGAGAGTGGAGGCTCTCGGGACGAGCCAAGTGGAGTATCTGGCCACATCAGAATGAGTGGGCTACCTGGGGATGGAGAGCAGTCTCCACCAAATGGAAGAGTGGCAAGCTTCCAGGTCTTTATAAATGTTACCATTTTGCAAAAGCCTACAAATGGAGACGCCAGACTCCCCGCTGTGGTCTCCCATCTGTTTGTGACTCTGCTCCACCCTCAGCAGACTGAGGCCCTTCACTGCCAGCATACTCTACTCCGTCACGTAGCCTGCCGGCTTTTACTTTCCCACATCTTAAAACAACCGAAACCTTTGGTCCGTGTGATTTAAGGGGTACTGTTTTTTTTTGTTGTTGTTTTTTTCCAGCTCTCTCTCCTTAACATCATATCGTAAATGTCAGATATACAAAAATGTGACTAGAGTGATGATGGCACAACCCTTTTGAGTTCTGATTTCAGAAAAGAACAGCGTTTAAAAACTATTTGAATACAAATTCCAGAAAGCAGCAATGAAAAATATACTTCAATGAGAAAATAGTAAAATGGGAAATATTTGGTAAATATTCATAAAGTAACCCATTGAATCTGTACGAATGAAATATTTGCATAATGTTGCTTAATCATTATCCCGACTTCAAATGGTGTTTAAACATGTTGTAAGCTTCTGAACTCCTCCTTTGTAAAGAACTTCTCAACTATCATGTTATATTTTCACTCGTAATCGGGAATCACGTAGTGTATTGCCTTTTTTAAAGTTGTAGTTGAACTACATAATACTTTTCTTGTAGGATTTGTTTTAAATACATGTTAAATGCATGTTTCTGTTTGATTGGATTGATTTCCAGTCAAAACAATTATTTGTCCATTGAACATATTCATGTTTCGGCTAATTTCATTTTTCCGTGTTCACATATGTGACAATTATAAAACAATGTCCAATGTAACAAACGTAGCAGTTAAAGATATAGTGCTGAAAAAATCTGAAAACATCCTGAGGAGAAATTATAAGTTTATTTATTAAGGGTGAGATCAATTTGTCAAGCAACCATCAAAATGTTTCACTTTTGCATTGATAGTATTGATACTGTCAAGACTATTTGCAGCAAAAGTTAAATCGGGCCCTGTCCTGGTGTAATTTCATGGAGTATATTTTCATCTTGAGAACAGAGGACATTTTCTTTGAGCAGATATATCAGAGGACACACTCTCATGTACTGGAAGTCGTAACACTGCTTTTTTAAACTAAATGTCTCATCAGCGACTTGTCATCTTTGCGTGAGGAAAGCATACATACATTGGTCATGTTTGAGTGACAGGCATGGACTAGAAATATGACATTGCCCAATGCTATCATGCACTTTTGTCAGCTCTAGCCTGAAGCATCGCATCTTCTGGAGGAAAGATTTGTATTTTAATGCATCCAGAAAAGCCAGAGGTCACGTTATAAAATCGTTGCGGAGTAGACCAAGGACAGGGTTATGGACGATTACGCCACACCAGTGCACATGCTGATGGTTCTTCCCCGCGACAATATCAAAGAAATGTCTCATATTTGTTTTAATCGAAACACTTCTTTTAATTCAGAATGCAAATCATATTTTGAATATAATACAGCAGCAGTGAAATTACAACTAATTCAAATTCCAGATATTAGTAGTTGCAAAAAAAAAAAAAAAAAAGAAAAAGCCAAACAACTGCTCTACTCCTACCTTTTTTGTACATTTCTGGTTTAGCTCCTGTTCTACAATATTGCAGTGTGGATATGAGTTAGTAGAGTTTGATATTAACGTTTCACTGACTGTAGTTGCAGAGGGTTTTAAAGAAGGCTGAGGAAGAGGAAGGTGCAGTGTTTTACTAGATGTAGCACTGTGGGAAGAGATGTCTGTTTGACAGGTCTTTCAGACCTTTGATTCCCTTGTCTCTTACATGACTATTCTGATAAATATAATGTAGCGAAAATAACCAACACTCCATCAGTCCACAGCAAAGCAAGCTAGTATCAGGCCATGCAGATGACTCAATGTTTTGTTTTCTCATCTCGAGACACAAACTTAGCTTTTATTGGATTGATTCTCAGTATCAATCAATTAACTTGTCAAGGTACAGTATGGACTCAGGCGCAGACAGGAGTGAAATAAACCGAAGTTTATTAAAGCCAAATATGAAGTCCAAAACCAAAAACATTGGCAAAGGCAGGCATGGGTCAAACCAGGAAGTCACAGAAAACAGCACCAAAACACAATCCAAAAACGAGGTAGGGAAAACAGGCAAAGTCATAACAGGGCAGACACAGCAATCAGAGTGAAATCAGGATCCAAAAAATCAGTAAAACAGGCAGAACAGGCAGAACAGGCAGAACAGGCAGAACAGGCAGAACAGGCAGAACAGGCAGAACAGGCAGAACAGGCAGAACAGGCAGAACAGGCAGAACAGGCAGGTAGCATGACTGAGAACACATCAACAGAGACGAACTCACAACGAACAAAGAAACACCAGGGATATAAATGCAACAGTTAATGAGGTGAAACAGGGAACAGGTGAGCTGATGGGCAGGTGAAACAGATCATCCAAAAACAATGAATCAATAAAACAATAAAGTGGTAACAAGGGGGCGGGACAAAGACATGAGGGAAACAAACAAGCACATGGCACAGAGATGGGGGAAAACAAGAAAACACAAAATGAAAAAAAAAAAAAAACAGAACTAAGCGACAGGTTTACTGACATAACTTTATTGAGTCATACCCCCTTAACTTTGCACATGTGACTTCCGGTATATGCCACTCATTCATTGTCTGTGCAGGTAATCAGAATAGTCTACATGCATAATGCATCACCAACTTTTGTGTATTGTCACACAATTTTCATATTACACTTTTGATACAGTAGGGTACAAAATCTATGCAAGAAAATATGCCATTAACATCACATCACACTGATATTACTCACATTATAGCTAAGGCACACATTTCCATTATGTATTAAAAGAGTTACATCATGGATATACTGGTAATAAAGGATGAATTTGTACAGGATGTTAGCCTTATTTTAGAATGAATAGATCATCAGGTTGTATTTTTTCATATATTTGTTTTTGCCTTTGAATGCATATTTTACAGTGAATGTGGTTTTGATCAGTGGACTGTCAATTTTTTGACATTATAAAAAAAATCACTTCAGTCAAAATATTAGTCTGAAGATATAAAATGTTTGTCTTCTATTACTGTGACTTGAGAATATTTCTGCTTTTACCAATTGGATGTAACTTATTTCCCAGAATAGAAGTGTATAGTTACATAATTCAATTTTTTTTTTTGTTCGCAAGGCAGCCATTTTCCTTGTTTGTGATGGAGAGACACAAATACTTTCAGCCTTCTGAAGGAACGATGCCAGTTTACTCCATTTATCACTTTCTGAACAGAGAGAGATTTAAATAATCTTAACATTTTAGAAAAAGAATAGAACCGTACATAATACATGGCTCGGAGCCACATTTTCCGTATAGCTAACTGAACGGCTTTGAAACACATATGCACATCATTTATTGGGGTTATTAAAAAGAATTAATGCTCACTTGGCATTCGTCCAAATTCCTAAAGATGATGTCCTATATATATGCAAATTCGTACTTGACTGTTGTTTAGCAAAGCCATCTGCATAACTGTGGATGCAATATTCCAGTAAAGAAAGTGCAATATAAAAGGGGAAAGGGTTTGCATTTGCATATAAAAATAACAGGAAGTTATAATGTGAGAGATTGACTCTTTGAAATCAGTTCAGTGATCATAAGAGCTTGGTGGAGTGTGGTTCTTGTCAAAAGACAAAACTTACAATAATCCCTCCCAATGGATCCACACGTATTTCCTCTTAATGATGTCTTCATACTTCCTACACAACCTTTTTTTTGTTGTGAAATACAGACAACTTCTTATTAGTCAAAAAAGATTTACATACATCACTCCAGTATTTTGTCTTTTTTTGTGTCCTGACAAGTGCGCCTCTTCAATATTTTCGTCATGAACTTATGGATCCAGTAATTACCCTGTTGACAGCATGGGTGGAGACACCCTGCCACAGCCTCATTAAATGTTTGGTTTCATTTCAAAGTTTTATTACTCTGGGGGAATCAGCCACCAGACAGAGAGGAAGGTAGCGTTTAAACTTCAGGATATTAATGCGAGCGTCATTAATATTGCTAAAGAAGGATAAAGGGTCTATTTATAATTAAGTAACGTGTCAGAAAGGGTGTTATCTCTCTGGTGGGCAGGCTGCCGAACGGCTGGTCCTGCACAGAGCCCGGCAAGGTGGGGCTGGAGGTACAGTGGGGGTCCGTCTGGAGGTGCGCTGATGAAGTGCGGGGCCGCGGGAAGGTGGTCCATTTGGCGGAAGAATATTAAGTGGCTTCAGGATGACAAGAATGATAGCTTTCATTTGCATGGCAAGGCTGCAGCTGGGACCCCCCACACACACACCCCCCCCCACTCTAAAAGATGGATGAGGGGTCCCTGCTTCACCTCTCCCTCCCCCTCTGCCTGATTCAGAGACAGAAAAGAGTAAATTAGCTAGGGCCAAAAGATAAGATATTTCATGACATGCAATTTCCGCCCTATCCTTGATGTGATGGTAACGTTAAGAGTTATGGGAGGTATTTTCGTTTTAGAATATGCGAGGGACATGTTGAGTATACCTTATTGCTGTGATGTTTCTGATCATGTAACGATAAGCCCGGTTGTTGATACAATGTAAATAAAAGCCTACATTCAATCATTTGCCCTTGAATTAATGACTCTCCATTAAACTAATTAATCATAAATGTCATCACGAAACAGTTTTGCGAGTTCAGAAATCCGCAAAATAAACTTGCCATTGTTTCTAAAGAAAATAAAATCCTAATAGGATAGAGGCTCAGGGAATCCAACCAATTTTTATTGGTAATTTTATTTATTTCCTTTAACATTTTGGGTAGGGGAAGACCACTGAACCCACATCTGACAAAAAATGAATATGTCAGTGCCAAGTCTTTATGTGAAAGTTTAACTTTCTCTTGTATACCACAGAGATAACATTTATATGTCCTTGTTACATCTCACAATGGGCTTTGTACGATCAAATGGTTTTTTTTGCAAGCTTACAAGTGCTTTCTGTGGGTTTTGGAACATCACTCTGGATAACCGTGTGATTAATCCACCGTGCTTTTCATCAAAGTGGCGCGCGATGTGACAGCTCTTCTGTCCCACGCTTTATTAAGAGTCCCACTATTAGAATACTCGTAAAAGTCTCAAGAGTTCTTCATCTACAGTCCTCTCTGCCTTCCATTATTCCATGAGCTCGGCGTGTGCGCATGTACTCACTTGTGTGTGTGTGTGTGTGTGTGCTCCATGCATACCTACATTTTTTGTGTATGGGGAGGTCGTTTTGTGTGACTTTTGTAGAATACCAGGCTGGCACGAAAATAACATCTTTGTGAGAAATGCATTTCCACTTAGCTCTCTTGTTGACTGAAGTGTTGAGCCACCTATGAAGAGATAGAAGGTAGTCCCCCATTTTCATGTCCTGCCTCCTGTTTTCTCTTACAGCTCTACTAACTACTAGACCCCCGAAGGTGCTCTTTCCTACAGAGAAGCCACCAAGCATTATAGATGCCCAACTGGGTAAGTGTTTTAGTGCGATGCACTTCCAAAGAGAATGGTTAAATTGTGGGGTGTAAGACAGACTCTCACACTTGCTTAGTATTTGGCACTGTCCATTTATAACATTTGAGTTCAATGCGCAGTTCCTTTAGTTCAGTCGATTTTTCATGTGAGAATGGTGAACTGCTTATGTTCTGTAGTTTGACATACAAGGACATTTTGATTTAGTTGGTCAATTGTAGTCAATTCTTACGCTAAGATCTCTAAGGTTTTAAGTCTTTTTTCAAATTAATACTTTATAAGCAGAAATATAAAGTATTCATTAGTGCTAAGGAAAGTTCTATGGACCAGAAGCTAACCCTGGCCATGTTACTGCTACCTGTGTCCAGTAGCCCCGTCATGCATAACTGACCATAGCTTCACCTGAGGAAGGAGGGATTTTGTTATCAGGATGTCGCCTGCCTTCTTGACCCCATGGTCGATTGGATACCCGCGGTCTGGCTGTTGAAGCTGCATAAATACAGCGCAATGACAGCGCAGCTCAGCTGGTGGACTGCAGACTGGAAAGCCGCAGTGATTGGCTACATCCCTTTGGCTTGCCACAGGATATGTGAGCTTGGTATGCAAATTTATGGAGGCTGTTAGAATGACTGGGACAGGATTATGCATACAGCCGGGTTTTCCAAATTAGGAGAGGAAGCAAAACCAGGTAGACGAATGTTAATAAAACGTGTTGGTCAATAAAATCATCTAGCTTATATCAAAGGACTTTCCTGTGTTAGACTACTGCTATAATGGTCCTTGTTAATTCTCACTGTGTGTGTTTATGGAAACAACCTCATTAAGAAATGGTACAGTATGGTAGACTGAAGTAAACTTATTTCGCCTAAAGGGATCTGCAAGTTAATGAAAAGTCTAATCCACATTGTTGTTTTATTCAAAGTGATTGTTCCAGATAAAATAAGGCAGAAAATTCCCTGGACTTTTGAGTTCATATTTAATTACAAACTTGTTCTTACACTGGGTTCTGAGGGTGTGACCATCTCTCTGACACTACATATTACAAACTGATACTTTTTAATATTTTAAGTTTTAATTGATAACCCTGAGCTATGCAACACCAGTGGTACCTAAATTTGAGTTATTTTTAATTTATAGCTTTTTAACTGATGTTTCTGCTGAATAATTACAGAGAAGGAATGTTAATTTGTATTTCATTTGTTCATTCATATGTTTATTTGTATAGTATATAAGAGGCTGGAGGACCAAATATAATTGGCAAGCATATAAATTATATGACATTTTGCAGAGTGACCCATCTGTGTCTTCATAGAATCGCCGTCCTTGCAGTTCACATAAATGGCGTTATTGAAATCTGAGAGAAAGAGAGAAATTTCATAAGAGACAAGTGATGATACATTGAATTACACCAACGTTTATAACCTGGATTTGATTTATCTAAGGTCAGTTTGAAGGTTTTTAATAATCCCAGAACCATTCGTTCTTGTCACCAAACTGCATATACAGAACATTTTGGAGTTTGAATTTACTTTAAAAGGGTTTAGTTTTCTGTGGCACTGTTCGTTTGTCGCTCTGGATGTAGAAAATAAAGTATATCCTTCCTGCAGGACTGCATTGGCACAGATGGAAAATGAAAATTTGGTGCATACATCCTGTCCACACATGCCTTTACCTCGACTGTGTTTGTAATAGCAAGGGGCTTTTGTTTCTCTAAATGAATCCCAACATCCATTAATGGAAAGAGTGCCCATTTTGACTATTAATGACAAAATATGCAACATCTATGATACAGAAATGTAAACACTTCAATATTTAACATAATTAAAAGTATTTCATCATGAGAATGTGGTCTGTATATTTTTTTAGTCAATTCATTCCCCATAAAAAGTAGTATATTTCGAGAATACAGAGTTCCATTTTGAGGATGTTATGAAAATGTTTCTCTCAGTCCTGTCCTATTTTAATTTATTGACAAGAATGAGAAGACTGACAAATAAACCTTAGTCTAAATAATACAACTCTCAACTGGATTAAACTTAAGTCACAATACAAATATGAAAGACAAGACAGGTCATGAAAGAAATTCATTTCCTGACAACATTGAATGCTTTTGGAAGGAGTTTATTGTGATGTGGCAAGTTATATATCAATACAGACATGTGATCTTGGGCCTGGTGTCCAAGGGGACAGCGTCATACCTCACAATTTTGGATGAGGTGAACCCCCCACCGGACCACAAGCAGAGAAATAGAAATACATAAGAAAGTAAGTAGACATGAAGGTGGAGATGGGGAGAGGGAGGGATGTTGTAAGCAGGGTGCATGATGGGAGATAAGGTACGTGGCAATTTAATCCCTGTGGAGAAAATCGTATTGGCCGGTAGAGGTATTCGAATGAGGGGTTGTCTGAAAATACTTCACCCAAACATTTGTTGGAACAAACTCCAATAACTGAAATTCCCAGGAACAAAATCATGGTCACAAAGGCAGACTACACCCACAATGGCAGCAGAATACCAAAAGAAATCACATACAGATATTTCAAGGCAGCCCAAACAACTCCAGAACAAAACTCTGTATGCTGGTCAAACAGAAGCATGGCTCTTTGTGTCAGCGGAACCCAAATGGTTACAAATTACCTACCAAGAACGTGCAAGGCCTGTTCTCCACTGGCCTCCGTCCAGGTCCATGCACTGTGAATCTTATGAAAACAGAAGGTCCTAGAGAGACTTTCCAGTGCTGATTCATATTTGTTTTTTTTTTTAATTCAAATCTATTAAAGCACAAAATATACTTTCAAACTAATTATATTTGATTATCATCTCTTTGCACTGTTCATACATGCTGTAAACATTACTATACAGAGAGACAGGCATGTTTGATTATTGTTAATGGCGGTTGTGTTGAGAAACTTGCCCTGGTGGTAGGAGTGTTTTAAGTGATCAAAATCAAGCCTGAACCAATCATTTACTTACATTGTAAAACTATAATCTAAAAAAAACATGTGTGCTAGACACACACACACACACAAACAAACACACAACCATTTACACACTTCCCATCTGATAAGGCCATTAAGTGACTCTTGTGGGGTGCGCTTTATCCCTTTATTTCTTTATACTGTAGATGTAATCCCATGACACTGGAATTCCATAAAAGGTTTCCTGATTCTAACTACCCATTCAGGGTTTTCCCTGAGCGTTTGAGACACTTAATTAGCAAAGACGTCTGGGGGAAGGAACAGAATGTATGGTTAATAGACCTATCCCTGGTGGACTCTGATTGAAACATAGCTGGTGTCGGCTAATTTTTGCTGGACTAATGAAATGTTGGACTGACTTAGTTTTCTAGCTAACAATAACTAATGTCACAATCTCCAGCATGACAGTAACAAGCCTTTTCATCGATTAATGTTTTTTCGACATCATTCCCCATGACATGTATATGCATACACGTGAATGAGCACGGAGACAGACCTTCTTTCCTCACATGCAAACTAATTCATCTTCCTCACTTTCTCTCACTGGCCCAAGCTCACCTTAGCAAATTTATACAATGGTCCATTCAACCGAGATAAATGAAAGATAAATTATACATGTATTTCAAACAGGACATCGAATTTTGTAACAATATAAGCGTAAGTACATCATGCACTTCCACATGCACTGCTATGGACACATTCGCAGCTTTTCATACTCACAGAATGAGCATTTTTGACTAGGACATTTTCATATTTGGCAGTCAAAAACACTTAAGCAGACAGCCTTAGGGTTTATCAGGCCAGGTAAACCCTGCACAATGTGAGCAGTATTCTAGGTTGTATTTTATTCAGTGGTATCTTCTCCAAACTTGCCAAAAGCAAGCTATATCGCACAGAAACTTAAGGCAAGTTTTTCTGGAATAATTGAATTGCAATGCCTTGTATGGTCAAGAACATATTTTGATGATGCAAATGTGAACATTTTGAGAAAGAATATTCTTCATTAAACTATTCCTATTATACATATCACTTTCTTGGCCATATTTATGACATACAGGTGACCCTCCTACATCGCGGCTTTCCACATCACAGGTTCGATTTTTCAGTGTGTTGGCAACAAACAATTAAGTTATGGGATAACTCCCTTTTAAAATATAACTGTCCCTTGAAACTGATTTACCATTTGAGCACTGGACAGCGCAGAACTCCAGCCTGTTTAAAATGCTCACAGCACCCCACTGAACATCCTAGCTGAAGGTCCTTGCTTCGCTTCGCTACGCTCACATGCTCACTTTGCTCGCCTAGTGGGGCCTGGGGCTGAGCCCCTAACCCCCACGACGTGGGACGGTCACCTGATATTTGTTCAGAAAGTCCTGTTGCTTGATTGAGCAAATTCACAAATAAACTAACCAGGTAGCCAGGTGGCCAATTTAAAAACAAGTTCTCAAGATCATAGTTTTGCTTTATGTTCATATAATATGTTTGTACTATTCGTGTATGTAGTTATCCTGTCAATGTTCTCCATCAGCACACTTGCAAGCTAATATATCCATCATATGCTGAACAAACCTAAGAATAAATACAAACCCATTATTTTAAGACGATTTAGTGTGCAAGAATAAAAAGTATATATTTTTAATTGTCTTGGGACAAATATTTCAAATTGTACAGTACAAAAAATTCCTCTGTAAGGAAAAAATTGTTTGACCCCTTCTGATTGCACCCCCATTTGCACTGTTCTTAATGTGTCTGTTACTTCTTCTGCTTTAAACTATGGATTTGTCTGTAAGGTTGAATCATTGTATAACATGTTCACTGTGCATTTTCAGTCCGTCACAAGTTATGGTTTATCTTCCCATAGGTATCTGGGACCTAAAGAAAACACACACATCCTGACAAAATCGAGGCCCAAAACTTCCGTAAACACATCTTTATTTAAGCACACCATTTCCTTGTTTGTGTTTTTCAACCCCATGCAAATGTGTGTCTTCAGTGAGTTTGAAATATACATCTGTGCAATATTTCCCGTAGAACAAATTATGTAATGTTCCCTTTTCACCATGGTTATTATGTCCGTGATAGGATGAGGAGCTGTGCAACCCCGACCAATTAAACTTAATAGAGTGAGCAGTCTGTGTAACGCAGCATAAATCTCTCTCATTCAATGAGCTGCTCGCTCCTAACAGGGATTTCATACCCCATGCCAAAGGCATTACCTTCAGTCACAACACCTTCAGACAAACACACACACACACACACACACACACACACACACACACACAGACATATTTCATATTATTTGCTGTGAGTGACAAACAAGTGTATCTCCTGATTTATGAACTACAGTGTGTATTGCGTTAAAGAAGATAAAAAAAAAAAACTTGGGCAGCGAAAGTATAATATCAGGTGTTTGAGCACTGATAAGTTGAAGTTAATAAATGGGGTGAATTCATTCACACCCCATTTTAACAATGCAATTGGCAGGGGCCTCTAGGTGTTTTGTAAACATTAACATACTCAAGATTGTGTGGCAGTGGTAATGCTGGTTGTTCACAGCTTTTAAATTTGACACTTATTTAACTCAACAACGGATTTGTAGACCATGTGGGTTGGTCCTTGCATACGGCTTCCATAATGCAGAACTCTAGAGTTCCAAAAACACCAGAATATAAAGTTGGAAGTAGTATGCTAATTATGATTTATCAATGTCACACTGATGCAAAAACACAAGCATTAGACTCTTATGCTTTTGTACTTTTGTAGCAAAAATGCAAAATAATGAGACATTGCTTAGCAGTGTTGCTAAATAAAATTCACAAACTGGCTAGCTTGCAAACTGTATATTTATGTATACAATTTGTATTTCGATTACTTTAAAAAATATATAGTGTTAATTAAAGTTCAAAAATCTGCAGGGAAAAACAAATAATCATTCCCACATCCTAATTTTGCCATCAAATTTGTTTTCTGTAAACATTTTTTTTTTGTTGAGCTTGTTCATGTTTTTCCATACTTAGAAGCTCAACATAAGCTATTCAATTAAAACATAAAAATATGTATGTATGGCATTTCATTGCAAGGCGAGTGTGTCATTTGCAAGATCTACTCAACCTCAGCAACATGACAGTGGCCCGTAGGTCCAAAAACATTGGTAATTAATTGTTGCAGCGTAGCTGTCAGTAGATCTGGCGGCTGGACTGTTAGGCCACAGCTGTCAGTATTAATTAGCCCAGGGTATGCTAAGTGTGGGGAAGATTTAGTAGCACCATGAAAATCAGCAATTCATAACCTTTACACAAGAAAGGCCTATAATTAGCAACAGGGTGCTTGATTAGAAGAATCAGCATCTAAGAAATGTGACATAATGAGGCACAGCCTCTGACTTCAGATCAGTTCTGCTTCCACAGAGCAGCTAATGAGAGGGGAGCTCCAGAAGCCGGAGCTTGCATATGAAAGCAGAGTTAGCGGGGACTGACTCATAACCCAGGCTGTTCAGCACAATGCCGTTTGTGTGAACTATATCTCAAGAGAAACGTATGTGCAAGATTTTCTCAATGATTCCATGATGTTCACAAACGGTCTAACTACAAAATAGAGCAGAAACACAAAAACAGCAGAGCCATCCAGCACACCAAAACACAAACCCCAAAAAAGTCCCTACAGCCTCTCAGGCTGTGTTTAAATAGAAGGCCTAATTGAAGGCAAATGCCCACAGCTGAGTTGATTAGAAATCACTCTCAGGTGAGCCTGCCTGTTTGTGAGGCCTCTGCTGTTTCAGCTCTAGTTACTTCTACAGGCTGAGGGAGGGAACCAGGAGACTGACAGCAGTACAGTGGGAGGAGCTGAGGAGCTTGCTCCTCCCTCCACCTCTCCCGGTGGTTTATATATTCATATAAACCTTTGGTGCAGGGCCCATGGTGTCCTCCGCACTGTGAATCAAATGCATTCTGCCTGAGTCATTCTTGCTGCAGAATTATATATGAAACCACATTTGAGTTTTATGCAGCTAACTTGTAATAATGCACGGAATGAGCTACATGCATTGACAGAGATAAGGGGAGAGGAGATACAAAAATGAATAAAACTGCAACGTCCTCCTAAAAAACCAGCAGATCAGCACCAAGAGTAGCGTAGAGGGCTGTGCCAGCTGGGGAGGGAGGGTTTTTATGTTGTTTGATTTACGCTGGACTTCCTGAGCTATTTCTTTATTATGGTTATTTGTGTGGGTTTTTTGTGTCGCTTTTCATTGCTCAAATTTGAATTGAAATGAGCTTCACCAAGCAACAAGGGTATCCTGATATCAGTGAATTTCAGAGCTTTAAACCACATTTTCTGAGGTTCATAGCTAACTGCTTGCCATAGCTTATACAGTATATAATAAACCACAATTGAATAATCGTCCCTCTTGATGACCTGGGTGACGAATTCTGTTCATTTGTTGGGGCAGCTGACTTTTGTGTCATGTGTTCATATTAGCCAATGTCTACGCAGCATGTGAAATTGCTAGCATCACAAGTAAATTTTCCTTTGGCTATGCCTCCATACAAAAAGACTCAAAACTATGCATATAGCTACATGGTTGATTGAAGATATGGGGAAATAAGGATTTGCTATTTTCATTTTGTTTAACTACTGAGTCCATCTATCTCTTTGCTATTTAAAATCTCAGATCTTGAAGGCTCCTTCATGTCAGCAAAATACAGAGAGGACTTAAGCCAGCGGCAATCAAAACAAACGTATTTTCCCATGAGCCTAAAGGGCTAGTGGAACAGACAGCTTGTCGTCTTTATGCACCGCTCTTTTTTTTTTATTTTCAGACTATGTCACCATATTTACATGTCAAAGTTATCATATGTTACATTACATGTTATTATACGAAAGCTATATTAAAGAAATATTCACATGGAATTTTTCACTGCCATACTGAAAACATATTGAACTGTGACACCGAAACTGATGTACATACCCATGTTTTGTGAAAGGTAACATTCCAAGTAGCAATCCTGTTTCATTAGGTACTGTTTAAAGGAAAATAAAATAGTAAATGGGAGGTTCTGGAGTTTGTTCCGCATTATCCGTGAAGAAAACAAGAACATGCTGTGGATAAAATGCACAGACATGCACACACACTCAAATAAGCATTGACTGGCTGTATCCTTTCATTGACAATCTGCTCAGATAACTGCAACAATAAGCGTGCTGAGCAAGCGGTGATGGCTTTTGTATACAAAATACCTATTTTTGCGTTGTCTTCCAGAGTCGGCTGATTTCAAAGCACTTTTATTTGAATGCTCTTCGGTTTTTTCCAAACGTAAGACTTCAACATCATAGACGGTCGTTTTTTTAAACGCGGGGAGGTAAATATTCAAACTCAAGGCTTATAAACAAATGAGTGGACTATAAAGGCATACGAGGGTTTACTGTATAGCAGAGAAATGATGTATTGGACTGTTTACTATGAGTCATCATCAACTGAAATACCCAAACACATTAATGGATGTTGAATGAAGGCTAAGAATGAGAGAGAATTCAGAAAAATCAGTGAGGGTTTAATATGGACTAAGGAGAGAATGGGTCAGAAAATGTTTGTTTAAAGCATTCGCAAAGGACCTTCAGATGGTACACGAAATAAAAGCAGACCTCTTTATGTTTGAGGGTCAATGAGGAAGGAGCAATTAAAAAGGTCTTTTGATCTCGACATAGATAAAAATGCCCAGTTCATATAGGTCGTGTTCTGTTCTTACAGCAGGCTCTTACTTTACATCAGACATATTTTAGTCATTTATCTTATTAAGAGTGTATAGGGCCTAATAGAACAGAAACCTCCTCCAAAAGGGTTCTCCTCAGAAATGGAAATATGTGACTTGAAAGTAACTTGCAGTGAGAATGAGGTAATGTTTTTAGCATGCTCCTCTTTTCACCCTCCCAAAACCACAACGTGATTTTCCAGATCACGCATAAACTTTCTCTCGGCAGAAAAGCAGAACATTTTAAGGTATATTTTCTGTCTAACAAGTCACAGGAGTAGGTTTTTTTTCAATTTCTAACATTAAATTATAGCTGCTCTCAAGAAGTTTTAAAGTGTGATATGAAAACACCATTTTGCTGAAGTTTACTGTAACGTTTAGAAGCCACTTGTCAATACACATGTATTGTACCTAAATAACCTTCAGGTACACACACATCTTATTAAATCACCATTCCAGACTGTGTTTTTTCCCCACCTCCATTTACTTTTAACTTGTGGCAGTAAAATTGAAGTTCAGAGCTTTTAAAATCAATGAATGACTGTTACATTTTGGATTCTGGCATGTATTTATCATATATGATACAAATTACTAACTGATAGTGCCAGTCTTTGTTCAGCTTTAATTTCCAGCTCAAACTTGTTACTTGAAAGTGTCCCAGCAAAACATTGCACAACACAAGCCATTTCACCAATACAACCACTTCCCACAAGGACAGCAGACCATTCATATAAACAGTGAGGTTTTAGTCTAAAGCAAAAGCAAATAGACAGGGCATTCTGTATGGCAACAAAGCACACTGAGGAGAATGTACAGATATTTTGGATGAGGATTTAAAAATGAGTTTGAAATATGTCAAGGGCACTAGGTTGCATGGAAAGAATTTCATTTTGTGCTTTTCATCCAATTCTGTTCGCAGGCTGTGCACACGGGAATTTCACTGTAAGTGGGCAAGACTTCTATATTTTGAAATGCCTAGGGAGCTCAAGAACTTCTTAAGTTCCACTTTCCGTGATAGCAGATGGAGCAGTTGCTTCATAGTCGTAGCTCATTTGAATGTTGTCCATTTTTGTGAATTTTGGAGAGTAACAAACAAATCTTGTTTATGTTTTGCTCACGGGGTTCACTCAAGTTACTCATTGTATAAGCAGAGGGTTAAATTATGATTTCTTGTGTGAAGGGATGTCAAAAACATGGGAAGGTATTTTAATGTATGGAAATATTTATCTGTTTATTTAATAAATGCAGTGTGAGTATAGTCTAACATATCTTGGAGAAGACATTTTTTATGATTGTGAAAGAAAACAAATTTCAAACAACATTCTCACAAAATAGTTAAATGGAATAGAATACCCCACATGATTACAGAGAGAGCACTATAGTTCTCTAACTCAATTGGCTTCTTAAGGAGTGTTGGTTTTTCTCCTATCCTGAGATGTCAGAGATAAATTACACTTGATCTTACCTTTGAAAGGATCTGTAAACTTCCTCCTCTCTGCTCTTTTCACATTTTCTCCATTTCTCCTCTTTTTTAAACTGATATTCACAAGATGTTCACTGAATTGCATATTGAATCTGGTGTTAACACAGCTGTTTATCAGCCTGCAATTGTTACTTGGCTACTTGGCAAGTTTAGCCGGCTAGGTAGCTACCTGCTTGCTAGCTTGGTCTCATGAAAGCAGCATCCCAATCAACAAAAGTGTTCACACATTGACAGTATTTCAGTTACAATTAATAACTGTGAGCATATTTAAATTGAGCAGAGGAAAATCCTTCCATTCATTTAGCAAGAGCACAGAGAAGCAGAGGTAATGCTTGCAAGCAGACAAAAAGACAAACAGCAGTGCCAATAACCAATGACTGTTTAACCTTGAATAACAATAAGTAGGTCTTAGAAGGCCAGACTTACAATTATAATTGTAATGGAAATAGATCTTCTTGTGAGAATTTTGTTCAATTAAAAATATTGATAGGAAACTGATGCCCATGTATAGCTATGTCTGGGTGCTAAGGATATGGAGTTCCATCTCCAGCCCAATTCAACCCCTATGCATATGGCTTATGTAATATATTGTAGACAAAAGGTATATAAGATTTTCAATTAATATTTTAGTAGCACTAGGTCATTTTGATTAGAAAAGTATAGATTAAGCTCTTTGAGAAAATGTGTGTGGATCAGCTCATTGATGAGTAGTACATGCTGTTTGAAGTACAGTAATTAACTTAGCAACAGGACTGTACCAGGCGGGTTTCAGAGCTGAGTGCTGGAAATGCTTGATAGCAGAGAGTTTCCTGTCTTGTGCAGCTATTGACCAACCTAAACTGTTCACTCATAAGATTTTTTTTCCCTTTTTTAAGTTTCCATGGTTTTTATACACCAGAAAGTGCAATTGTCATGATTACGCCACTGCCATCAGATGAAAGTTTGTTGCATAACAACTGATAATAAATGGAGTATCAAATTATAACTATTCAGCAGATAAGAATGCTTGTTTTGACAGATTTACTGGTTTTGTAACTGTATCTTATTCAGCAAGACTTTATTGTAATTGCACACACAGCATCTGAAATGTTTATTTGAAAACAGTTAGCATTTTGGCTTTATCGTTTATTTTCAATGGTGCAACGTTTTGGAATACTGAAATGTATGTCAAAAAGGTATCATGACCTCTGTAAAACATTAGTTTCTGATATGTCTGTCAATCATTTTGGTCACCATAGCAATCTCAGGTTAAAAAAAAAAAAACAATGAGTTATGTTGGAGCAAAGTCTTGATTTTATGATAAATACTTCATTGTCATTGTACAAGAAAACTTCCAACCAAATCTTTCCAAAATTTGTGTTTGGTGAGGCACTGAGCAGGTGAGTTAAATGCTGCCAGGAGGTATTAAAATGTGATGTTGAAACTGCTGGGATGTAGACAGCCCATATTCCTGCTCTATAACGTTAACTGTGACAAATGCTAACTTAAACCTCCAGCCAAATCCATAGGTCTGATGTTCAGCTCTTCTTCACGCGGCCTGTGATTCGCTGATGGTCAGAAGTCATAAGTGGGTGGGGCTAGGGCGGGGCAGGGTTGTGGTGGGGCACGGTTTGGGTATGTTTGTGCCCAAAGCTCCGCCCGGTGCAGCTGCAGTCACTCGTGCATGCTGCGCTGGAGCCTCTCCTGGCCCGCCTGCTCACCACTCAGCGCATTCAGATGTTTGCTTCCTGGCCGCCTGCGAGGATGTTTACTCTGTGAAGTGCGCCCCTGGGTATTCGCCTCTGCCAGACTGCTGAACGAAAACAGACAATTTGACAGTCCAACTACTCCCAGCTTTCTAAAAATGTCTGTTTACCCTCATCCCCAGCAGTGATCATGATTGTAACTATTAATGGTAATTCTGAAATGTCATGTTGCTATTACTATTTCTTGAGCTTGTTCATTCAAGGGTAACAGGAAAGTAATAGGTACATTACATTTTCCTAGTACGAGTTCTTGGCATTCATAATTGTTCATACTTTGACATGGCGCAAGCGAAGTTGACAACATGTCGCATCGCATATTTAATTGTCCGATAAGTTGTAATAAAACAACAGGAATGCTGGAACATTTATTTAATTATCTATCTGACAACTACATTGCATCAGAATGACATATATTTTTGCTCTCTACCTCAAATAAACCTTTTCATCTACCTTGTCCTGTGTAGACACTGATTTATTGTCTTGCCTGACTAATGAAAACAGAACAATATCCTTTTGAATAACAACATTGTTTTAAACCGAGGATTAATATATTTTCCTCCTTGTCATGGAAAAAAAGTCAAAATTCATTCCCTACAAAACAGTAATGACCCCCTACTGCTTAGAGACTGTGTGTAAAAATTTGGAGAGAAAATTCTTTTTTCTCATTAATCTTCTGTAACAAGCTTGGATGTACTGCTAATGCAGTACCAGTGAGCCCAAAATATGTTTCATTTCCCATTAATCTGTGGATATCCTCCACTGACAGTGAGTGCTATTGTTGCTAAAATCAGTTTACCTCTGTGGAAACCTCTTCGGTGTCAAATCCCACATACGTGTGTACCCGTGGTGCGAGATGAAACGGCTCGGATATGAAGCCGAAAAGTGAAAGCATCTCAGAACCGCATTGCGGAGGTGTTTTTCTGGGGTACCACAGCTTCGTTTTGACGCCTCCGATTGTGGTGATGTCCCTTTTTTGTCAAACACTGAAGGATTTTGGTGATGAACAGTTTTTTGGACGGATGAACAACCAGACCAAGACTTCGAGCCATATACTGTGGGTCTGAAAACGTCCCTATTGTGATGACTGACCGATTCTTGTTGCCTGCCAAATCTTGCAATAAAATATATTCACCCAAGGCTGAGGAATTTATGTTTTTCTAAAATATTTTTGATATGAACTGCATTGTTTTCATCATTATTTTATTCTCTCACCAGTTTTGGCTGTGTTTGCATAATAAGTCCTATTATTCTTATTCAGACGCGCACGACTATGCCCTTTTCTTTTTTCATATATGCAATAAAGTGATGTTGGGGTTGCTGTCCGTAGGATCAGATATATCAGACCTATTCATATAATATTTAGTGAATTTGACATGATAGTGGAGTGTTTTGGGGGGCCGGGGGGGGGGTTCTGTGAGATTATATGCCAAGTGGGAGACCCTTTCTTTGGTGCTTTCCCACTCTTCTCACTTCCCCTGGGGAAAATCCAGATGCAGAAACATTTTGGAAACATTAAGGAATGTGTAAGTGCATGTGTAAGCAGAATGTGAAACATGAAAAAAAACCTCTTGGATTGTTGGAGTTAGCAGCCCATACTTCTCAGGACACAACTGGGGCTGCATTTTAAAACTGTAATTCAGGATAATGCATGCAAATGTAAGGGCATTAGAATGTATTTTTAAAAAGGAATCTATAACATCATTGTAGGAATAGGTTTATAGCCTCCCTGGATTACAAAATTACCAGTGAAATAATTTATTTATTTTTCATCTTGACCCTTGTTCATTTAACCTATTATTGACCAGAGAATCCCCACTGAGGTACAGACTCCTTTTTACGTTGTAGTAAGCCGTGCGCCACTGGAAAATAGGCTTATAATTTACTGCACTTTGTTTGGTCGGAAAAATCTTGTGGCAGTGGATCTGAAGAAACTGCATTACCACCTCAAGCATAAGAATGTGCAGAGTGGGACTGTGACAAATAGAAGTAAGGTTCAAGACCCAGGGGGCTGAAGTTGATGTAAAATTATCAACACTTGTTACATTAAATAATGTATTTAAATGTATTATATTGTGTAAAATCAGATGTCTCAGATATCTCCATCCATCCTGGATACTGTTCATTTTCTATGAAGTCCATTGGCTCTTTGTGTAAATCATCCAAAATGGTTTTTTTTTATAAATAATGTTTTCATGTGCATAATATCTGACATTGGTTTGCAGTCCTTTGGATGTCCTCTGTGTCTCAGTAATGCTGCTAAATGCTAAAGCGCATTGTAACTGGATGTGGTTCATTTGCTTGTGTCCTCTTTGGGGATGTGGGAGAAATGTAGATTAGCTTGTAACGGTCAGATGAAGGCTTAGATAAACTGGCGAGGAGTCCGCACAGTGACAGAACAGATGGAGGGGCCAGCCCAAGCAGTTGGAGATGCTGTTTTGGCCGTCTTCGTGTGCCGAAGGACACAGAAAGCCCAGCCTCATTCGGGGGAGACCGTGTCTGACGAGTCACTGAAGGTTTTGTTTTCGTTCCTTTTACGGCTTTTGCCACCGATGACATGGGAACTGAAGTCAGCTGTTGGGTCGTGTGTCACTGAGGTAAACATGTCTTCAGGACAAGCAGACGGCGCTGCCGGTCTCCTGTCCACCGTGATGGAGCCGACTGAAAAATGTGCAGGTTGTAGCTAAAATGACGGATGGTGCATTATAGTCCTTTGTGAAGGAGTTCATCCAGCCACTGTTATTTTGGTAACCCGTGCCGCTTCCAGGCCATTAAGCTTTTCGCTCCACCTCAGAAATTGATTTGGCCTGTTTCAGACACACATCAGATGCCGACCGGAAAGCCTGTCTATTGAACATCTGCTTTCAAGCCTTAGGAATAGGTTTCAAAATACTCAGCCTTCTCTGGTTACAGTCTACCAAACGTTTAAATAAAAAAGTTAATATAACATGTAAAGACTCCTAAGGTATGGTGTATATATTTTATTGCGTGGATATATATATATAAACCCAGAGCCACCTGCATTGTTTTGTGTCCGCTGTTTGTTTTTCCAGTCTAAATGGAAGCGTTTTGAACAACACTGAACCGTCACCTCTCCCATTGCCGCAGTGATACTTTATTCCCAGTCAGCGCACCATGGACACCAGAGAATCACTGATCTCAGCTGTTTGCGCTCACCCATTAGAGTGCCTTGCTGAGCCAGACTGTGTGCAGCAGCTGTAGGGCTTGGTGAATTGACCCACAGCCATCTGCGGGCTCAATAAAGACTACATGGCTGCTCTTCCTGCAGTTCCTGCCGAACCAAAGCCGAGCCCATAGAGGCGACCTGTACATGTGCTCACACCCGGCATTTTGGGCCGTCCACATGTTTAACTTAACAGGTATCTCTCATGTTGGCCTGTCCAACTGTCCAATCAGCTGCAGTATAAGACATCTGAGACCATGTTTGGAATGTCCCATTTCTTTGGCTCCTCCATTCACCAGCGCCACTGTCAAAAACTAAAATTTAGTTTCTAGAAGTGGCTTTTATCTGATTTTTGAGAATTATAAAAAGTTTGATCTGTTTCTTAATAGGGTTCTTCTTTGCGCCCATTGCACTCATTAATGTGTGTAAAATGCCCCTATTCATCTGCCAATTTGGTAGAAGCTATTTTGTGTCAAATTGTAAAAATGCATTGCATTTTTTTTCAATCTTATGCAGAATGAAAAAGCACATTACATTTTCTCATTTCATCTGATTTATTTACAGACAAAATGGTGTTTTTCTCTTATGAGAAAAGCACTTCTTGTACTTACTGCCTGATGCCTTCACTGTCAGTGTGTTTATTTGTCCTGCACTTGTTTTCAACTTGGAAGATGACAAAATAATTTGAGTTTTCAAGAAGGAAGGGCAGGGGGTGAAAGAGCAATCTTTTGTTTTCACATCAACAACAACAAAATATATGTGCATGAATAAAACAAGAAACATGACAAGCCATGCAAGTTTAAGACAAGCCATTCTGACAGCATGATGTATGCCCCATCTCTAATATACAGACAGCCTTATTGTAAGGCGACGGTAAATAACTGTGATACATTTTACTTTTAAAGTGACTTTCTATGCATTTGCAGTTGCTGTACAGGCAGAGAAATGAAGTATGGTAAAGAGAAATATCCACTGTTATAAAACAAAGACATGCCACAATAAAACCCCCAAAATAAATGACTTTCTAAAAAATATATATATATAGGCTGAAGAAGTTGAGTGGCAAGATGGCCTTGAGGAATGAAGTTATGTAGAAGACTACATAAAATCTTTTTATCTCATTCACTTTCTATTGAGGAAATTTGAAGGAAAGATATTATTATTGCATTCTGCAGTCTACAAATGTCTGCGCAGCTCAGCATAGGCAGATAGATAGATAGGTCTGCCTGAGGGAATTTCTTCACAGAAACTACCTGGTTTGTACCAGATGATGTACAGGTACACCTCTTGTTATTACAGCCTGTTGTGTTTTAGAGTAATTGATGAGGACCCAGAGAATTTGTTAATGTCAGAAATGTATTCTGACATTAACAAATTCAGAATACATTCTGTTATTATAATCTTCAATTCCTCCAGAATGCATTACAGGCTCTCTTGAAACTGCACATGTCAATTCTGAGATATTCTTTTGACACCTTTCCAAGAAGAATAATTTATTTTCCTGCATTAACAGTTACTTCTCGGTGACTGGGGTCCTTCAAAAATCGGCATAAGGGGTCCTTTTGGTTTTTTTTTTTTATATTACCATATGTTATAACCCCTTTGTGTGAGCAGTAATTTTCTGTAGCGCTATAGCGCTTTAGCATGCATCCTAAAACATCATCTGTATCTACTATGCATCGCCGTAATATGCATCTATGCTGTTGCATGTGGCGCTATTTTTGATTCACATTGATAATTTGAATGAAGATATTATTGAAATCAGGGTGTAGATTTTATTTAATATATGCAAGATATTTTGCAGGAAAAAAATTACACACAAATTGAGAGAAACATGTAAGAAGAAAAGTAGTGACATATATTCAGCACTCAAGTTTACACTTGAGAAACGTGTTATCATCCCCAGTGCCTCCACACATTGTATCACATATGATATACCTCACACTTACAGTCGCACTTAAGCTGATCTGTGTACAGTGATAGCGATAACGTCTGCTGTGAATGACACAGTTTCGAACTGGCAGTATTGTTCTCCACATTGTTCACACTCTGTTTAATAGGACATTCCAGAGGAAAGTAAACTTATTCAACTATATTGAGTAAAAATACTTTGCCTTAAAAAAATGCAGAGAAATTCATTACTGATTTGAATAATATTCTATTATTTATTTAGACACATAAAAAATGTAAGAAACCTGTTGTGGTGGAGGTTAATTGAAAGAAAACATTTTGTCGTCATTATTCATTTATTCATTTCCCATCCATCCTTGTGACAGCTACAGTAAAACTCACTTACTGAATCGACTGAAAATGAACAGATAATTGGTCTTCTCCTGAGGATTAGATAGTCATGTCTCAGTATTTATAACCCCTACCGAATTTTTCCCGCTACTGGTGAACTGAGCTGTCTCTTTATAGCCTTTCTGCATTGAATCAGAGGGCATTTCTTAAATATTTACATTTAATGAGCCCTCTGGGGTTTGGGTCTGCAGATGGGGCATTTTGAGTGTTACTGAAATGTTAATCAGCAACAGGTAGTGTTTGCAACGAAAGGACTAAGATTCCAGATAGTGCCCCATTGACTGAATTTGAGGGACAAGGGTAAAGACCATCACTGTGGATGGTATTATTTCTTTCACGGCTGTTAGACAGACATGGTTTCATTTGCCTCATGTCGTATCCTCCATCGGCTTGAGCTGACACGACTTTGCCGTTCCCGTGTCATCTGAAATGGTATGTCAGTCACTCCCGGCCCACGAGGGCTCCACTTCAAATCTCCATGCTCTATGCCCCGGCTCTTTGTGTACCGAAATGCCAAAACTTGGAATCAAAGATAGAAATCCACAACTGATGCTTTCTAAGGAGCCACGGGAGGACAGGAGAAGGTTTAAGGTGACCGTTTGTTTATCCTGAAAAATTGAGGTAAAAACCTAGGGTGTCGAGGTAAATATTTCATGAATACTACCCTGAATCTTTTAAAAGCAGACTATTTGTTGATGTTGTTGTTTTTTTTTTTTTTTGTTCTCAAACTGTAGGGTTCGAAGTGTTTGCTTTGATCTTCAGAGTAATCCCAGGCTTTTGATTGTCTCTGATGTTACCCAGCATGGACCCCTGAATGACTAGGAGGTACAGGAAGTACCAGACACAGACTGTGCCGAATACCCATTTTCGGTGTTATGTGTGATGCGGGGGGTACTTGGATCTCCAGCCGCGCAATTCTGTTTGAAGGCCACGGGTTTGGAGGCCTTTGACCAGATGCGTTCCTGCTCTGTATGTCAATGGCGCTCAATACGACGACCGCTGTCTTGTCCTTCTCCCCTGCAGGCATGCCACTGAGTCTGGATTGCAAGGCCTTCTTCGGCTACAGCGGCGAGTCCAGACCCATTATCTACTGGATGAAGGGCGAGAAATTTGTGGAGGAGCTAGAAGGTCATATAAAAGAAAGTGAAGTCAGGTAAATCCGTTCATGAAAAAAGAAGGAGACGGGAGTACAGTGGGGGGTCGTTTTTCTATAAATGTTAAAGACTGAACTGCCTGGATGACACTTGTTCGTACAACATGAAACCAAATATCTTGCTTGTCACGCTATTTTGGCTTAGAGCAAACTTTCAATGCATGCCTATGTGCAAAATGTAATCTGCCTCCGAGTTAATGATGGGGTAATAGGAATTCGAGCAGCTTATTAGTTGTTGCTGTAAGTAAGACGGAAGATCAATTTTATTCAGAAAGAGAGAATGTAGAGGAGCAGGATGGTTACATATGCATACCGGCTGTGCCCACTCATGTGTCGATGCACTTTCAATGGTTCATATCTGAAGCCGATGTGAGGCTTCGGCCTTCAGAGGTGTATGCGCAAAGACATCATGGAATTCTTCCAATGCGCCAAACCTTTCCTGCCCTCTCTCTCAAGTGGAAACCAAGAGGACAGACGGAAGAATTAAATACGCAGGACTAATACCGAAAAAAAAAATGGTTTTATAATAGCCTAGCCTTACTTTGAGGTTCTGGGATGAATCAAAATTTAATTACCCTGGATCTAGACAGGAAACAGAGCAGTTTCCTTTTTTACACCTTAATCTCCCCTTAGTTCCCTCACCATGTTACAGAGACTGGAACTTTCTCAGCCAGTTATTACCCTCATAAAACTGTTATGTCAATTGAAGCCGTCGTATTTAATAATAGATTACAGCTTCGATGCCTCTGGGCATCGGGTGGCACTTCGTGTTGCGTTCCATGGCAATAAAGAGTTCAGCGACTTTCAAAACAAGCAGGCCATAGTCACGGCACCGGTCTCCGACTGTAAATCTCGATCTGCTTTTCACCACAGTAATAGCCCGCCGCTATCTCCTCTGAATGTCTCTTGAAACAACGGCGGAGTTTCTCGTCATACCAAAATTATGAGGGTGGAAGTCCCTGAATTTAGACAGTGAACCGTTTTCTTGAAATGCTCTCAAGCCTTTTATCAGCAATACAAATGGAGAAAACCTGGAGAATGTTTGGAGAGAGAATCATAGAGAGGAAATAAGAATGGCAAGAAAGCACTAAAAAGTCCCTTTTAGCGATCCCTTTGTGAATGACTGATGGTTCATTGAGTGGAGGAATACAAACCTTCCGTGGACAAAAAAAATGAGAAAGAAAATGCCCAACTGCATGAGAACAAATAGCATGCCCTTTCTTCAAAATAGATGCGCTTTAACATTCATAGAGGGAAGACAAGGCCATGAAGATGGAGTAAAACCTGATTTCTGACCCCATTTCTTAGATCTTTTGTTGGAGGGGAAATAAAATGAGTGTTTTTGTATATGTACGTATGTGTGTGCAGGCATCTGTGTGTATATGTGCATATATGTAAAGGACCAGGAGTTCACTGTGCACCCAATGATTTCTGAGGGCACATTTTCACACACCAATACTGCATAAAGGTGCGAGGTCTCACGGCCATCTCGGAGTTCTAACTTGCTGATAACGTGAAAACCTTTTATTTTGGGTGGCAGCGAAAAACTCCTGCAAGACATTTCTCCGGTTGTATTTCAAGCCGAGAAAAACGCTCCATCGGCCCGGACAACTCCAGGGCTAATTACAGCGCCTCTGACGAAACCACAACTGACACGTGAACGTCGAGGCTCGCTCCAGGCGCCGCCACATTCCGACGGCCCCCTCCCTCCGCATGAGCGATAAATCACGGTTGGGCTCGCTCGGCGGACGGAGCCATCAATCTGCGGCAGTGACGACGGGCGGCTGGTCTGTCTGGCCGGCTTTTTCCCCGAGCCCCGACACGAGCCTCTAAGCTTCCCCGGGTTACGGGGATCGCCGCGAAACAACAGTCATCTGCAGTGGCACGGACCGCAAGTCGGTCACCGCTGACAGCCTTGCGAAATTGCTCCCGTGCCAAAGAAGCAGGGTGTTTAACATGTGCCATATGACAAACAAGTAAGGCACAACGCTTTTGTGTGAACCGTGTTAACACTAGGGAGGTGGAACTGAGACTCATTAAAGTATGTTTAGTGGCATCCGGGGTGGTGTTTTCTTTAATGGTATGAGAAAGCAGTTTTTCTGCCAGCTGACGGAGATTAAATTTGTAGAGGAACTCCAGGCAATACTGATTAATTAGACTGGCCTTGGCAGAGAGCCCTTTGGTGGTAACTGGATAGAACCAGTGCAGCTTATAGAAGGAGGGGCTCTGAAGATCCTGTGATGCTGTACTCCTGTCCCCTGTTGTGGCTCCAGCAGTTTGACCCTGCGGTTGCCCAAATGTTTCCTTCCTCCAAGGGTCCTCAGAGAGTACCTTGGCGAGAAGGAGGTGGAGCTGTCCCTGACCTTTGATACCGTGGAAGAAGACGACATGGGGAACTACACATGTTACGTGGAGAACCACATCGGACGCAAACATGGCAGTGCCATCCTGCAAAAAAGAGGTAAACTCATTATGGGCTGGACTTCCTAAACTGTCCACAGTGTTCTCTGGAGGTTATCCATCCTATGACTCTAACGAAGACTGGCCAGACTATAAACGATGTAGCTTTCTTGAATCAAACAATAGCACACATCCATTGTTGCTGTAACTTTTGAAACAGGTCCCCACAAGTGACCTATTATAGCTGTGTATTGAAAAGGGCTGGCAGGCACACCCGTGAATGGCTGGCTTGATGAGTAAAACCAGTCTTTGACACAAACAGATGAACCTCAGACTCCATGTGGTTTAGAGGTATTCTGAGATTGAGTTTACTTTTCTGTCTTGTAAACTCCAGGAGTGTGAAGTGGATTTGGCAGGATGCAGGAATCGTCCCACCCCTGGGGGCCAAATTCAGTCTCCTATGATCAAAGCTCTCCAACAATAAACAGAACACACTCTTGATTAATAGCCCTGTGCAAAACACACCCTCATTGAACCATTCCTAAATAATATAAATTAAATGCACTAAATGTATGTTGTGGAACTGAGAAGCAATGTGAATCAGTATCCTAGAGGTCATAAATATTTTAATAAATTACAGTTAATAATGACTATAAACAATTGTCTGAACTTGCGTACAATGAGGATTCGTTTATTTTCCTGATGGCAATCTGCAACATTCTTCCAATCCAATTTAATTAATATTTATGAAAATAGCAAATATCATAATTATTTCAATTAATCTCAGCTGGGAGCTCAGTGAGATCTTTAAATGATTCCAGATCAGTAGGTCACCCATGACAAAATTGGTCTCACATAACAAGAAAATGCTTCCATTGGTGTTATCAATAAATCATGACTTCCAGTTATGATTGATTAAAGGTTAGTTGTGACTGGAATATCTAACACAAAGACAAATGTTAATTTAAAAAGATAATTCTATGCCTGGTCCATTGTATGTTCATTAAAATTGAATATATCCATTTAGTTATCTCAAATTTATATTTTATGTCTTTCCAATCACATTTTTATGGGGTCCATTACCTTAACGTAGACGAAATGTTATGAGAACAAAAAGCAAGCACTTAATTTATCTTGTGACAGTGGTGTACTATAAAAACAATTCCAAATTAAACAAAATTAAACAAAAATGTGAAATATACCTGTGTAATTACAAATATTGATTGTAAAAATCAATTATAATTTTACAGCAGAGAGAAAATACTTGAAAGGTACATTATAAGACCTTAATTGTTTGAAATTAATAAAAAAAAATCTGTACATTTGTGTCTGTGCTTCCATGTGTGCTGTCACATTTGTGAGTGTCTGAATTATTATGTTTTAGTATGTGCGTTTGTGTGCAGAGCGTGAATGAGAAACATACATGCTCCGCTGCTGTATTTCTGAATAAACAAAATGTAATGATTTATTTGAATGTCGCTCTGTAGTCATGCCAGTATGTATTATTCACACTCAATATAGTTTGGAATACAAGAAAAGAAAAGCAGTCCCCTGTCTTCGCCTCCATGTTTCCTGACAATGGTGCCTACAAACTTGAGTGCAGAGACCTCTACTGGTCTACAGTAACACTTAACCTCATTCAAGGAGCCATACATGCAGTGCCATAGTGTCATGTAAAATGTATAGACTTAAAAAAAAAATGCAGAATAGACTCGCAGATTCATAAAGTTCCAAAATGAGATTTGATGACCTAAACTCTGCAACTGAATGTTAGAAAGTACAGGCTTTAAATACAAATCAAAATGTAAATTCAAATTCAGTTTGAAATTGATAGCATGGACCCAGGACTGCTAGATTATGTACACTTCACTAAACCTGGAAACAGGGCTAAAAACAATGGCAAAAATAGCATGTTACAGCCATTACACGATAACCAAGGGTTGTGCATCTGACTGACTTTTACACAAGACAATATGTGTTTCTTAAAATAGTATAGGTCATGACATCCTTTTTCTATAATGTATCAATGATACACCAGAAAACAGAAATAAGACTCTGCTCTGCTGCTGAACGGCTGAAGCAGAGATTGACAGGCTCATGTTTGTGAGGGTAGGAGCAGATGTGTGTGAGAGGTCATGTGACTTATGTGGGTGTGTGTGAGTGAGGGTATGTCTGTGTGTGAGACCCTGTTGCTAACAAGGAATTTTAAGTTACCCTGTGCCAGGCCCTTAAAGCCGCGCTTCCATAAACACAACAAGAAATGAGCAGATATCTGAGATACCCAGATCATGGATTCACTGTTTTGTCTTATTGTTTCTGTTGAAGAAGGTTGCATAGAAATATTGTCTGTAAAGTATCAATGTGTAATTGTGCTTTATCTTCCAAAGCACTACGTTAATTGCTGCACAAATTAATTCTTGTTTATTGTGCTATATGTTTGATGTTTACTAAATTAAAGAAACTTTACATCTACTTACACTTGCATAGAAAGAAAAAAAAAAAACATAATGTGACAGATTGCATTTGGTTGAATTCACACATGACCAGTGTCACAAAAATGTGCTACAGTGCATGATCAAAAAAAAATGACACCTAAAACAAACCCAGTACTGTTTTAATTGCACCTCAGCAATTAAAATTGCTCCAGCTACACATTTGACCTTTGCTGTATTTAAATGCATTGCGTTTGATGTGTTTGCTTGTGAATACTGAGAGTCAATACCGTAGATAATTTCCTGAAACGCCATCCTTTCATTCATTGGCCCTGGGATGTTCCCCCGTAGACATGCGTAGGCTGGAGCTTGCCGGGGCCTTCGGGGTGGTCGT
Source organism: Albula goreensis (assembly GCA_022829145.1). NCBI lineage: Eukaryota > Metazoa > Chordata > Actinopteri > Albuliformes > Albulidae > Albula > Albula goreensis. The sequence goes on along the minus strand of CM040742.1, from coordinate 6,044,644 downwards.
GCTGCTGCTCGGCCTCCTCACCGCTGTCTACAAGTGCAATAAGGTGGAGCTTGTGCTGTGCTATCGCAAACACTTTGGGAAAAGTGAGGCGGAGAGAGGTATGCCTGAAACTGTGTGCAACATGCCAAATAAAGCTTTGCTTCTCTACAGGAAATAATACACATATGTAAATCATAACAGTATAGTACTTTGAACTGTGAAGACCTGCCTTCATGGTTAAAATCAATCTCAGTCGGCTGAAATGCAATTTTAGCCAAATGCTGTTTAATGGAAATGTAAAAACCTGCTATCAGCATATGTTTTGGAGAGATTTTTCAGGAAAATTGTTAACTGTTTTCATTAATGAATAGGAAAGGTCCATAACTTTATGAAAATCTATTAATCATAATCATAAACTGAAGGGGTCATGGAGATTAGATGGTTGTAGTAATCCTGGTATATCCATATCATCAGATTTTTGGTGGAAAATTGGATTTTTGACAACATGGACCAGTTGGTAACTTGTGATGTTGATTTCTGATCACTACCTGTCCAGCTGTCTCTGGCACATTAGGGTAACTCTGTTGAAAACGTAACTCATTCTATCTTCAGACAACAAGGAGTACGATGCTGCTCTGTGCTACACTAAGGTAGACCTTGGATTGCTTGAGCATGACTCTACTGAAGAGGAACAGTTTGCTCTGGAGGTTCTCCCAGATGTCCTGGAGAAGCACTATGGATACAAGCTCTTCATCCCGGACCGCGACCTCATCCATAGCAGTGGTAAGTGATAGTTAGGGCTCTATTTTCCACCCAATTTTGTATTTACTCCATTTGTTGTTTCCCTTTTCCCCCAGAAGCGGTAAATAAATGGCCTTTGTTCGTTTTTTGTTGAACCTTTGTTGTGTTTCCTGTTCCGCTCACCACCCGGCCCAGTGGCCACACTTGCCAATGCGCCACACGATGCAGTGCTTTTGTATTTTCATTTTTTTGCTTACATTGAGTGCTATTGAGTTTTTGCATATGCATTCCAGGAAAAAAAAAATTCAATAGTGGAATAAAACTTTTTAACCCAGTTTGTGGGTAACTCAAGCTCATCTGCATATCTCCGATGAATAATTAGCATATTATGAATGTGGGTCAAGTTAAATAACTTTATTACATCAGGAATTTTAGTGAAGTTGCAACGATCTGCATTGCTTTATATACATTTACACATATGTGCACACTTGTCTATATGTAATCCCACTCTTCTGGTTTTACAGTTCATTATTTGTCATTTTTTATTGTTATATCTACAAATGTTTCCTCAGTGCTTCTGCTAGTGTGTACCTTTCCATGCTCATTTAGTGTCCATTCACCTCGGATAAACTGTGGTAGGTATCAACTAAGTATCATTCAGGGTATGCATCCTGAATACATAAACATTATTAACATAAAAATTACACATTATATAGGTAAACCTAAAAATGTTGATTAATTGCATGCCTAGGTTTCTGCCTTATGGCTTGTTGAATGTATACATTCAGGAACATGCAGAAAGCAAATAAAACAATAATTATGAAGAAACAATTTCTCCACAAATTGTCCATTCAGAAATGTTTGAGCTATGCTTAATATGCAGCCAACAAAATTATATTTTAGCCATTAGCCAAAGTTGTTTGTAGTTATGTGTTTAATACGTTAGCTCCCATGTATTTGTTGAGGTGAGGGTAGTTTAAACTGAATTAACTTTCCTGTCTTTCTTTTTTCAAATTCCAGTTATGTTTCCTTAAGATGTCCCTCTGCTGAAATTAATTTTTATATTTTGAATTGAACTGATTCCCTAAAAGTTTGTCATTGTCTCCTAAATTAGTTTATATCATTTTTAATACAAAAGTGGAAAGAGACAGTTAAAAACAAAAGTTTTTAAAAGCACAAGTACTTTGATGTTTTTGTTGGTACTTTGTTGTATTGATTTTGGAACAGAAAAGACATGGATCGGTAATGGTTCAGTTCCTAGAGTCAGAAGCAGTGTGCATGGTTTCTCTTCTCTTTGGAAACTTTCCAGTGGAGCCAATGATATCGTTTTTACACCACGTTGCACCATGGCCTGGTTCAATTCTCAATCCACAGCATGTAAATGGAAGTCATCATTTTCTGAGAAGTAACCTGTTATACAAGTGGGCCAACTTTTACTTTTTACAGTATTTGTATCTCAGCACACAATATAATCAAATTCAATGTAAGCAAATGTAGTACAAGCAGTTCAGACAATGTCTTCAGACAGCTATTAGCTGCAATTTTCTCTCAGAGTAAATATGTGAATCTACACTAATGTAAACTAATCTAATCTAAACTCAGGAAGCTGACATATAACAAGCAGCAGGGTTACATGCATTGTTCAGCTGAAACACCGGGGACTTCGCAGAATTATATATTTCTTGAAATTAATGTGAATCTAGTCCCCAGCAGCAGGCCTTTAGTATGATTCACACATGGATCGTCATGTATTTTGTGAATTATGAGATTATGGCATTCATATCCTTGATATGAAAAAGTAGCCAGAGCTGTCTCCATCTTGGCCAAGGTCAGGATATTTTGGTGGGCATTACACAGCCATTGGTGTGTCTTTAACTAGCAAAATTCCTCATTGCCACTCTCAGATTTGACTAGTAAAATAACCCAGGTGTTTTCTGTGTGATAGATTGCACACACAAACTGGGTACTGTACTTGGTTCAACTCTTTCATTAGAAAAAGCAAAAGAATATAATCTTTCAACAAGACTGGTTGTGTTAAGGATGTTGGTATACATTGATTGGACAAACTGAGAGGCACTGGACAGACTACTGAGGTTTGTTGTTTTATTATATATACATAATTATAAGCATTAAAAACTAATTTAAAGGTGAATAAACTGTGGTAAAATTTTTATTTTAAAATTCTAAAATACATGGTTTTGAATAAACAAATTCTCTTAAATATGTCTTTTGACAAAGGGCTGAATTTCAAATGCGATTGTAGATGGAGAAATGAGTAGGCTCATTTAACAAAACGTTTTGGAGGACTAAAATATAATTCCTCCCAAATAAATCTGTACTGTTTCACAGAAGAGAATTTCACATCAGACATACAATGTTTTCCATACTGCCCTTTACTTTTTGGCTTCTGAATTTGATCCTGAACTTTGTTTGATGTTCAGATAAAAATCAGAACTTATCATAGAAATCAAAACTGTTGATAAGTTGTGCTCTCTGAAAGTTTAACATTTTTGAGTTGGAATCATAAAATACATTGACAGGCATGCATTTTGCTCATCTTACCCTAAAGACGCATTCAAAACAATGTTATGACAGGAGTTATTTTTCACAAAAACAGAAGATTCATTCAAAGTCTTAAGTCATCAGATATGGTCTTAAAACTGCAATGTGTCGCAGAAACCTGGTTCCATCTCCATGCCAGACTCATAACACATATGTTCGAAATTTCACAGACACAACGGCTTTATTGCTTTATCAAAGGCAACTGCCACTTAAACAATTAGGCAACAGGGACAGATTTATTTAGATAGGTATTTTATTTCTATTCAAATGGTTTGTTTTAGTAGTAAATAGTAGGGAGTTGATTAGAATGCACCCTCTTTTAGAAAACTCACCCACTGAGGGCAAATTTCACAGTGTCCCATTTGACTGTCCCCATTATATTACACTGTTTCTTCTTAACCACTCACAGGCCAAACCGAATGTCTTTGTGGCACATTTGTGTTGCAGATGCAACACCTTTCACAAATTGCTTATGAAGTAGCTGAAACAGTCACCTCAATCATGTACCTTTATAAGGTATATTATAATATTATTACAGCCTCCCTTGATTTGGTTTGTACTTAAAACGTTCTGCTACATACACGTTGCAAATCTCTACAGCAAAAAGCAGAGATCCTGATAGGCTGATAAACTAATTGCTCCCTCCATAAAATAGTCCCAAATTAACCAATTGCCAGGCTTCAGTATGAACTCAAACACAGACAGGAGTAAAATAAACCAAAGCTTATTGAGAAGGGCAAATTCCAAAAGTCAAAACAGAGTCAAAAACAGGTGCAGGGTCAAACCGGGAGAGCACAGCGACAGGGCAAAAACAGAATCCAGAATCAAAGTCAAAACAGGCAAGGTAGGAACCAGGTGGACACAGTAATCAGGCTGAGACACAGTCCAAAAATCAGAAAACAGGTAGACAGGCAAAAATCAAAGTAGGCAGGTCAGAATAGGGAAAAGGCTGGTAGCATAACCATGTGAGTTTGTCTCTGTTTTACTTGTGGTCAGTGATCACAAGTAAAACAGAGACAAACTCACATGGAACACAAGGCAGGGTTTAAATACACAGACCAACGAGCAAATGAGACACAGGTGCACAACAGGGCAGGTGAAACGAATGAATAATGAGCTAGGCAGGTAACAAGGAAGGCAGGGCAGACACAAGGGGGAATAAAAACAAAAGCACATGGACAGGGAAACAAAAACACAGAATCAAACGGCATCACTGACACTAATCTTAGCTCATTTCAATTCATTCTGCATGTGTTGCTTGAAAACGGTTCTGAAATCCAGTTTTGGTAAGACTGTAAAATCGATATCTTTGTGCAATGAAATTTGCAATGGTAAGATCTTATTTCCAGTTGTTTTTACAGCCCTCAAGTCATGATGTCAATCTATTACGCATTCACATGATGAGAATCTGTAGCTCCTTATTATCTGTGGAGGCAACGTTCCAGTATATACCGCTTGTGGGTGATTATTATTTTGGGTAAGCCGTGGAGAAAGAACATGTCACTGATCAAGACCATGCTTATGTGGTCTCAAGACCAAAACCTTAACATCCAGACTCCATCTCAGGAGCAGAGACATACATTGTGCTATGTTAATTGGAGCTCAGTATGGCTCCTGGTAACAAGTAAGCACAGTAAGTTCAGTGTGTTCTCTGTTGCTTGTTTTTCATTATTTAAAATGCCCGTGTCAACCTTTGACATTATATGGTGTCTTGTAGAATCGGTAAGACTTTGTATTCCGCCTCCTGTGAGCATATCAAGGTATGTAGCATGAGCGCAGTCCTGATTTGGACTTAATGGTGGTGGTGATATGGTGTCAGTATGAGGAAGCGTAAGGGCGGGTGTTTGGACAGAAATGGACTGTTGACAGCATTGTGCAGGGGAGTACTGGTGTGCGGTGTGACAGATGTGGTGTGAATCACAGGGCTCCTACAGGGAAGGCCGAATGTCAGCATGCCAGCCATTGTCTCTAACCTGTGGGGAATGTCGCCTGCAAATATCAAATATATCATTCCTCTCCCCTACAATGACTCATTGCCCCAGTCTTGTCCGTCCAGCAGTGTGGACTCCACAGTGGTTTCTGCATTGTGAAGAGCAAACCTTCAAGCTTTTTGTTCCGTTCATTCATTTCATTGTGTTCCTATTCTTGTTTAGAAGTGAAATTACCTTCGGACCACTGGTCAGCTTTGTCCTGTTTTGCTACACCCCCTTACAGTATGACATTTTTTGTTGCTGTGAAAACCACGAAAAAAAAATCATGGTGCACTATAACAGTCAAGGAAATTGTTACTGTCCACTCACTAGGGAAATTCTGTTTCACCATGACATTAAAAAGCAATCAACATTCATTTGCAGATGGATAATGTAGAAATATCAGGACTGTGTTCCACATGAAAGTGCAGCTGCAAAGAAGATAAGGCAAGGGACAATGAATAAACAAGAAGGATGGAAAAACAAATGAATGGGCTGTTATGCATTAAAACATTCTTTCACAATGCTTCTGATACTCTTTGCCCTGACTCAGTGCACCCACCATCAAATATGTGAATATTAGTTGCAATGCATAATGTTGTCTCAGTGCTGAAGAATAGTTTTAATTAATATTTCTTAGTTTCAGTTTGTGTAGCAATAATTACTGCTTGGTGGAGACATCCATCTCATTCGGTCTTTGGTCTTCCTCCCTGCTCTCCAGCATACATCGAGGACCTGGTGCGGAGCGTGGAGCAGAGCCGGAGGATCATCATCGTCCTGACGCCCAGCTTCGTCGCCAAGCGCGGCTGGAGCATCTTCCAGCTGGAGGCCCGGCTCCACAGCATGCTGGTGACCGGCGAGATCAAGGTCATCATGATCGAATGTAGCGACCTCCGCAGGGTCATCAACTACCAGGAGGTGGAGGCCTTAAAGCACACCATCAAACTGCTCTCCATGGTCAAGTGGAGAGGCCCCAAGGACAACCAGCTGACCTCCAAATTCTGGAAGCGGGTTCTGTGCGAGATGCCCGTCAGGAAGAAGGAGAGTCTCTCTCGCCGGCAGATACTGGACTCCGGAGAGCAGGGCCTCTTCGCCGACCTGCAGAGCATCTCGACCATCGCCATGACCACCACGTCCGCCTCCTTGGCGCCCACTCACACCAAGATCCCCAAGTTCGACCAGATGAACCACATGCAGGTGAAACACTACTGCCGCAGCTACGATTTCGATAAGGGTCCCACTCCGGTCCGGGTGGCCACACTGGGAAACCGCCACATGTACTGCAACATCCCCATGACTCTGCTGAACGGCCAGGTGGGCCAGCAGCACAGCTCTACTGTCAAAAGCAGGTCGGAGATCCTCTTCAACAGAAGATTCATACCCCTCTCCACGGAGGGACTTACAAGTGACATCTGGTAGACTGGACAGCGCTATTCAATTCAGTGTTTTTTCATCTGCATGAGATTTTTATTGCTTCTGAAATGCTGTATGGAATCATTTGAACATTTTTTTTTTGATTCGCTAGCAACAACAAAAAAAAAACGCTTCTTTTCATGGTTTAATGTTTATGGATTTTTAAGGTACTGTAAAATGAAAAATGAGGGTCACTAGATAAAAAAAAATCTTGGTACTTGAATTTCTTCTTTTTGGAGATGGGTGTGCTATGATCTTGTTTTTAAAGTTCAAGGTGGTGTTATTATGGATCTTTTATATCCTCTTGAGACATGCAGAATGATCCATTTGAGACTTTTTTCAGTATGTGTGTGTGCGCGTGTGTGTGTATAAAAGTTTAATCATTTTGAAGGGGGAGATTTTTCACATCACAGGGGAAAAAAAGGACTTTGCAGCACAATTGTATAGCAAGGAATTGACTTCATTCAATCTGAGCTTGAAAAATATAAAGCAAGCCGTGTTCAAGTTTACACAGGAAACTGTCATGTTTGAAATTAATTAAATATAAATATTTGATACAATGTATCGGACATGACTACAGTCATTGATTTTCAATATGCCTGACAATCTCTTCATGCTGAAAGATTTCACTTAATTTATTTATTCCTCAGATAATTAATCTCTTTCATCGTTACTTCATTATTTTTTTTTTTAGCATTTCAATTTTGTTGACTAAAGTGCACTGTACTTACTTCCTGTATATAAATTATGTCTTTGCTCTTAGTTACAAATACGTACAAAGTGAACTGTACAGGAACATATGGGTTTCACAGGCAGTTCTGTTGACTATTGATTTGTCAAACACTATCAATGGTTTGTATACTAACAACATGTTCCCAAAACATTATTTCAGTGTAGGTGGTTGTTTTTTGTATATTGGGGAAAAAAACTATAAAGTTGCACACCGCCCAGTCAAACTCTGACAAAACTATGTTGTCCATAGCACAGCATATGTTTATCATTTGTTTCCTCAGTTGCATTTTTTTTGGGTCTTTTACAATTAAAGTATCCCCTGGGATTAATACAATAATGACAAACTATATGACAAACTCTAATTTACAGTAATTTAAAGGTCACTAATCCAGATCAGTTTTCCTATAATGGCTGCTTTCTCTCCTCATTTTAGACAGAACGTCGTACTGAATTGTAACTCCCGAAATTTCCACCGAGGTTCTCAATATTCCTGTACTGTACGCAGGATGGAAAAACAAGACTACAAGTCATTGTAATAATCTATGGGTGCCTACTGATACGTTTGCTCCTCAACTCCTTTCCTCCTTTCCCTACTACCACTCTTCTGCTACCCAGAACTATGCGAAGTATCTGGAGGAAAGGAGGGGAGGAAACAGGTGGAAGAGAGGAGGGAGGGAGGAGGTGCTGAGAAGATTGGAACAGCTGATCCACTTCTCCCACCACAAAGTTGACATTGTCTATCGATGAAGTGGTAACGAGGATGCCTATACCCATATTGCCCTTCACATACACAGCTCTTTTATGCGTTAACATATAAATATCAGTTACTTTCATTCTGATGTTTGGAGTCATGATTTAATATAAAAAAGATGTACAAGGAAATAAATAAACTTGCTCAAAAATATATTTTTACATTAGTTAAATTACCATTCACAACTCAAAATCGTGGACATACCATGTCTGAAAAAGCAACACGGCGATATTTCCCCATGAATGTAATTTTGCCTAGTATTGTTTACTGTCATGTGTTTGAACTCTTTGATGGTAAAGGATTCTGTGGGATGGTCTTTTAATCTGACTGGTCACCAGCACAACGATGCCACCCAGAAATGTGAGAAGACTTATGGATGTATTGATGTGTCAATACAAAAATTTCAAGTAAAAAATTGGAGCAATAGTTGGGCTACATTAATGTATCCCAGGACAGGAAAGTGGGAGCCATCCTAATGTCCTGTTTTGGGATTTTAAAATTTGAGTTATTGACTTCATTGTTATTTCCCTGTCTGGAGTCGGCAAAAATTTGAGCAATAACCTGAAATGCTGTCTGGCTTTCTATTGACAAATACCAAATTCATAAAATTGTCATTATTACAAAAGGGCATTTCTTAGCGCTATTTGGGGAAAAGAACTTCAGAAAACTTGGAAATTTAACAAGCTGACAAGAAAATGTTAGCTGTTATTGATCAAAACCATGTGTTGTGTGTTATTACATTACATTAAGGACATTTGTTAGACGCTCTTATCCAGAGCAACTTACAAGGCAAAGTGCATAAGAATGGTACAAAAAGTGCAAAGATAACCCTAGAGAGGGGTAAAGTCCCAAGTGCCAAAGGTGATCAAATAAACTAGGATTCCCGACTGACTATCCAAAGAGAAAGTAAACAACCTGTTAAAAACAAATGAAAGTTAAAAATGAATACAGATAAGTGCAGTGAATATTACAAAGAGAAAGGGAGGGATGGGGAGAGGTGCAGCCTGAAGAGGTGAGTCTTCAGTCTGCGCTTGAAGGTGGCCAGTGTCTCTGCTGTTCTGACCTCCACAGGAAGGTCATTCCACCACCGGGGGACCAAGACAGACAGCAGATGTGACCTGGAAGTGCAGGAGTGGAGAGGGGGTGGCAAACGCACAGTAAAAGAAATTAAAATTTCTTGGAAAATGTGGCATACACTGTGGATTATTGAGGATTCATAAAATTAAATGATATATTGCAGGATATTGGAAATAACTTCCTGTTTAGTTTTGGCTTTCAGGAGATTTTGCTTATGGTAGTGGTAACAAGCCAAATATGGAGCAATTTACTTTTAAACTTCTAAACCTCTTTAATGTTGTGCGTCCTTCAACTGGGTGTTTACATCCCAGGTGCAAATTCCCCAGCTATGGCCAGGGGACCACATTGGTCAGACAAAAATTGACTTAGAAAGATATGGGTTAACAGAGCAGGGGTTCAGCAAGTCTCATCGCTCCCTAGTGGCCACTGCTGGCTGGTCAGGAAACTGCAAATACATTAACTGACCACATGTTGACTTTGTACTCCTCCAGTGAAACAGACAATATGTAACTGGCATCATATTTGAAGTGTGAAAAATGTCAAGCTTGTCGACGCATGGATCAGAGGAGGTCTCGTGATCAGGTGCTTCTTCCTGAGTCGGTGGAAGAGGGTTGCTACAATGGCTTATATAAAACAACAACAAAAGATAATGAACATATTATTTATTTTTCACAAGACCAATCACTTAAAATTGAATATGATTAAGGTCCGAAAAAAAGTTTTCTGATCTTTTATACAAGCAATACACTTGTAAGCTTGTTCTGAAGCTTTAGCTTCTATATACATAGCTGTTTGGACTGCAGTTTTAATGTCAGCTTGTTAGTGAAGTATGTCGACGTTAAATCTTGGGTCCATCACAGATCTTGGAGGTACCCCCATTCAAATTTTCCTGATGAAATTAGCTGTACTGTATCAAGTTTATTAATACGAGCCCTTCTACATTATGGAATTAGAGATGAAAATTTGAAAGGAAAATGTAATTGCTGGGATTTTGACAGAGCTAAGAAGAACACCAATTTAGATTTAATTTAGATTTAATTTTCTCCAAAACATAACAACTTTCTTACTGGAGTGATTACTTCTAAAGCCTGACTACAAGAGCAGCAAACCACAATTGCTGTAATTTAAATAAGCAATTAATTACATACCAATATCAGCCATTTTTCAAATATGCAAATTAGTCTACAGACTACAGACTGATTTTCAGACTTGAATTACATTGGATAACCACAGACTTACATGCATTTGCAAATGCATCCCCCTTATGTAAAAAAAATAAAATAATTAGATGTGAAATAAGACACTGCACTGAACAATGGATATGGATGCATAAAGATTTTTTTATATATATCAAGGCAAGACACAGACATGAGAAAAGAATTCAGGATGAAAATGTATCAATGAGTTGATTGATGGCTGTAGTACTCTTCTATGCAGCTTTATTTCTACTTTGCTAAACTATATTCCATATGTTCCTTGACAATAAGGCTTTGTATTCCTTGCTAATGTGTCCCTTTTTAATATACTGTATAAGATGGCCTTTGCTTTCCTTAGATCTCTCTAAGTAACAAAAAAATGAGTCACCTGATGTCCTGGAACTTATTTCCAATCTTATAATATCTAATCCTGACTTTATTGCTTTTTTCAATGCCAAGTCTCTTTTAAACAAACTTCTAAAATGTGTATTCTAGAAGGGGAAGATTGTGTTTACTTTTTCATTTAGTTTTATATTTCTTTATTTTATTTAAAATGCCTGAGAGTTATTGTTTGCTTACTTCCGTTGTTCTATTTTATTTGCAACAGAAGTTTTTTTCCCATTTGATTTGTTAATTTGTTCTTAATTAGATATTTTTATATGTACAACAAAAATGATTGTTTCGCTTTGTTTTGTTTTGTTTTGGAGTAGTTAGGTTAATGTGTCAGAATTTTTCTTGCTAATAAAGTTAAATTATGGTCTGAAATCCAATTTATAAAATTATTACATAATTATGTCTTTGAAGGTTAACCACAGCCAAACATGTCACCAGTGCCAGCAACAGCGATGACCACAACAACGGTACAGCAAAACATTACAGTATCTTTACCATCAACAGCGTCACTAAAAGAACAGAGCATGTTGATGGAGGAGGACAGGGATCTGGAAGCTAGTTTGGTTCATTTCTCCCTGGAAAAGAGATAAAAAAAAATTTAAAAATGGAGATGGTTCATTTATCCAACACAGAAAATAAAAAAATTGTGATCATTTTGACCAATCATGACAATCTCATAGAGGAGCAGTTATGCATAGAATTCCGCCATTTCAGCCAGCAAGGCCAGAGGTCCTGGAAACTGAACTCAGAACAGTGGTTCGGTCTATCTGCAAATCCATCACTGTGTTTGTATGAACCTGGTGAAGTCGGAGGTGGAAGTGGCGACCGTACAAATATGAGCGGAAGTGTTTCACTCCTGCAATCACTGGCAGCAATTCACGTCTGGTGACACAGCAGTTTTGCTCCCGTCTGTCCGAAGCCCGGCTATAGTAGGCCACTACTTTCTCTGTTCCATCTACCATCTGTGAGAGTACAGCCCCCAGTCCCACCTTGCTGGTGTCTGTGTCTAAGATGAACTTCCCGGTGGGGAGAGGCAGGGCGAGCACAGGGGCAGAGGTGCGACTAACTTTCAATGACTGGAAAACCCGGTCGCAGTCTGCTGTCCAATCGAAATTCCTACCCTTTCCACACAGTGTGGTCAGTGGTTTGGCTATGTCAGCAAATTCCTTGATAAATCAGCAATAATAGGATGCTGAGCCAATGAAGCTGCGCAGCTGGGTGAGGGAGGTTGGCCAATTACGGACAGAGGTTACCTTGTCTGTTGAAACTCCTTCTGGGCTAATGATGTGTCCAAGGAACTGGATGGAGCGGCGAAGCAGATTGCACTTAGCTGGGTTTAGGTCAAGGTTGGCTTTCTCGATGCGAGTGAAGACCTCTCGCAGGTACCCTAGGGCTGACTCGAAGGTGGGAGTGTGTACTAGCAGACTGTCAGTGGTACATCCTGAAGGACTTGCTCCATTAGGTGCTCAAACGTGGCTGGGGCATTAGCCAACCCAAATGGTAAAACAGTGAATTCCCAAAGTCCACATCCAATAGTGAATGCTGTCTTTGCCCTGGCTTCTGACATGAGGGGAACCTGCTATTACCCACTTCAAAGGTCCAACGAACTGAACCAGCTCAACTCAGCAACAGTGTCTAACGCTTCATCCACACGAGGGGGTGGGTAGGAGTCCTTGTGCATAACCGCATTAAGGCACCTGTAGTCTACAAAAAAATGGAGGGATCCATCCTTCTTCCGCACCAACACTGCGGGTGATGCTCACGGACCCTGTGAGGGTTGGATTACTCCTGCTGCTGCCATCTCTCGAATATTTGCCTCGGCCTCCTCTCTCTTAGCGAATGGCAGTCATCTCGCGGATGGGTGCCGCACCTACAACGTCGATATCATGCTCCACCAGTGGTGTGCGGGTGCACTCACTGTCCCGCACTACAGACAAGTGCTGGAACTCTGTCAGGAGGGCACGTAGTTGTGAACTTTCTCCTTTCTCAAGTCTCTCAGTGTTGCGCTGGAGGAGCTGGTCTAAGGCAGCCATGGTTTCAGATGATGGAGCTAGGCACGTGGTGTCAGCTGTACCCGCTGCTTGAAGCTGGGTGTCTCCCGCGATCAGTTCTGGCTGGCAGGGAGGCCCAGTTAGTAGCTTGACAGTGACCACCGTGTCAATCAATGCTGTAAGAGGGACCCCGTCAACCTCACAGAACACATACATACCATAGTCTCGCTTACCACATCTTCCCACTCTCTCTATGTCGGGGCAGATCATCCTGGTTTGGGCTGGCGTTGCCCTGTCTACACCAGCCTGCCCCTGTATAAAGCTCCAGTGTCCTGGCATTGCTCGTGGGCTTTACGGCAGTAGCAGTCTTCCTCCTGATGGTCACAGCTCTGTCAAAAGTTACTGTAAATGTCTCTGTCAGTGGCTGCCCGAACCAGAGCCTCACTGTGGACTGTATCTTCAGCCTTGTCCAGAGTGCACAGACTGTTTGCCGTGGAGCTTCAGTCAGATCATCTTTGAGAATTACCTCTATATCCTCAGCATAGCAGACTGCCGCCTCCAGAGAGCTCAGACTTCGAAGACACATTTGTTGCCATAGTGCAGAGGGCTGCAGTGCTCGGAGGAAAGCATCCAGGGTGAGGTCATCTCAGACAGGGCGGGGTAGCTTGGGGTAAGCTCTGAGTGTTAGATGGTTCATGTCTGCATGTTCATGTTAATAGACCTCACCGTGCACTGCTGTGGCAATCGCCAGTTGCCAGCTGCCGTTTAAGAGTGATTGTGGAGGTAACTCTACCAAACTGCCTCTCCACTGCACGAAGTAACTTGTCCTGTTTGTGGGGACACTGAGAGATGGTAGTTGTGCTGTCCTGGCTTCTCCTTGCACTTCCTCCATACAGCCAGCACTACCTCCACAGGTTCTATCAGCACTGAGGCAGTTGAGCCACCACGAGTGCCTTGTGAGGAGAACACATGCATGGGAAGCTTGATTTTCTTCTTACTGTTGGAATATTGCTTGAAGGATGCTGCAGACTCATCAGTTTCTCTTGTGATGTCATTGATCTCACCCCTTCCTATGTCTGGCACCACTGTAGCAGTGAGCTCTAATGAAGAACGGTGAGACAGCTTGAACTTTTATTAGGTTTTTTAAGTTTCCATTTAAAATACATTCATTTTAAAGTCATAACACCAAATAAACAGATTGTGAGGCAAAATTAAGCAATCAAACACAGAAAAACACATTTAAAGGACAGTAAAGCCTCACGGAAAATCAACGGGTTATTCACCAAATCAAACAAAAATGAAAATAACTCTTTTAAAAGCAGAAAAAATGGGAAAAGTTCATGTGCTCGAGCTTTCGGTGGATTCAGCCCAGGGGGTGGACTATATGATCAGTTCTTTCCAGTGGTCCACCCCCCGTTTCTCTTTTGCCAGTCTCTCGTTCTTTCGAAAGTCCACCACAACGCCGTCTTGGAGGAGGTTTTGAATTCTCCTCCGGAGAGTGACCAGATCTACGTTCTGTTGTTGGTAGACCTTGATGTTCCTCGTCTCCCACAGCACCTGCTTGATGGTGTTGATGATCCTCCACTGGCGCTGAAGCTTGATGGTCTTGCATCCCCCGGGCGGGCCGTAGAGGACGCTGTCAGACGTCAGGGAGGACCTCGGCAGGAGCCTGTTCAGGGAGACAGAGGACACAACAAGGCCCCAGACCCGTCTGGCCACGGAGCAGTCCCAGAACACGTGGTATACGTGCTCCGAGTCAATGCATCCGTGGGGGCAGTTCTCCGTCAGGACCAGGTGCCGCCTATACATAAAAGACCTAGTAGGGAGACACATGTGAGCGGACATCCATGATATATCTTTCTGTCTGTTTGTAATGCATTTATGGTTCATGTTCTGCCAGATTATTTTCGGGTCCAGGGCCGGACCACCCCTCGGGAGAGAGACAGTCTCTTTAGATTTTAGAAAGGACATTATGTCTCTGTATCTCCACGAGGTCAGTCCGGCCACGGGCAATCCCGTCCTGAGAGCGAAAGCCCTCAACGCTCCATAGGCGTACGGGGGGTCCCAGCTATATGGCATTCTATGGTCCAGCACACCCAGGCCCATAGTCCTCAAGAAAGGGGTGGCGTAGTGCCTGGCGAAAGCACACACCGCTTTATCCCCCTTCTGAGTGTTCTGGACCAAGGTGGCCAGACCCTGAGCCAAGATGATGTTTACCATGGTGAGACAGCTTGAAGTGGTCAGAGTTTTGCTGCCAGCTTTATGGGCAACATTTGCAGAAAAATACCTACTCTTGTTCAATTGCCAGTTACAGTAATTAACTCGAGGTGCTAGACTTACCCATAATGGTGGCTGAGCACCTGTAACATTTACACACACCATCACAAAGTTCAAAGCCCCCTCACAACGCACACCGAATCCCAGGCTGAAACATTTCACCATGTAGGAGGAAACTATGCTAAAGAACACTAAAACAGTATTTACCCATAATTCCCCAAACCAGGAACTTCATTACATACATGAACTCGCTGTTTCCATTCTGTCCCCTTTACCCCTGCTGGTCCAGTGTAATCGATGTACATTGTCTTTCCTACATGTATATTTCAGCTCCATAATTTTTTACTTGGAAAACCAGTTTAAATTAAGACAGATCCATTTAATTCCATACTTCACATGTATGCATCTTAGTCCCTCTCAAATAAGTCCAACCATGCCCGAAAACTTTGTATATAGTTGCTGCATAAAACAATTAGAAGACGTCTGAAATAAACACAGAAAAAAAAATCCATGGGAAACACAGCATAGTAAAGTATTTGAAAGGTTTGCAAAGCTTGAGGGTTCACAAAAAACATTAAACATTAAGTTTCCAGTGTTGAAGAAATATAGAATGTTCTTCAAAATAATTGTACATGTGCTCCCAGATGGGTATTTAATTTTATGTATTGTTTTACTTATTAATTATCATTCAATTGCATGAACAATCTCTGTACCAGGTACCAGAAAATCATACTGTGCAAACAATAGTCTCCATTGAATATTGTAGCTCATTCTTTCAAACTCTTACCTCTTAAACAGTCCCCTTGGGCAACCTACACATAGAAATGACCCTGTCTGCATCTGTGCTTCACTCTCAACCTGCTCACTTGCTGCAGCTCACTACCTACTGAGTATGTCACAAATCAGTATTTGTCCAAATCCTTAACAATGCCTATGTGCACACACGTACAATGTGAGCCAAGTTACTGGACAGCAAGGCAATCCGTACTGTAGCCGCTAATTCCTTCAGACTGAAGCTACAGGAATACATAAGCAGATCTTGTTTTAAAGGAGAAAGGTATTTCCTGGAGGTAGTTTGGAATACTTTTTCCACATCAGCAAATGACAAAGAAATACCTTGTTTTATCTTACTCTTTTAGCTTGTTCGTTAAATCTTTGTTGAGAATCAAAATTTTATTGGTATATTAACTATGGGTGCTTATGTACACTGGAATTCAATTGTACAAACATTCAGGATATGCTGTATCTGTACATATGATGGTACCCACAAGTACACACTGCAGTGTCTGGTGGCCCTTGACACTGATGTTCTTGTCCCTAAAAGAGACAGAATGATGTACATGAAGTAATTATATATGTGATATAGATATGTATGCAGTCGTCAAAGGGTCTTGAGCATAAGAAGGTTTCCACAGTAAATCTGGACAGGGAAACACAGCAGTTGGAGCGACGTGTTGCACGTGAAATGCTGTGGGAATGATTTGGCATTCGATCAAGACTTATGTCGAGTTCAAGTTTATGTAAGTTGTATCATTACTGATATGGCTGGAACAGAGCAAACAACCTGTGAATGCTTTACACAGACATTTGTATTCATACTTTTGATATTTTGGATCGGAGCTTCTTCATCCCTTGACTATTCATTTGAGTCATTGTTGAGCCTCTCTGATGGACTAATCAAATCTAACAATAAAGAAGCTGGTAACGTTCTGTCATTTTTGGATCAAAAGGCATTTCTCTTGGTGGGAACATGATTAAATAACCCCAATTTTAGGGTGAATTGCCACTATTGTGCCTTTAAAAAATATTCTATCATTTTACTTGGTGTTTAACTGATTCCAACTAAATACAAAAACCCGTTTGTCATCTCTAGTGATGCTGTCACATTTTGGAGCATGAAATATGAACAAAGTTTGACTGTTTTTATTTTCTCCATCTGGCACTGAAGAAAGTTGTAATTCTTCTCCACAGGTCACCGTTCCTGGCCAGCGCAGGTCTGTTGCACTCAAACACAGACCTTTACGTGAAACATTTTTAAGCAACGGAAATTTCTAGATCGGCTAAATGCCAAAGTGGCCCATCTCCTGACAGTATCGCTGAGTATTAGATTGGACGAAATTGCACGTTGCACAGGGGTTTTGAAAATGCCATTATCTGCTTTATACTATGTGCCCAGGAACTATGCAACAACCATAAATCAAACCCTCTCCTTTGGGAGGACCAATGCTACAAAAATACTGCCCATATCCTTACAGGGAGAGCAGAAGACTCAATAGCGCTATCTAAAGGAAAAATGATGCCTGCAAATGTATAATCCCAAACCTTCCATGCATGAGTAATTTACCCAAAAGGTATGATGCAGTTTAATCACAGGGGTGCATTGACTGACAGTGGTGGGAAGCATGACTAAAACTGTTAACTGTTAACAAACTAAAAATTCTTTTCTCTCCCCTAAATTATCTACAGTATGTCCTACTGCTTGGTTCACATCCCTGTCCTCATAAAACATATTCTCGGTTAAAACGCTTACCCAGTGGTTTCCAAACCTTAAAAAAAGATTTATTCACACTATTGGCACTTTTCACATGAACACACAACACTTGTTTAAGCTAAAAAAAGTATACCATTAATATGTATTGTAATATTTGATAATGTTTTTCAATAAACTGATTAATATGTGTTTAAACGACTTAACATCAAAAATTTGCATTCTCTACCACTGAGTTCAAGTTCAACAGTGCAAAAAACTGGTTACTGAACAAACCAGCTGGTTAGCACCCAGATGCACAGCAAACATAGTTCTTATCGGCCTTTAAAACAGGATGAACAAATTCCCTCTTTACAAAAGGAACCTTCAAAGGCAGGAATGTTAAAGTGAAGTCCTGTCTTGGGAATGAGGTGTGTTGACTCTTTGGCCTGTGATGTACGTTAATCAAACCCATAGATGCTGTGGCTCGACGGCCATGCTCTTAGGAAATCGTGTCATTCTTTGTAACTCTTAGATCACTTCTCATCAGACGTAAACGCACTGTTTAATATCTGCCGAGGCTACCAAGCCCGACTCCATTATCTTTGTGTTTACTGTGTGCTGATAACGCTCTGAATATATGACTTCGACAAGCCATTTATATTAAATGTTATCCCTGGAAGCAATACACGTCACATGGTTTTACATGAGCATGGCTGTGTAAGAGAGGGAACCCATTGATAAATAAATGTAATTTGAGGAGACACGTTGATTGCAAACGCAGCAAGTCAAAAGCCGAAAGACATTAACGTCACATGCCACCTCATCAGTCAGCTCATTGATGAGGACAAGAGCCTTTATGTCCTTCGGAATACATTCAAAAGGTCACAGCATTCCCCTTCACATTGGATTAAAGACACAGTGTGACAATCCATGCATTTCATTCAGGCCAATAAGAATCTGGCATAGAGGAGTGGCCTGACCAGCTATGTGTGTCAACATGTTCGGTCACTTGTAAAGTTGGCATCTAAAGTCAAAACCCACTCACTGTCAGAAGATTTGCTTGAGAAGATTGGAAGGTATCCACTCTTGTCCATACAACTGGGATCCCGCAAACCAAGACACAAATTTCAGTTGGGTCCATAGTATAAAATATTACCTGTCTAAGACATGTGAAGATTGTCTTTGATTCAGTCCCAAAAACATGGCAAAGTCTATGAGGCAGTCTGAGAACGAGGAAGTTTTTGGTAGATGGAAGATATCTGCTGCTATGTCAGAAAATATAAACTGGGACTACGACCACCTGACACAGAGTTCTCCAGGTACATACATTTCTGATTAAACTATGTGGCAGGGATGTCCGGGCATTGTGCCTTGTTGTTGTCCGGTCCATATCAAGCCCTCCAATACCAACCTGAGCCCTGGAGTATCTCAGTACTATTCAATGTACTGATACTTTTGTCTATGACAATAGTACCAGTCACTTTTCAAACTGCAATAAGATTCAGCCAAGTCAACAACACTCCTCCCACTTCTGCAACTTCACAGTAACTTGTGAAAGATTCACTGTAGACCTGACATAATAAAATTGTGTATGTCCTACTACCATCTCACTCTTTTGTATATTATGTGAACAATATAGTGAAATCTGATAGATGAGTCAGACATATATTTTAGTCTTATTTATGTTGTTTCAACTGGGCTGACTTCTTGCCAGCTGAAGTTGATTTTAAAGAATATGAAAATGAGATGTGGACACAAGAAAAGGATTGGTGAAAACCCTACCTTCAGGAATTTGGTTCTGGCTCCACAGGATTTACACCATAGTGACCAGATAGTTACATAATAATGTCCTTTGTTCTTCTAAGGAGTATCTATCTGGCTGTTTGAGAGAAATTTTTCAGCAATCTGTCATTTGTTTCCAAAGTGGCCAAACAGAGCAAACGTATCCAGCTCATTAACACAATTTGCTGAAAAGCAGAAAATCCAAACTTGAGACAAAATCTCAGTGTTTTAGGCTTTTGTCAGCTTTTACCTTCAGTTTATACATGGTTTCTTGTGTAGAATGTCCATACTCTTTTAGACTGAAAAGTCATTTCCCATTAAAATACTGGTGCTATTCCAAAGTGACAATGTAAGAGATTAAAACAATGTATTACACATAGACTTTGAAAGGCCTGACTAACACAATATAATTACAAAGTTTTTATATTTAATATTGTCAATTTTGTAACCAGATAATGACCCCGACAAGTGGTTCTCAGAGCACCTTTTCCTCTTAAAAATTGCAGCTCTGTATTTTTTTTTTTTTTTTTTCGATCAAATCAGAAGCAGTTAATATGGGCACAGGGGCTGAAAACTCGTGTTAGCTGAAAAATACTGTCAAGAGCCCACATTTACCCATAGCATGTACGTATGGTTTTTACCATGGTTGAACAAAGCTACCTTTTGGGGGACAGACATTCCCATCATTAAATAGCATCGATAACCATGATTCATAATGACAACAGTAATAGAAACTGTAATGATAAATAGTACTGATATTGTAGTAAAGGTATGCTTGGCTCAACATGTCCTGCATATGAGAGACATGTGAAACTTTATAACAACATACAATGCTGAGGAGCTCAAGACACATCCACTAAACGTGCATTTCAGGAGGGAACTATTGTAGTCTTAATTTACATTAAAATACACTATAATTCCACTAGAGGGAGTAGGTGCAATGAATAATCAGTGACTCTTACATATCCTGGGAGAAAACAAGTGTAACAAATATAAACACTACAACCCAGTCTCTCCGTGGCACTGTGTTATTTCTGGCAGCAAAGAAAGGGGAAAACAAATAATGAACAAGTTTTATTGAAATATATATTCATGGTAATCTAAAATACATTCTCTTGTAAACCTACCTTGTCTGCTGATGTATTGTAATTCAAAAATTGTAATCGCACAATAACATTTCTGCAGTCGGTTATAAACTGTATAATGCAGTTTGATGACAACACTGCCCTGAGAGGAAAACAAATGTTAATTTCCCTTCCCTCATTCTCAAACATTCACTTACCCTCAACAGAGTTCCTTCAGTCATAGTCTTTACCCAACCCTGTGCATTAAACATAATCGAATCTATCTGCATCAACATCAGTTTGATAAAGACATGTGAGCAGGACTGGGTGATATGACAGTAATCTATCTCACAGTCGTTATTTGGGCTTTCCTCAGCATCAGTAAATATTCTGTACATACGTATCCATTAGCAAAAATGCATTTTCATCAATCTCAACTGCAGCTACAAATGTTTGCACTATGCCCTAATTTTACATATTGCATAATGGTGATGATTCAATCAACCTAAATTCAGTCATTTTTAATGTTAAAACCCTCATAAATTTTTAAGAACCAATGTTAAAAGCATGGAAAATGTTTTGCTCATTAATTCGACCGGCACCATCAGTCTGTGATCAAAATGGAATTTGATAAATAGCGGCCCTACATGCGAGAATTCTCTGAGTATTTTAGATAAGCTTCATTCCTGTGGAAGCTCTGCAGTTTCTTCCGCATTTCGACTTTCAGGAACAGAAATAGGTGGCGTGGGTGTGGACTGGCTGCCACTACATAGTCTCCTGTGCAAACGTGTTCCTAAGTGGGCGTGAGCGTGGGTCTTTGCACTCCAAAGCAGACTTCTGCACCAGTCTACCCAAGTCCCAATATCTGTGGTCCGGGTACACGATTTTAAATTGCTGTTTGGTTCTGGTTCAGATCCAGGCAGAATATATATACAGGAGAGACCCCGTACATATGTCTCCTTATGCATTATACTAGAGACCGAACCATTGCTCATTTTACATTCCCTGTGCTGCTCACTATGTACCACTCTGTGCTGTTAATGACTGTTTGTTCATCACATATTGAATAAATTAATCACCACATATCAACTCACAGCATGTGATTCATGACATGGCATTCAAGACAGCGTTCATGGTGTACATGTGACATATGCCATGCATAGATAAGTATTTTGATCTTTGCCATTATCGTCTAGGCCAAGTGTCTTTATTCAACGGATGAGGAATAAAGTGTTCACTTTTGGATTAAAATTGAATGAGTATTTGTTCCATGCTTGGTCTTACACTTTGACCCTGAAGAAAATAAGCTTGTGTATGCTGATATTTGCCAGTATCTCTGAATGATTGATATTGACTTAACATTTTAAAGTAACAGAACATATCATTAAATTACAATGTATAGTATTTTACCAAGAGATATAATACCACCTGATGTATATGCTGGAACGGAATAAATAGGTTGTTTAAGAAAGACGCATCCCATAAAGTAAGCCAAGTTCATGAAGCATCATGAAACATTTTTCGGGCCTAAGGGTGGCTTAGGGAGAGAAGCAGCTGTTCGTGGTGTAGCTGCAGGCCATGCTGCTAGGCGTTCAAGTCCCAACTGTGCCATTACTGCCTATGACTTGTGAACCACATTTGTTTGTTAAAAATAGAGATAGGGTTTTTAAAAATCCTTACTCTTACCACTCTGTAGTGGCCTCTACTGCCTCGCTAGTCATCCAAAAGGTTCATGAACTGGCCATATGTTGACTTTGCATTTCTCTGACTGCATAGGTAGTGTGTGATTGGTGTCGCCTGTGTAGTGTGGAAAAAAATGAGGGCTTGACAACATGTGAATCAGGATGTGTACAGCTTTCTGAATCTATGGGAGACAATTACTCACTGGACCTGACTGGACATGGGAACATTCTGAAAGAGAAACCAACTTCAAGAATTAGCAAACCTTGTAAACTTTACTTTTACATGATACATGATACATGCTACCCATATTATATTTAATCAAAAATCAGTCATACTGGATTTTTAAAAACAATAAAAATATATATGAATGTGTCAGTTTTTTGTTATTGGGCTGTTTGTTTTTGCACAGGTTTTCTCTCTCCCATGTTGGAAAGTTGTATATTTTTTCTTGCCAATCTGAAAGCGTCCCAGGTAGGGATCTGGAGTCTTTGTGAAAGATGCTGTGGCAAAATCCTATTCTTCCACACCTGTTCTGCTGGCTTGTGATAGCAGACCTGAAGGAGTCATAATAATCTTTATGCTTGTCATTTCATTAAATGTTTCAGGCTCTCATCCCACCTCTACCAGTGTTCTCATTTTGGTGTTTTTCCTGTAATATTTGAAAAGAAATGGATATTCTAAATCTCATTTCAGCATCCAATATTCTGGGCTATATTTAACTAATTTATGTACAATTCAAACTTCTTCAGAGAGACTTGTTTGAAAGTGAGGAACTAACGCCCATACAAGCTGTTAACCAATTAATAATGAACAACTTTAAGAGCCAACATTTCTAATGCAATAATTCCAAACCTTATTCCAATATTTCCTCCAAGCATGCTGATATTCAGTTCAACTATAACTGTAATTATTTAGGAATGACGAGCTGTTATTTGGTTTTAACTTAGACACATTTAATTACCCTTTATTGAAAATGTATCCTTTCAATTCTCACTGATTAAGAAACAGACATTCATGTTACAAATAAATATTCTGTAATAATTTTTATGAATATAGTTTAATCACCCATATCATTTTGTCAGACAATTAATGCATATGTTGTTATTGGTAAATGACTTTTTTTTAAAAGGTTACCGTTTGCACACCTGGTCATTGAAAAATAAACTGGGAAACAAAACGTTCAATGCCAAAGTAACAGATAGACCAGATCTGAATCGTGCTAAATTCGGTGTCAATACAAAATGGTGGAAGTTAAACATGTGTTTCCAACAGCCCTGATTAAGAGAAAGAGTGAATGGGGTGAAGCCGTGCATACGCAGGGTCACTCCTGATGTGTGTACCACTGTCCTGATGTATTTAAGTCCAGAATGTCACTCAGTCACACCCCTCTATACGACCCATACAGTGTCTTTTTTATGAAGTTGTTCAGAAAATGTGTGGGGTTGGGATTTTTTCTCCAGCGTTTGTGGTACACAGACTTTGTATGGGAGGACATATTCTTTCAGTCATTTATTGAGGGAATTGCTGGTTTCAGATGATTGGTGGAGTGGAAAAGAACCCTACACTATGAATGATATAAAAAGCAGAGTTTTCTTTACATAACGTTAGTTACATAAGTGCATTGAGCTGATTAACATGAGTTAAAAGTGCCCAACCAGCGAGTATATATGAGACAGCCCGAATTTTTCCTAAATACATCTTTGTGCAATAATTTCTAAAATCTTTACACAACAAATACATTTATTTACATTTTTTTTTAGATTTCAAGTACTAATTTTGATCTAAAAGAATACAGTTATGAATATGCATCCACAGCGCTGAGATTTACATGATCAAGAATGTGATGATATGTTATTAAATAAGAGGAAATATCTTCCACAAAAAATGAGAATAAATGTAGTGGTTGATTGTCCACTATGGTCTCTGGTCAGAGTCCAAGCTATCGCCATGGACTGAAGGACACTGTACCTGCCAGCACCCTCCACCGTCTGTGGATACCTGGTTCAGTGCCAGCTTTGGGTCTATTCAGTTATGCAGCGCTGAAACGCCCACGCATAGCGTTCACTATGTGCAATCTTGTACCTTATGTAAATAGCTTCTGCTTGCCATAATCAAGGTTAACTAAGATACTTGTATTTACATTCATTGTCTCAAAAGCATCGACCTCATGATGTTATTGACTGTTATTGGCATAGCCATGTTTTGAAAATATGAATAGTAGTGTTGTTCTGAAACTTTTATACAGTGCTTTTCATAGTCTGATCCAAGTGCTTTAAAAACCGATCTGAGCCATCTCAGTGGTATTGCCTGATCCAAGCTTGCAACTGTAGCCGCGCCATCTGGACTGGGTGTTTTTCGGAGGTGCTGTTAGCCATACACACAGACGGCATAGTGTTTTGTGTCGGGCTGTGCTAATGAGAATCCCACATACTGTAGGTGTGCAGCAGCTACACAGAAGAGAACGCAGCCAAACAAAAGGCATCATATATCTGAGGAATGAAAACACTTGCACGCACAAAAAGTGCAAATATGACCACAAACACTGTGCTTGCTCACAAATGCACACGAGCACGGACGCCCATGAACGCAGGCATTAATGCAGACGCACAAATGCGCTCAAATGAACGTTTACAACGTGCGCTGGGGACATTTCTCTGTGTCTGCCTGCAGTGGGGGAGTGCAGAGAGGCTCTGCTAATGAGAACACTGAACACCCACACACAGGAGGTGTGCAGGAGCTTCAAGAGAACCAAATGAATCATATCTTAGGCACATACACACACACACACACATTGATACACAAACACACACACATAAGGAAACAACCACATGCACACATGTACACATACACACGCATGCTCACAAGCATACACACACAAGCACATGCACCCACGCACACTAACACCCACGCGCTCAAACTCATGCCTGCACATGCACAAACACTCAGCCCTACACCTTTAGCTGGGAGCTCTCCCCTCAAGTAGGATCCCATTACTATCATGATACCCTGGATACCACATCTCCTAACAAGGAGTTGCACACAGATTCTATTGGCTGGTTCACCCAGCCTCATGCCTCCATCCTTGTGTGCCATTTTTTTTTAAAACAGATTGCACTAAAAATACCATCCATACATCCTCTATGGTGCTCCTGAAATTATATGCCTGTTAAATGATCTGTTCTGTGCACATTTTTTTCCTCTCTCAGCAATGAACACATATTTTAAGAGCTCTACATCCACTAAAGCACTTGTTCAAATCACTGCTCTCCATCTCTGTCGGGCATCCTCTCTGACATTCTCAAATTGTCTTACCTCCCCCATCTTTCTCTCTCGCTCTCACACACCAGCACACTTTATTTTTTTCCTCCTCTGTGCTGTCGCTCATGAGAGTACCACAGCATCGGATGGAGATCACGCTCCGGCTCTGGGTTCCAGTGTTGATGTTGAGGATTGTGGCAGCACAGCAAGAGGACAATGTTATTTGCAGGAAGCAAGTTCCCGAATGGGCAAGTATAGCCCCCCTCTAGAACGTTCTGGACAAACTGGTCCACACGATTTTGTATGTGGACAGGATTGTGTTAAGCCTGCGTGTTTGTCCACATATGGTGCGTGTGTGTGTGTGTGTGTGTGTACGTGTGTGTGAGTGCACATACCTGCACACGTGTGCATGTACCACAAGGTAAGCGTCAGAGCGTGAGTGTGGGTACGTTCTAGGAAAGTCACTTCTAAATGTTCCAATAGAAAGACCCCTTTCAAAGTGAGGTCGTACTTTTCAAAAAAGGTTGCATGCCTTTCTCAGCAACGGTATCAGTCAGAGAACCTAATATAGTGTCTTCTGTAAGGGATTACGCAACACTGAAGCTACGGTGCAGGGTGAAACTGGGAGGGCTGTTTCCAGGTTATATAGTGAAGAACCTCTCTATGGAACACATGTGAGAGCTGCCCTGAGTATTATGTGACACATGTAGTACTTGACTTACCTCATTTTTATTAACTGTTAGCTTTGCAATTCTTCATGGGCTCTCCAGTATCATTCCAGAATCAGCTAGCAGCTAGTAATACAAAACAGTGCTACTAGCTATTGTTTCAGGCGGATCGATGGCGCCGAGGTATGTCACTGCATAGCCGGGCGAAGATGTCACATCATCTCTTCCTATGACTGACTCAAACACTCTGAGCAGTGTTTTGCATATAAGATGAGCTTTTCTGACTACGAACATGTGACGCTGTAATCACCAGACCTGATGTTTTCTTTTCACCCTTTTCATTCGACTGCGTTTAGATGTAGATATAAGATTACTGAAAATTGTTCCCATGATTGTTTGTTGGTGTCTTGGATCCAGGGAGCTGCCCATCCCCACGCTATCAACATCAGTGGTGCTCAGAGGTTGGTGCGCTCCAAGGAGGAAAGAGGAACCATTGACGCCAAGGACACCACCCAATGGGACATGAAGGCATTGGCCATAGGTGTGTATCATTACAGAACTTCAACTCTCCACAGACACTCAACTCCATGGCATTGAGGAAACAAGTATATGATCTGGCACCTGCACACATTCCTGTTTCTCGGATCACATGACCGCACAGTGTTTGGTCAAAGAAAGTCCTTGGATGTTTGAAGTAGGCTTGTCAGGCTCTTGTATTATGTTAATATCCTCTGTGAGATATGTCTGGATGTCTCTCATAAACGATGGTGTTCAGATCATTATTAAGAGTACTACTCAGCATGCGACAAAAACAAAAAAAAATTATGAAAAGTTTGTGTGTTAGTTTTGAGCCTAGCAAGATAAGGCACATCATCATACAGAAACTGTGACTCCGTTGCCCGGGAGCTCCCCTGTGATTGGATGAATGGTGCGTAGCCATGTCTTCCCGAGTCTATGAAAGAGGAATTTGCAATAGAGTCGATTACATAGTCCAGTTCAAGTGGAGAAAACAGGTAAAAGAAAACTTCTGTTGTGTAACCGCATTGACTGAGGCGATATCGTCGGCACCGCCTCTGGAACACCTGTGTTACCGTGCAGTGAATCTAATCCGCATCACTTCCTGTCCACAGAAAGCATAAAGTGAATGTATTGTTTGTAAACAGAGGATGGACCTGGATCCAACTCCTCTTGACAGATCTGGGGCATAAGGCCTAAAAATAAAATGTTTAGCCAGACTTATTTTTTTGGGTCCACTGACCGGCCTATCAGGGGGAAGTTCATTCCCTGAGGGGATCTGGTCTCCTTTCAGTCTCAAGGTAGAGGAATCTGCACGGTGGTTTCAAGCAAAGAAGTCAGGTTAAAAGACCTGTTGATTTTTGTCTTGTCTGACTGGGGCACTTCAAAACGTTGCAGCTAACTACAGCTAAGTGTTCTATCAGTTTCCTGTTTCCTGCAGTACGTTCTGAATCCTGTTTCTCCAGAATTGAGCATAAAACTCTGCGTGACTTTTTTTAGGCATAAAATTATTTTACGCATAAATACTTATTTAAATGATGGATTCAAATCAAGAAGACAAGCATTGCAGTTACAATAAAAGTTGGCCAAAAGACAGTATTGGCAACATCTTTCTAGAGCGCTGTTTTTTTCTCTGCAGTTCACTTCCAACTGAAGCAGGTCATGGGCGGGGGTGAGGAAGCTTTCAGGCAGAAATCAACCGACACTGGTAATCCTAGAGGAATCTGCCAGCATGAATCCCAAAAACTGTATGAAAGGGGCAATGAAGTGAATGACTCACTTCTCCCATGTTAACCTTGTCTGCAACACATTCATATTCTTCAAAATTATTTATATATTGTCAAATTTTTTCTTGAATTACTTCACTCACTCAGTTCTCAGATGGACTGAAGGTCACCAAATTGTCGTTTTTTTTCCCCCAAACATTTTATTTATTCAATACATGTTTCTAAGTACTGCATTTCTAAGTAATATGACCATTTGGTACATTATACTTTGTTTTTCATTATGTTTTTGGTGCAAAAATTATGATTATGATCTTAAAATTTGTGCTGTTTATAGTCTATATGACTGCATAAAGGCTGTTGGAGCCGCTACTTATGATATTGGCTCCTGTCCTCTTGTAAATCTTCTTTAAATATTCTTTTGTACATCTGTAATATTTAACCTGCTGGCTATGGGTATAAAATAAAGGTCTTTCAAACTCTATCATCACCTATTATCTGGAAGTGTGCTTTGATTTTGTGAAAATGTTTTCTTACAATAAATCATCAAACACTAAACACACATCTACACTTGAATGAGGAAATCTACTGTTTCATTATTTTTCAGCGTTTATTCTCTATAGATTCTATTCTCTAAATAATCACTCATTTTAGTGTCAGCCATTTTTATTTTTCAGCTCAGCGCAACAAAAGGTAGATACGATTAGACACTACATATTAAATAAAAACTACCCCAGAATGTGAAAATTCAGTATCCTCTGTCTAGGCGGTAAAGATGGAAGCAACTTGGTAGCTAAATTAGCTATGTTGCATTGGAGTTCAGCTGATACCCCCAATTAAATAAATTCATTATGATAAATATGCCATTAGACCACAGCAAAACGACCGACTAGTGGGACAGCAGTGGGTTCCCATGGAAACCTAGCTACAACCAATGCACAGGCTCTGAGCTCGGGCTCTGAAGCCGTTGAAGTCAGACAGCATTCCTCAACAGAACGCAAGATAAATCACAACCACATCACTAGTTATAATCTCCTTTGCATTCAGTGCCAAAAACAATCTAATAAGTTATTGAATATGAAAAAACGGAGCTTTTCTCAGAACCTCCACTTGCCAGCGATGTGATGTACTATCAAAGTCGTTCGACATATCTGCCAAACGGTGATTTTACAACTTCTTCTACATTAGACCAGGCAATAATGAGGTGGGCATAGATCTTCAATGAGAATTGGGACACACTGAATTTACTGAAGTAAAACTCGTGAAGACACTAAAAAAGAGCTCTGTTTTATGGTAATGCGGCAACTCATTTTACTCCATATGTTATATTTAACACATTTAATATTTAACAATGATCAGTGCCTGGCCCTCCACCACTTTAACACTGAGGAGCCACATTGAAAGGAAAATAATATGCCAGTTTAGCATTTATGAACTGAGTAGTGTATGGTTATCAAAGATACAAAAGGCAGGAATATGTTTGAAAGCAAATGTTTGTATATTACAGTTAATCCAGATTTCCTGCAGCTCCTATGTCAGATAAAGTAGCCCACTGTTATGACTGCTAACAGACTCTGTAAAGTCATGAAAAAACTTTTGTTACTTGTCCACCATTACTAGCTGTGCTGGCATTTCTTCACCATCGTTTTGTTGAACGACTTAGAGACACACATAAAATCTATAGGAAAGACTGAATTAGTTGAGCTCTGTCGTGTTGAACTGGATCGACAGCTGTGCTGTTTCAATTTACGACTTCACACACACAACTGTTACTTTATTATCCTCAACAATACTGTAGTCACTTGAGTGCCACCCCAGTCCCTTGTGTGTGAAAACAGTGTGAGAGTAAAGCACCATCCGTCCCTCCAATGGATTGATGTGTTTCTTAATTGTGGCAGCGGTGTCTCTATGGTTCTTCACAAAAAGAGACAAGATAATCCCTTTTCTATCACAGTAGGATGGCTCCCCCTTGTGTTATAGAAAATCAACACATCCTTGCACTGTCCTGACTAGTTTTTTTTATCAGGATGTTGCCCTGACTGATCTTATTATCAAATAGATTTTAATTTGTCTGAACCATACAGCAGAGTTTTGTAATCTGAATGTCACGAATTTCCTCATTTTAGGATGTCAGAACAAACAGTCTTGAAGCAGCAACCCATATAGAATAATGCATACCCTTTGCTTATGGTAATCGGTAATTATTCATAATATGTGCCTGATTTCACAGAGTGAGCGCTGTAGCGTGGGCGCTCTGTCACTGCGTAACCAAATGCATTTATTTGGAGCTGGTGCTGATCAGGACATCCTAAGACATCCTCTGTCCCCACATCATCTCCTCCAGCAGAGGCATAAGCAGAGGAACTGCTGTGTGGAGACAATTCAACAGACTCAGCAAGAGCCTGAGAACGAGGTGAACAGTCAGAGGCTGGCTGCTCATTAAGTGGAGCCAAGCAGACTGGGTGAACTAGAGCTCTAACTCAGAGCTAGACCTACATAAATCAGACTCAAGGTAAATGTTAGCAGTGTAAGGTGAACAGTGTCTGAGAGCCTTTCTTCTCTGACTACTAAAACTCTTGGAGAAATGAACTGTGTTAATTTAATAGTCTACTCATTTGAATGGTATGGCCAAACGTTTAAAGAGAAATTTACATATATGCACAAACATGATTCATTTTCAGTGATAATATCTTCATCTGCACCAATCTGACTATGTCCGTAACCACTGTGACACAGCGGCAGGTGTGGCCACTGTGTCGGGTGGTGAGAGGAAGGAAAAACAACCAAAAGTTCAACAAAAAGGGCTGAAGGCCATTTAGTAGCCCCTTTTGGGGAAAAAGGAAACACAACAAATGGGCTTAACACAAAATAGCAGCGCCATCCAACGCACAAAAACACCAAACCCAAAAAAGAACCCTTTCAGCCTCTCAGGCTGTGCTTAAATAAGTGGCCTAATTAAGGCAAGTGCTCACAGCTGAGTTGATTAGAATCACTCTCAGGTGAGCCTGCCTGTTAGTGAGGCCTCTGCTGTTTCAGCTCCAGTTACTTCTCAGGCTGAGGGAGGGAACCAGGAGACTGACAGCAGTACAATGGGAGGAGCTGAGGAGCTTGCTCCTCCCTCCACCTCTCCCGGCACCTCACCATTTTAATGCATGAACTACAAACCCTTCACCCAGCTCTGTCGTGGACAAGAGTTAAAACAGTGTGTGCCAATAAAACTGAGAATATTGTTTTCAGATAGAGAATATAACTATGATACCATCCCCGAATCAACAAGCAAGAGTTGCCACTGACAATATATATAGATAAATTAAAATGACTTCCAGAAGGACTGGTGTATATGGTGGATATTTAATAACACAAAATATCATCAACAAGAAAAACATCAACAATAGCATCAGCAAAAACAATAATCCATGTTTTATTACACAACAAAAACACATTTTTATTCATCTTTATTTGTTAAAATTCAAGAAAATCAGTTAATTCAGTTAATACAGCATTTGGGAAAACTTAAGAACAGGAGAGCATATTAAAGGTTAATAGTGCATTTAAAATTAACACATATCATTACAAACACTAGTTTTACAGTTTACAAAGTGACCAGATGATTGAAATCTAACTCAAAGTCCATGCCCTGCCCTCTAACAGTCTTATAAGATCCTCTGAGACAACACTCTGACTAGGCATCAAAAGCCAAATCTACGGGGTGACATTGAGGAAAAAATAATCAATTTAGTTTGTATATATATTGGTTTGATTGGCATATATGTTGGTTTGATGTGCGTATGTATTGGTCAGTCATGTACATATACACTGGTTTGTCATTTATGACAATATTAATTTGTCATAGATCTATCTCTTAGTTTCACTGGCTCATATCGGTTTCATTGGCTCATTGTATTGCTTTGATGTACATATATTAGTTTGTCATGCACGCATATATTGGTTTTCCATTCGCGTTTCTGTTGATTTTGCATTCATGTGTATACATATCTATTGTTTTCATCCGTCACACACCTATTAGTTTGCATGCCATATTTGAGCGCTATCGATTTGATCGATCTGCCGGTATCATTGTCTGTTATTGGTTTCATTTGCTCATGTATTGGTTTGATGTACATACATATTGGCTTGACATTGACGCACATATTGGTTTATCATTTTCTTTTTTTATTGTTTTTCATTTATGTATATATTGGTTTGAGTGTCTTACATTTTGGTTTGCTATTTGCACATCTATTGGTTGCTTTCTCTTTTATATTGGTTTGATTTGCTCAATACCCGTTTACCATTTACACCTATATTGATTTGTCATTTATGTTGGCATTGGTTTTCTATTTACACACCGATTAGTTTATTTATATTGGTTTGGTTTATTTGTGTTTTGGATTAATGTGTATATTAGGTCATCATTTATGCAAATATTGGTTCGCCAGTTATCATGTCATTTATGCATCTGTTGGATTCATTGACTCATATATTGATTTGATGTGATAAATATTAGTTTACCATTAACATTTATACTTGTTTGGTATTCATACATACATTTGTTTGTTGTTTGTAGATCCATTGGTTTGTCATTCACACACCTATTTGAGTTTCATATGTTGGGTTGGTTTCATTTGATCATATTTTGGTTTAATGTGCACACATATTGGTTTGTCATTCACACATCTATTTGTGATTTACATTTGCCTTTTCATTCATGCATATTGGTTTGAGTATTGTATTATATGGGTTTGCTATTTACACATCTACTTGTTTCATTGTCTCATATTGGTTTGACTATTGGTCTTGTATTGGTTTGTCATTTAGGCATGAATTGGTTTAGAAAAAGTTTGTAAGCCCTTTGGAACTATCATGAGTTCTGCATCGATTACTCAAAATATGAAAGAGGCGGAAAGAACCCAAGGGCAGCAGCAAAACACTGACAGAAACAACTTGCAGAAGTCGTTGTTCATGTGTCCACAATAAGAAAAACACAAACAAGAATGACATTAATGGAAAGAGAGCAGGAAGGAAAGCAAAACCATCGTGGCACGTCTCAAGTTTGTAAAGGACCACCTGGATGTTCCGGAACGCTTCTGGGACAATGTTCTGTGTACAGATGAGTCAAATGTTGAACTTTTGGGCAAAAATGCACAGTGCTATGTTTAGAGGGGAAAAAGCACTGCACAGCAACACCAAAAGCACGTCCCAAATGTGAAGAACGGGGGAGGGAGCATCATGGCTCAGATCTGCTCTGCTGCCTCAGGGCCTGGATGCCGTGCAGCGATGAGCAAAACAATGAATGAAATGAAGAGACTTTACAGGAGAAGAGTCCAGGACTGGAAGATAAAGAGAAGTCGGGAGATGCGACAGGGCTCGAGTAAAGGAACAACAGAATAGTTGGGAAAGAAGAACGTGTTTTGGAACGGCACGTCCCGACCTTAAGCCAAGTGAGATGCTGTGGCATGACCTGTAGAGGGCTGTTCAATCAAGATATCCTATAAAAAGTGATGACCTAAAACAGAGTAATGGTCCAAAATCCCTCCTCGTTGTTGCGCAAGTCTTTTAAGCAGCTACAAGAAATGGTGGATAGATGCCGTTGCTGCTGAAGAAGGATCAGATTCTGTTTGTATGCAATTGTGAGCGAGATGAAGATCGGATGATATTTTATATGTAATCAATTCAGAAATACTGGTAATTCCAAAGTGTTCGTCAACTTTTTCTCACAGCTGTATACAGGAATAACAAACCAGTGCATAAGCACATCCAAACAATACGAGTGAATTAAATGAACAAAAGAGACAATGGAAACAACTTATATATGCATAAATAGCAAACCGATACATACGGTACTCAAGCTAATGGGTGTGCTAATGACAAAACAGCAGCTTTGTAAACACGAAACCAGTCTATGCATGAATGTCAAACACAAATGGCGACCCAATGAGTGCATGACAAACTAATATAATTATATGTACAACCCAATACATGAGTCAATGAAACCGATATGAGCCAGTGGAACTTAGAGATTCATAAATATAAACCAATAGATTCAGCAATGACGAATCATTGCTTTCATAAATGCCGAATCAAAAATGTCAAACCACTAGACGTGTCAATGACAAACCAATCCATACGCACATTACTCCAATTTACAAGTATATCAAACCAATATGCAGTAGTGCCAAAACAATGCAAATGTAAATGACAAACTGACATATGTGTGAATGACAATCCAATACATATGCAAATCAAACCAATATATATGCCAATCATACCAATGTACTGTATATACATGCTAAATGGATTATTTTGGTCCTAAACGGCACCCCATAGATAAGGATTCTCTTGCCTGAGAGCGGAGTGGTCTGGATCCTGGCTAAACATGTTAAGCTGAATCCTCATGTGCAGCGGGGGCAGGCACGTCCTCCTTCACTGGAGTCTGAAACAAAAAGATGGCTAGATGTAGGTGTGTGGTCCAAATGTGGGTGTATCAAGATGTAAGTGTGTAACGTCTCCAGTGTTTTCAATATGTTAAAATCCTTCACAAATCCTTCAGCTGGCTTTTAAAAACATATAAGTTAGGATAACAGTTGGGAGACTTGATGGAGGGAGGGAAATGTTTGAAGGTGGGGCTAGGTGGAGGACAGAGATGGGGTTGTGGATTGTGGGTCAGTGCCTGGAAAGAGTAGAGAATACCTTCCAGGGCAGTTTTAAAGGGAGTAGATGTGGACTAGTGGGTGGGGTTAATGGAATAAGGGGGAGTGGATTGGGTGGAGCTAAAAGGAGGATAGATGAATAGGACTTACTTGCTCTCCATCTGGTCCAACACGGTGATGGACAGCTTCCTTAAGAATGGTGTTCTCGAGCTGGAGGATGGTGAGTTGGATTTCTAGCGACTCTCTCATCTGGATGAACTGCAAAGAAAATGGTGGAGATGAACTTTATACAACACACTGATCACTTAGCATAACAGATTGATCACTCCATACAGCATGCTAATCTCTCCATGAAGCCTGTCCAAAATAGCCATGGCAAACATGCAGTTGTGTTGAAAGGGGAAATATCTTTGCCCAGCCCCACCTTCATCTGCAAGTTCTGCAGCTCCTTGCAGCTGAGGCCCAGCTCCCTCTCCATCGCCACCTGCTGGTCCCCCATGCATGTCATCTCTTCCCTCTTTTCTTTCAGCTCCTGTGAAAGAAATGCAGAGAGACAGAGGTCATGACTCTCTATAATGAAGTCTGTAACTAGCTGCAAACTGTATAACCTTATGTACAACCATATCTGGCCCTCAATTCTCTCTCATGCACATGCTGTTCCCACATCCTCCCTCTGCTTCTCTCATACATGCTGTTCCCACATCCTCCCTCTGCTTCTCTCACACATGCTGTTCCCACACCCCCTCTGCTTCTCTCACACATGCTGTTCCCACATCCTCCCTCTGCTTCTCTCACACATGCTGTTCCCACATCCCCTCTGCTTCTCTCACACATGCTGTTCCCACATCCCCCTCTGCTTCTCTCACACATGCTGTTCCCACATCCCACCTCTGCTCTCACCCGATTCTGATCAGCCAGCGCAAGAGGGCTTTTCTCCATCAATATGGCCAACACGCTTGACACCTCCTCCTCGGACAGCGTTAGGCTGCACAGCCCTGTCAGGATGTCCTGTAGAGTCATACTGGAGTCACCTGCAAGCACAGACCCAAGGAGGCATTGACTGTCACGATGGCACAGAGAGAAGGGAGACCGTCGATGTGAGTGGACGGAGCGTCCACTCCTACCTTTGTCCATCTTTTTCTGAGACTCGGTCTCGCTGCTCGTCTTCATCGTCAGCAGAAAGTCCGGGTCAAACCTTGTCTTCTTAGGAGGTGCACCTATAGCAACGCACATATGAGCAGTTTGTAGCTGACGTCTCTGTTGCGACCAACACCTCAACCAAATAACCGATTCCTCTATTGTTACTAAGTGTAATCTCCTTTGCAGGGGTGAATGTTACTTTCATGTTTTAAAGACAGACTGATGTCTCTGCTCCCTCAATACTGACTTGGAGGAAGTACTCTCACACTACTCTAGGACTGAATGTGACTGAACTGAGCCTTGTATCCTACCGTTGTGTTTCTTTTTCATAGACGTCAGGTGCACTCTTCTCTGGTGCAAGTACGGGACTCGTTTCACTGTCTCTCACAAGCTGAGAAGCCTCGACTAGCAGAAAACAAAAACTGAGACTCAAAGACAAATAGGTAACAAAAAAGATTATATACATTACACAGAAAGCACGCATTGCATAAATTGCCAATTTAGCCGTTGGGACACACTGAATTGTAACCTCATTAGTGTTACACGTTACTTAAGTGTTATGTACATGCAATTTGGCTTTAGTGCACTCTATCCCACCAGCCTAAATGCCTCAGCTCTGCCTAAATCCATATTCTGTCCTTATCCTATCTCACGCAGGGACCCTGCAGCTGAGTGCTGCTAGCTCTTTAGCTTCTGAGCCAGCGTGTGTAACATAGAGCTGTCACAGGCTGACATGCCATTCTAGAGGTTGTGTAATATATGCCATTTATTTAACAGTGTTTACATTAATCTGTGCTGTATACAGGACATTTTAAGATATTTGCATCTGTTACATATGTAAAATATTACATTTTCTGTGATGTCGAACATCATGCTTTTATTATTTATAGGAATCTCCTTACCTGTTTCACTGTTTGATCCTGTACACTTCCTTCTGGGTTCGGTAGGAGGGATGCGTGATGCAGCCCTTGGATTAGCTTGTCTGAGGAAAAACCTATTTACCCTCTTCTTCTTCCCTTTCTTTAGTCGGTTAATTATACTCCTCCATCGCGTCAGCACCCCATCAAGGTTGGTTCTCCTTGGGAAGAGGTGGACGGCCAGACAGACGAGGGAGAAGATAACAGCAAACACTGAGATCCAAAACTCCTCGTCCATTCCACTGGGATCGAGGGACATTCTGTGGAGACACGCACCTTGTGAGAGAACTTGTTCACAAGCAGGTTTCTAACAGTGTTAATTTATTGAAACAGAAGTAAACTATTGTTATAGACAAATGCATTTGATTTGCATGTATCCTGAATTCAGGAGTTCGGTGACTTCAGCTTGGTGTAAAATATGTGACATGTAACTATAAGACAGAGGAAAGCACAAATTCACCTGGGCCTGTCTCAAATGACTGTACTTCTGTCTCTTTGTACCAGAAACCATACTGTGTCAGATCACTATGGAAATGACAGTAACTTAAATTGTGTTTGGAATTAACCAAAACATTCCAGACCACTTACCTAACAACAAGACAAAACAGTGCCATTGGTTTGCAAAGCTTCAGATTAACTACATTTGAACTTCCTTCCCATTATGACATCATAGTCATGGAATGTAATTTTAGTCAAAATTAAATAAACAAATATATTTATGAAATTAATAATCAAATAGATATATAAATTAAGACAATAAACAAATAATTCAATAAGTAAATCATACTCAACTCATTATTAAAAATATTATTCCATCATACTCATTTTCACAATAATATTATTTTCATTTAATTTAATTTCATTATATTAATTAGTGAATGTCTAGACTCAGAGATGTCATTTTTTACTTCCATATATATATACACACACACACACACACACATTATATCACAGCTGTAAAACATCCATTTCAGCTAACTAGCTAATTACAGCCTTGATTCTTCACTGGATCAAGTTTGTACCTACATTGGCCATTCTCATACACAATACGACACCCTTACTTGAGTGAGTAATAGTTTGAATCTAATAAGCTATATTAAGGTAAAAATTAAAACTAATCTGATTTGCGTTACATTCAGGCACTGAATTGACAGACTAATTCTCAAATAATGGCATAAGAGACACTGAATTTGAGGAAAAATAAAAAAATATGAGGTATCTACTTACAAGTCTGAAGAATGTAACTGTCCAAGAAAATAGTGCAACACGATATTTTATTCTGCTATAATGAGCGACTGGTAAACTGGTACAACTGCAATCGATGACTAATTCAAATGACATACTAATTAATAGTTGTTTACATTTTAAGATCCCTCCTTTTGTGACATCATAGAGGCTGTAATTGTACAAATTCTTAAACCTCTTGAACATACGACTGTTGCTGGGAAACAGAATTGTGCATTCTGTCCAGTCCTATGTTCAAAATTTAGAAGAATACAAGTTTTGAAATAACAGTAGGAGTTAACAATGCGGAACATTCTATGGCATTCCAATGTTATATGACATTCCAGTGCTATTTACAATGGTACAGTATTGTATGAGGTTGAGTTTCAAGGCCACATGAGGCAAATTTTGAAAAATCTGGATTAATTTTAATTCATTGTCATAACATAATTCACATAGTGCCATTTTAGAGTTTTAGGCTGCCAAAACGCATTAAAGAAAAACAAAAACACATTTTTTAACATTCATTGAGGAATATGGAATCACATGTATAGGTTTAAATCAGGAGGGCCCTTAGTTTAGTGCTTTGAAAGAACAACACAAGCAGCTCAAAGATGATTCTGTGTGGGTGGTCTCTTTATGAAGAGCATTAAGGCCACTATCCAAGTCAAACACAGCACTGTGGTGCAGGCAGCTAGCAATTTGATTACATGCATAAAGCAACTCTCTGCATACACTCTCAATAAAAACTTGAACATGAACAATTACTCCCAATCACAATAAAAGCTATAATATCAAGTCCACTGATCTCTTTTGGTAGGTTTCCATTAGATAAACTTTAACATTTAACATCAATGACAGGAAATACATCACCACCAAATATAGGATCACCACCCCATTGTCTTGGAATAATTTCAGTAGTTTCAGAAAATGTATAGGAGGAATCTGCACACCCATGTCACCGCCACTGCGTGGTGAAAGAGGGAGAGTTTGTTATTTAGGATTATTCCTAGGCCTCTAACAGAGGAACTGATCAGAATGGGCTTTGCTGTCACCTAAAGATTGAGGGCGAGGTCTTGAGGCACACAGGACTAGGCAGGAATGTAGAGCACCTCAGTCTTAGCCAGACTGAGCCTCAGGTGATGCTTCACCATCCAAGCCTGGAGAGAAATGACAGAAGGAAGACAGGTCTGTAATTCTGTAGGACAGCAGGGTTTCAGATGCCTGATGCAGTCAATGGTCTCAGCTTCACCCTGAGGCAGGTGGGTCTGGCCAAACTGAAGAGAGAAGGCACAAAAAAATGGTCACACACACTGCTTGACTGGACAGGTGTATACGTACAGGTATACAATGTGTATATACGCTCAAGTCCATTGTGGGATACGTCCCTTACTCCATCAGGCCTCCTGCCCAGCCCAGGGTGTCCCCGCTCCACTGCTCCTCTCCAGCCTGCTCCTCCTCCAGCCTGCCGACAACATCTCCACAGCAGCGGTCCACTGTCACTCAGACACACCTAAAAGAGAAAGCCACTCAGAGATTCCTTAAAACCATAGAAAAGGATGACAAAGCAGAAACAAAACAAACAGCTACATAATCACACAACCAAAAAAACAAAAGGACCAGCCAAAAGGTAACAAAACCCCAAATCCAAAAACAAACCTAAACCAAAATACTTCCCTGTTAAAAGCCCAGCAACAGAGCCTACTCTTCCTGAATTATCCAAACAACAATTATATGTGATATAACATGGAAACTTGAATAAAAGCATTCCAAGGACTGAATCTGTTCTGAAGGCAAAAGACAGCCCACCTTCTCATTACATTAGTTGCTGTTTCTACTGTTTTTTGCAGCCATTTTACATGAAAATGCAAATGTAAAATTCATTTGAAATACTACTCTTGCCTGTAACAAGCATGAAACTGAAAAACTGCAAACAAAATCGGATATTCATTTTGCAAAGCTCATATCATTCTGAAGAAAGCATATGTTTGTGTCTTGTCAAAATGCAATTATGTGAAGCATGCTTGCAAACACTTCTGTTTGCTTTGCCCTCAAATGACTGTTCTGTGAAACAGCTTAATCCAAACTGAGAGAGCAAACAGCCCAAAGCTACATTTTGCATGTGAAATGAGTGCTGGTGAGGGCCATGCAACCCTGCCAGAAAACAATACACAGGGAAACAAATTTAGGCATTCATTACATAACGCATTTTTTTATTTCAGCCTTTTGATGTTGTAAACTAAAAATACAATTCTTATTGCAGGGATATATTGCCCAATATAATAAAATGTCTAGTAAGAAAATCTGAGATAGCAGTGACCCAGGGAGGCTATATATAATTAGCAATGCCTTTTTCCAAATAAGGAGGGTTTCATTCACCATGGCCCTGTCCCATAACACAATAGCACCTCCTCAATTGGATGTCTGCCAGTGCTAAGCACAATGGCTATACATCTATGGCAGGCAGAAGAAGCAGTTGTTGACATAAGTTTCATGAGGATGTATGTTTCTGTCTGTACCTTTTCCCATTGTGGAAGATGTTTGCAGATTTTAAACTGTTTTCATGGTATTGTATTTTACATTTTAAGGATACATCCATGTTCTTTCTTTAACATAAATGTCAATTTTTATCTTTAGGCTACCATCCACTTGATACATCTATATAGCAATGAATAGTTTAGCAAAAACTTTCCATTCATCAGGATTTTTGGAAAACACCAAACAGGTCCAATAAGACCCAAACTCCCACTATGTCACTGCATTCACATGTCTATTGTCACGACTCAGGAAGGACCCAAACGCAACAAGTGCAGAAGATAAGGCTTATTGGGGCAGAATCCAAAACTATAATCAAAAACCAGGAATAGAGTGCTCGTGACCTACAAAGTGGAAACCCATCTCAGACGAACTCCCAACAAACAAACGAACGAACAGGGTATAAATACACAAGACTAACGAGCAAACAAGACACAGGTGCACAGCAAGGCAGGTGAAAAGATAATCAATCAAAGCAGGTAACGAGAAGGGCGGGGAAACACAATGACAAGAAAAAACAAACACATATGGACAGGGAACGAAAAACACGGAAACAATCGAAAAAAGCCGACAGTAAAACAAGAAACAAAACACAGGTTTACACAGCGATACTGACAGTCTATAAGGCGCCAGAACAATCCCATGCAATACAATAGTCTTAGACTCGTAATTGGCCTAGTAAGCTCGACAATCAAAACGACAAAAACACAATGAAATTACCTAGCATTCCGTTCGAACATCTAAATAACGTTTGTTACCAACAATAAGTTGGTATTGCATCACTTACTTACACTCCGTTTCCGTATAGGGACTGTAACAACAGCCTAGCCGTCCATCAGTGATCTATCATGAATAATGCGTGCAATTAATCAGAAATATTTAGGTTATCACCTACAGCCTAAGTATTATTCAAATCACGAGAGCGTTTTCTTATTATGCAATGACTATCGTGAAATCCTGCCCTGTTACAACTTCACGGACTTGGATTTAGTACAATGAATGACAAACCTTTATACTAAATTTAATGAGACTAGTCTAATGCTTCAGGATGCGAATGGCACGTCGTCATAGTATCTCGTGCAAGTGTGCACGGGAAACTGACGAGAAAAGTGTCTCGTGCTTAACGCAAATCCCTCTCGTGAGCAGTCTTGTTTTTTCTCGTGCTCAGTAGAAATGATCTAGAACTTTTTATGTATGCCCCTGGAAGACCTCATGCCACATTTTTGGCTTCAGATTAGGTTCTAGAAAGTTCCTTTAACATCACAGTTGCATTTATCCATATTACCTTCCTGCATGCCCAGTGAGGGGGTTCCTGTATGGAATAATTTAATTATTTTCAAGCCTGTTGGCTGAGCAAGTTATCAGTGTGCATTTCCTAACAGCTGTCTAAATTATACTAGTCACTGTCACGAAAATGAATAGCCATGGATTAACAGGTTACGGTTGATATTCAGCAGTTACGTGACAAACTGAAAATATGTGTGGGTGAAAATAAGACGAATTAAAACCAAAATGTGGCTTATCCAATTCAGCTGACCACATCCTCTAAGCGATCATCATGTCATAGTCAACATTTTGGATCTTCAACATATTTTTAATTAGCTCTGGAGGGGATAAGTTATTGGTAACTTTGGAGTACATCTCAAAGAAAGCAAACCTCATCTGCCCCAGCCTTTTATTTCTCCATTGGTTTTCTTCATCTTAGCTTTGGATAACTGAAACGACTACTGTGCAGCTTGAATCCTTGGGACAGCTATATTTAGTTGAATTGACAACATTCAACCACTCTAGCTGAAACACTTCGAGAATGTCTGTTGTTCCCTGGGCTAGGCCAATTCATTTCCAGTGTAATCTCTGTTAAATAATATTTACAATTACAAATAGTTTACCTTACCTGATAGCAAGGGCTAAAGACAAAGTCTTTATGCTCAAGTATGTTTATGTTTCTACTAGATAAATATATTACCTGGCGCCTATAAATATGGTAAGAATTGCTGCCAGAACATTTCAAACAAATGAGCAAGATACCTGAGCAAGATACACACTATAGTGATCACACTAGCTAATGCCATTGCTCTTACGGCGTGGTAAATTATATGTTCTGACTAAATGGATAAAATTAATTAGTTTTGGCACTGGAAATAGCTAAATGAAAACCGTTAGTTACCTCATAAATAAGGAAACAGATGTTCCTAACAGTCATTCGTTACTCCTGAATTTTTCGGAAAGCTCGTCCATGCGGCAAATTTAGCCCATCAATTTTTAAAAAAGTAATTAAATAAATAAATAAAAGCACCACCTTGCAAACTGATGCAATACTCCTGAAATCAGAGTTTCATAAAGTGAATAGCCTACGTGGCAAATCACTGCAACGAAGTAGCTGACTGACACGCTGTCCTCGTATGCCTTGTATTTTAAACCATTAACGCAGACTGGGTTTTAAGGGATAGGGATACATGAAATGGCATTGTTTTATTTTGCATAATTTGACGATTTTTAAAGTTATATTAAAGTATAGACCGATGATGCAATACATACAGTCTGTTTCAAATCTATATTTTGTGCATGTCTTATGAATATTACCACTGTTAGATGAGAAATGGGAGGCGACTGGTCGAATTCCGCTCACATTACAAAGGCAGAGACATTCTGAGGGATTCTGGAAGCTTCTGTGTGGGTCAATATAAAGAAGCTGAATCCTGGGCAGTCGTAGCAAAGCACCAGAGAAGAACTTCAAGACCTTCGCCCAGATTAAAGGTAAAGCTTTATTTTCATTGCATTGTTTCATTGTTTTCTTGTTATCACCATTAGTTTACGAAAACTTACAACTCCGCAAACTAGTAGGCTACATATTTCATACAGCCAGGAGGATAATCTAGTCGTACATTCTGTTCCGTACCCAACTGTTGCGTACGAACAGGTACGACCTCCTGCTGCATTGGACGTTGTTTTTTATTTTGGTTGTCATAAAATATATAATACAATACAGGTATAGTCAACTAGTCTGGTCGCCATAACCAAATTTACAATACAAACTTCTGCAAATCTGTGAAGGATTACATCACCTCCGCTGTCTGTGCCAAGTTGGCAGCTCCATTCATCGTCCCACAAAAGGAAAATTAAAGGATGTATGCAGAAGGGTAATAGTTTATGTTTGTCACGTAAACATAGGCTATGTGGGTAACATGCAAAGCATTTTATATGTTAAATTGTTTCTTTCAGAACGGACGTCACAGAGACTTTCATCGCATTGAAAAGATTTCATTTCGAAAAGTGGATAAAATGGAAATAAATATGGAGACATTTTCAACTCAATACTATCTGCAGTTTCTCATGTTTCAGAACTATATTGTGGATTTCAGGCTTTATTTATTACTTTGCCTTTGGTTAACCAAAAACTCTATTTGGGATTTTAGATAAAACGTAGGCAATAAAACATCAAGAATGCTGTGTCACTTATCGGTATAGCTAAACCAATAAAAAATACTTTTTAATTAAATTGGACATATCAAAAACTATATGCACTGCAGGTAAATTAAGTATTGAATTAAAGATGAATCTACCACAAGAACATAAAATAAAAGAACATTGGTAAGAACTTTTAAGTTAACCACTTTAAATTATCAGTGCAATTACATTAAACAGTTAAATTAATCATCATTTGCTCTGTTTGTGTGTTTTCTTCTTGTCTTTTGGCTTGCAGTCAGAAAGTCCCCGTTGCAAGAAGCAATGATGGTCAGTGTTGCAGTAGTGGCCATTCTTGTTGGACTCGTGGCTGCAGAGCCCTGTCTAAGCAGGACCCTTCCGCCATGCTGTCGGAGAGCACCAACAAGCTGGGCCTCAGCCTGTATCATACGATGGTGAACGACGCATCTTTAAAATCACAGAACGTTCTCTTCTCCCCTGTGGTGCTGGCCTCTTCTCTCGGCGTCATGAGCCTGGGTGCCAGGCAGAACACTGCCAGCCAGGTCAAGTCTCTCCTGAATGTCCCGTTGCACGAGGAAAAGCTCCACATGTCCTTCTCAGAGCTGCTGGGTGACGTGAGCAACGAGGCCGCCCGTAACACCACCTGGAAGATCGGCAGCCGCCTCTACGGGCCAGCCTGGGCCAAGATAAGCAAGGACTTCGCCGAGAAGAGCAAGAAGCACTACGGGCACGACCACAACAACATCAATTTCAGAGACAAGAGAAGTGCCCTGCAAGAGATCAACAAGTGGGCCGCTGAGAACACAGGGGGAAAATTGCCTGAGATAACAACGGATTTACCTGCAGCTGAGGGAGCCATGTTTGTCAACACCATGTACTTTAAACGTAAGTAATGCATCAGTGCCTAATCTGTCATAATTATTTTACAGTAA
Source organism: Albula goreensis (assembly GCA_022829145.1). Taxonomy (NCBI): domain Eukaryota; kingdom Metazoa; phylum Chordata; class Actinopteri; order Albuliformes; family Albulidae; genus Albula; species Albula goreensis. Next base: position 6,000,074 of record CM040742.1, on the reverse strand, counting down.
TGCTTTGCAGCCTCATCGTAGGTATCATTAGGTGATTTGTTAATTGGAATTGGACGTCTCTTTTCTTGCAGCTCACTGGGGTGAGGCCTTCAGTCACACAATGGTGGACAAAAGGGGTTTCCTGATGTCCCGAACTCGCACCGTGTCTGTGCCGATGATGCATCGCACAGGTGAGGAATTTAATTAAGCGGAGTATCAACCGCCGTTGCCTGTGGCAATTAGAAAAACCTCAGGTAGTAGAAATACACCCATCGGTTTTAGTCAAGCTAAGCTACCATCGTCACTGTAAAACTATTTGAGATTGTAAAAGATAATAAATCCTTTATATATGAAATAAGCCCATTTCTCCAAATTATTATTCTATGTTCTCAAAATGTAGTTAAAGGACATTTTTGCTTGTTAGGGTCATGGAGACTCCACTGTATTTCTGTTGTCATGGTGATTCATGCTTTATCTCGTAGGTTTTTACCCGTATTATGAGGATGAGGCGAATCAGCTGCAGATCGTCGAGATGCCGCTGGGCCAGAAGCAAACCAGCTTGCTCGTCATTATGCCCTTCCATGTGGAGCCACTGGAACGGCTGGAGAAGATGCTGACAGCTGAACACCTACGCCAGTGGTCAAAAAAGCTTAAGGAGGTAGCTGTCGCTGTGTCGCTGCCCAAAATAGACCTGGATATCAAACATGAGCTGCAGGTAAGTGTCGATGTCAAGCTGCACTTCCAGTTCTGAAATAGTAGTATTTGAAATATAAACAATATAAGATATAAACGAATATGCTACAGCACAGTGTTGTGGTTATCAACCCACTAGAAATACAAGAACGCTAGCCCCGCCTCCCCCCCCCCCCTAGTTATGTAGGAACTTCCCCCACAAAAAAGAAAATCCATATTAGGAGAAACACTGACCACTCAGAGAAGTCTGTTTCGCTAAAACGTTTTTTTGTTTATGTGCAATTCTTTCCACACAGAAACATCTGCAGCAGCTTGGATTAGTGGAGGCGGTTGACAAATCCAAGGCAGATTTCTCCGGAATCACTGGGAAGAAAGACCTCCACGTCTCCAATTTCCTTCACGCCACTGCTTTTGAGCTAAACACCGGTGGCAATCCGTTTGACGAGACCGTCTTTGGTCGCGAGGAGCTGCGATCGCCCATGCTTTTTTATGCTGACCATCCCTTCATTTTCCTTGTTAAAGACAAAAATACAGATTCTATTCTTTTAATAGGCAGAATTCTCAAACCAAATGGTGACGGAAGACATGATGAACTATGATGAGCAAACATGCTTGTAGAGAGCTGAACTGAACTGTGATGGGAAATCCTTTCACCCAAGACCTGGTTTCATTACGCGATGTTAGGAGTAAATACTACTCCACAGAAGTGATGTGTAAAATCTACAGCTGCTACTGAACTGGGCAGTCCTAGTTTAGACGTCATCACAAAATCTCCAATACGAGACCAGTTGTGACACTTTTTACAGTCTTGGCTTTGGTTTTGCAGCTATTTTGTATTTCTCAGTACTTTTGTGTATCACTGTCTCAAAGCCATAAGAGAATTTTGTGTAAAATTGTGGGTCCATTTGCATTATATATAAAAAATGTTTTGTAAGGTGAGATGATGTTGTAAAATTTTGGTTGAAGGATTTATAATAAAGCTTTTTTTTTACATAAACTCATTTCAATTTGCTTACATAAATTACTCACACAGCATGGTATGTTTTTGACTTTGAAGAGTACAGTGTATAAACTGTAACTTTACCATTTTACTTACAATGGAAGATCACATGATAGGTGAAGGCAATAAAACTAAATGGTTCCTGAATGCTTATAAAAATGTTCTGTGCAAGACCAGGAATATACTGCACTGTGATGACCTCTAATACAAGTTGCCAAATACATAGAAATTAGAAACTCAAAATGTACCAACAAAAGAAGGCAAATCATATATAAAAGTTTATTACATAAATAGAATCCAGAATTCCGCAGTTGTCAGTTTCTTCTTAAAAGAAAGTAGTTTTATTGTTTTGGCTCAAAGACATTGATCACATGAAGCTATAACCACTTAAGGCCTCTCAATATACATAAGGGAAAAGGAAGTTGGGTTTCTTATCACATAACAATCTTGGTTTTACCTGCTCAGGGCATTAATTTGAAGTGAATGGGACCATTTTACTGTGAGCAATAACCAGAGGTGTTTAATGGAATATACTTCCTCACAATAAAACCAAGTGTGGAAATTCAATACATGAACATACTTATAAATACAGCAAGATTGCCATGTGTCCATTCTGAAACCAAAATTAATCTATAACTTGTTAATCACTTGTTTTAAGATACTTAGAGCTCTTATATGAGGATATTGCACTCAGATTATCCTGCCACAATAAATTGGTGTGAAACCTCAAAACAGATGGACACCATTTCTTCAAACAGCACAACTATTCGCAAATCTTCCACATTTTCATCCCACACAGTAGTATATTTAAACGCTTCTTACTGTGGTAACAAATTCAATCGAACCTTCTTTTCCTATTCTTTATTTTGGCAACATGAATGGCTGCTGCACAGGTAATTTTCCAAAAATGTTACCATTTACAAAATAAACCTCTTAAGACTTCAAAATGTAGCATAGCAGGTATTAGACACAGGAGAAATTTGTAATAGAGGTCTTAAATCTTTCCAAAGTGGCCTTAGCTGAACACAAGAATACTGTATCCTGAAATGCAAAATAAAGACACAGCCTTTTTAATTTTATTTGGCTAAGTGTCTATAGAATTATCTCCAGAAAAAGATTAAATGGCAACCATAACTAACCCGTCACTTTCATAAACAGTGATCCAGTATTTTGCATTCCCAGTACTACATTACAGCAAAAGAGGTAACACCAAATAAGCAGACACGTAAAAATAGTCTAATCTAAGGTAAAATAGCAACATTCATTTAGGTTGTTGCCAACAGGCAACTCCCTGGCCACTCGATTAAAATCGTTGTGTTGCGTGTCTGCGGGTTCTTGAAACAACTTCTGAACACTGTGTTCGGCTCGGACGGGCGTTAGCCCATGTTTTTGCGGTTGCCGTAGCCTCTTCGGTGGGTGTCTTTCCAGTTGTCCCAGTCGCGGGCTTTCTGCAAAGCCTCCTCATCGTCGTTCTCGATCTGCCGCTCCTTCTCCTCCCTCTCCCGCTCTTCGTTATCGATGTCGGCTGGAGAAAGGCAGGGATGTCTTATACCCACAGTCAACTTTGACCAGGAGGTTAAACGTTATTTTATACAGAGTCCAGATTGCTCACCTGCACTTCGCGGAATTCCTTGGTCAGGGAGCACTCCTTGCTTCCTGTGCTGCTCGTACCAGTCGTCCACCGTCATGGTAGGCAGGCTGGGATACCCAGCACCAAAGACTCTAAAAAAGAACAAATAGGAATACTTTAACCGTGCTGACCATGTTTTTTTTTTGGTTGTTAATTATAATGAAGGAGTGTTGTATACCTTGCTTGAACAGCATCTTTTGTAAGAATGAATGGTTTCATTGGAGGCCTCTGCTGAGATTGAGATGGCTTTGGTGGATTCTAAACATTTAAAAGGAAACGGGACACAAAAAGATGAAATCAAGTCGGGATAACAGAATATACGCAATTTTGTCAGTCCATAGTGAACCATGCCCATAAATATACACCAGTTTTGAACTGTTTCAGAATACCTGCATCATTATTTTCCATGCCAAAAACTGTACCTGTTTAAATTCATCCATCCTCTTCAAAATCTCCATTTCCTGGTCAATGCTCTCAATTTCCTCAAGAGCAATGGTGATCCATTTCCTGACGTTGAGCAGGTAAAAGTCTCGAATGGTTTCATCCTCAGCTTGCCCACTCTCAACCGCAGCTTTGACTTCGACAGCTTGGCTTCAGTGTCTTTCTTCTGTTTATATCTGGGATGGAAAAATGATAACAGCTATGAACCTTGTGTGCCCAGACAAGACTGACTTCAAAAAAAGATGGAATATGTTAGCATGTCTAATTGGGTTTCAAGCTTTGGCCTTTCATATATTGCATTACAATGTATGAAAAATTAAATAATTTGTCATGAGACTGCATTCTGTTTTCATTCTGCATTTCCAGATAAATTTAACAGGTTTCAAAGAACAGAATTGATAACAAGCTCTACTGGGTTTTAAATCAATCAATCAATCAATCAATCAATCAATCAATCAATCAATCAGGTCAACATTTCTAAAGACCACATAGAATTTATTCAAGCTATTGTCTCATTACTTAGAGCTGCAGAAGAAATAAAGACCCCAAAGACAACCAAACTAAATACATGCATGCTAAGGTATAATTAGATAATATTAAAATAAATGCAATCAGTCAGAGTGCTGAATTGTTTGATGTAACTATTAACTTAATATCTATTCTATTACGGAAAGTCAAATTTTCATGGCTGTTTTGGGGAATAATGTCTGGAATGGAATGAAAATGTAAATATACTGAGCAATTAAGAGGGTAAATTAGTTAGCAAAATAAACCTTTCAATTTTGGCTTGTCTCTGTGTTGCCATCGCAATCAAATCCGGAGGGTTGAAGGATGGCCTAGGTCCACTGCCCTCTTCCTCAGGTGTGTCGGCAGAATTCTCCTTTGTTTTGGGAAGTTCAAACTTCATTATATTGTAGTCTTTGCATCTTTTCAAGAAGTCCAAAAAGTAAACCCTAGCCCTTTGAACTTGTTCCAGGCGCTTTGCCATGTTCACTTGCTTCATTGTCAGGCCTCCGAGAAGAGCAGGCAGCATCAGGTACTTGAGATCTGCAGTAGCAATTTCCTCAAGTTCTTCATTTCGACTGCAAAATAAAATGTGAGAATGATGTTGCAAGAACAAGTTGACTGACATCCTGACCAGCACCTGTAAATCACATTAATAAAATGTGCGTTGTTTGCATATGTCATTAAATGCTAGCAACTTAACTGTTAAGGCCAAACATTAAAATATTAATCTATTAAAGCAAAATATATCAATTCCTCCAAACTCACACCAGACTGTCTCCATGACATGTACTAATTCACAAGGCTTGGTACCACTAACACCAAGGCCAGCATGATGTTCCTATGACGCATTAAGGATAACTCTCATTTAGCACCCATTCCAATTATTTCGGTGTGTTCTACTAAGGCAATTAAGATCGCTAAGATTTAAGTGCAACTGTATTTAAAGTATCCCATTACTTAGATAAATAACTACTATCATCGTCAGATAACTGGCCACAAGTTACATTTACACAGTACAGTGAGCTAACGATAGCTAGGTGCCCAGCAAGCACACCACTTCTAGTGATAGATGAAATAAAATACTGCATGGTATTTTAGTAACATTACACATTCAACCACGTTCAGCGAAACATCCAGATCTACTAAACAGAATCAAATTTACCACTACTAACGTTTCAAAACAGTAGACAATAGCAGGCTACTTTATACCTGAACAAGTCGAGCTGAGCGACCATTCGTGTTGCCTCCTCTAACTGTAACAACCCACGCTTTACTTTAACCTGTACAGGGTTAGATCCGGTGGGTTCGTTCGTGCTATCGACATCCTCGAATAATTTCCATCCGCGATCTAATAAGTCAGAAAGTTTCGGCGACTCGGACTCAGAATTCGAGTCTCGCTGGTACCTTCAGCAGCTGCCATTTTATTTATTCCTGTGTACTCTGTTGTCAATACGGCATGACTACTCTCGGGTTCCGTAATTTCCGGAACACAGCGGAAGTGTTTAAGCTGTTCTGCAAAGAGAGTGGAGGGCTAGCCAATGGTTGTCATCGGTTGTCTGGCGTCATCGAGTTATGGACTTCAAATCCCAAGATGCTCATGAAACTAAGAAAAGACATAACACTATATATAATCTTATTTCCAAAATCAGTAAAAATGGGTTGACAAAAAAAATGATTTCATGACTTTAAATTATAGCTAATTATGCATATGATCCACCTGTGGAAGAAAAGTTGTCAGAGATAATTTGAATGGAATAAATGGGACATATGTGTCATTCTATAAACCAGGAAAAAACATTTGGCTATAGTCTTATCTCCAAAATGAGGAAAAATGGGTTGACTCAAAAAAAAAAACTGTTGATTTTATGACCTTAAATGATAGTAAACCACATATATTATCCTTCTACGGAAGAAAAAATTCTCAGGGATTATTTGAATGAAAGTAAATTGACATATTTGTCATACTAAAAATCAAGAAAGGCTCATGTGAATCTATAGGTCTCCCTGTTTTACATCACCTCTTAAAATAATTAGCAGTTTTTACTCTTTTCGGGAGGGCTGCACAATGAAGAGAGGCATTGGTCCATCTGGGCTTTATTATGTATCATGTGGCTTAAAAGAACTGGAGGCACGGCAAGTGGGTGCAATGATTTTTTTTATGTTCCTCAAAATGTTTCAAGAGATAGCTTACATATAACAAATACAGAATAGCTTATTTTATTTAAGGTGAGGAATGGTTTTAAAATTGAAATCCAAATTGCAATTGCAGGCTAAAGGGCACTGTTTTTACCATTAGGATATGACTAACTCGGATATGACATTTTTTTAGACTTTCTCAGTATTTGTTTTACCATTTGTTTGCTAATAACACTATTACATTGCTCATAGTAATGATTATTCCATGATTTTTCAGTAGTTTCTGCTCTAACCAGATGTGCCTTGTCATTTGACCGGGCACAACCTTGGTAAGATAAAACAAAAGCACCAAAACAGCTTACAAGACATTACAGAGGATACAAACCAAACCTTCTCAAATGTTCATTCAGTAAAACATTGGTCTACTGTCAAGTACATTTCCTCCAGAAGTCATGCATCTTATCCAAGATTCCACAAGGTGGCGCTGCTAGCACACAGGGATGGAGCACCAAATAGAAACGGCATCAGATCCGGATTCTATCCGTTACACTGTTTGAAAATATATGAAGACATTTGAGGTCACATGTACATAGAAATTTTACTTTGACATAATCAGAATTTTCAACCAATTTTACACATAAAATACACCTTCTTAGCATTTTCACTGTGATTACTTCAGTGCTCAAATGAACACCAAAGTAGCTCTGTTTTTTTAAGGCCAGACAGTCGATTTCAGAACTAATGAAAAAACAATGGCAACAGCCATATTCATTACTTCAGATGGTGGAAAACTGCAGTTTCAATGTTCCCTGGTCATGACACAGATCATTACAGCTTGAATTTGTATCTGTCACAAAATCAACTCACCATCTCAGAAAACCCAGAAGGTGCACTGGTATATGTCTTCCTTAATCCATTATGTATTCACTCATCCTTTTAGAGAGGCCTTAGATGAAAATAATAAGCACTGTTAGATGTATAGGTGACGGACACTATTACATCCTGTCCTACGTTCAGAATTTTGGATTGTGATAGCCTTTCTGTGCCCTCTAAAATTCGAATTGTTTTCAACAAAATGCCACAATTAAGTGACAATCTATTAATGTTCTGTTGTTCAATGCATATTCAGGTGAGTGAATGACTGATGCATTGCTTTGTTTGTGTGACTTGTCTGGAGAAAGCTTCTAGTTTACTTGCATTTCCTCATTGGTAACTTGTAACCTGTAAACAGCGGAGATTAAATGGAAACATGCAGTCTGTTAATAGTTGACTGACACAAGGTTTTGTGGCTCTGGGGTCATATGTGAATGTGTTACAAAGATAAGAATGACCAGTTTTCATGAAGACGAACCTTGCATGTTTTCATGCAAATAAAAGCCAAAACTGCATCCAAACTTGTGAGCATGTCAGTTCAGTTGTAACTGATTAACCTATGTTTCTTCAATTAAATATTTGTCTGCTGTTTACCCATGATGCAATGCTGAATATTTATTCCAAGTATAGAAAGTGAGTATATTGGCTTAAAAATATCAAAATGTGTTTGAAATCTATGTAGAATTCCATAGTTCTTCCTTTCTGGAGAGTGTGTGTGTGTGTGTTGAGTGGTGAGGGGGTAGGAACTTTGAAGTTATTTTTCCTGGAAGAGACCATTTGCATTGTTCTACCGTCTGGGACATCAAGGTGGTAAATTGCTGCTGAGCACCAATTTGTAACAATTGTTCAGAATGACGGCTGTAAATCAGGTGAAAATAGCTCCCAGGGACTTAGAAATGAGGATCAAATTCCTCAGCTGATGTCAGCAGTGAGTGAAGAATGTAATGTCAATGCGAGACAGAGGAGAAAGATCCACCGCCTCACTGTGCTGTATCAAGGGCCTTGTTTCTGGACATCTTCCAGTGAATCGCTGAGGCCCAGAGTGCAGTCAGTAGAGCTGTGGTATCCCCCTTTAAGAGGGTGGAGGCTCTATCTGGATGCTTGCCTCTATTGTGGAAACTAACAGAGCCATTATCGGCAAGTGGATTTGACCAGTCTTCCGGCACTTGTGTCATCAGATTTGTTAGACTTTCCCCGGTTTGTAAAGCTCATTTCCTTTGTGCAGGTGTTCATCTGAGCTGTATCTCAGCCATGGCCTTACTTCTGCAAGTCATGGGACAATGCTCAGCTCAACAATGGCTGAACACGATCTTCGGAATTCGGAGTGCGTAGGCAACCTACCTCGACTAATCTTCAGTAAACGTAACTGGAGGCTCAATGTATCCCTTAAGCCTGGTGGTACATTGGGTCTGTGACTCCAGTTCTCAACTCCATGGGATGGATGAGTATCTTCATGGCACGCAAATTCTATCAACCTGCTCAGTGCCATCAGATCCTTCTCCTGTGAGAAACAAAATGTTCACTCCAGAACAAGAATTGACAGATAAAACTTGCCATGACTGAATAGGCCTGTTCAACTACGAATGTAATTTTCCCGATTTACATATATTCCCAAGAAATGTACAAATGACATTGTGACTCCTTTCAAACAACACTGATATTGTGTTATGCTGTTTCAAAGGGGTTATAAAACGTGTTTTGTAATCTATCCCAGTATTTGATTTTTTTTTTTTCAAAGTGAATCGGGACTCAGAAAACTAGAACTATGTGAGATCAAAACTTTAGTTACTGTGCTGTCTGCTCTGCATGCAAATATTTACATTCTGTTGGTATAGTTAGTAATTATTTGCATCTGACAGCTCCCTTATTCACATGGAATTACAGAATATTACAGCAGACAGTATTGGTACAGATGTAAACTGGTTGTCCTGTGCTGAAAATACATGTCATTGGTAACCCATGGACCGGCATTTCTGAAAAGTCTTCAGGATTCATCATGCAAAATCTGGATTGTGTAAGTATTAGGATGACAAGGCTTGCCTGGGGAATTGTCTTGACTGTGGCATCACTGAGCTCAATCCGAAATACAAGGGTACCAGTGGTGTGTATATTGGGGGTAGGGATACCTTCCACTCTGGGAAGTAAATAGAAACAGAACACACAGCAGCGTTGTATATAGGCTTTACTTTAACTGTGCACGTTTTCTGCATTTTGGCAAATCGTAAGGGATAGTTGGTGGATTGATAGCCCTTTATAAGACAAGTGATGTACACCCAAATGAAAAAAAAAAGTTATTTGAGCAGAATCACCAGAAAATGTCAGATGTTTGATGACACTAAAGGACACTGTGAAATTAACATTATGCTTTTAACACAGAAATAATCTTTAATTCATTTTTTTAAAATTATCCCTACTGAATGGTAGTTCTCTTCTCATGCACCCAAAAGGGAGGACTAGAGGGGACAGCCTGTAGTCTAGTGGCTAAGGTACATGACTGGGACCCCTGAGGTTTGTGGTTTAAGCCCCAGTCCAGCCACAGCAAGAACATCATCACTGTTGGGCCCCTGAGCAAGGCCCTTAACCCCACATTGCCCCAGGGGGGATCGGCCCTTGGTTAACCTACTCAACTGTAAGCTGCTTTGACACTGTACACATCAGCTACATGTCTATAATGTAATGTAATGACTGCCATGGAACATATAACATGTCTGTCTTTAATGATTCTAAAAATGCTAATTTTGTGGTGAACTAATGTTGAACCGATACATTCCATGAAGTTTTCTATGCTCATCCTGGTGAACTGGACCCTAAAATAAGCAGCTACATAGTTTACCCAAGTCATCTAATAGGATGCCTTACTCTACATTTACCTTTGGGTGGCCACTCTAACATTCCTCTCAGCAGAGCCAGTTGGTCGTTGTTGTTTTTGTAACAGTCACTAAAAAGCTCTAAAAAATAGCCTGGCAATGTGTGTGAACATGGGGGCATAAATAAACAAGTGTCAAACTACGAGTCACTCAGTTGCTCTAATTAACTTCCATAGAGGAAGGAGCCAAGGAACTGGAGTGTTGACAGTCTAGTTTGTGTGGATTAATGGGACACACAGATACCCTCATTTGTGAGCTTGATTGATTTTGGCTTTATTTTGAAGTACAGCATGCAGTTTTGAATAGACCGCACTGGATAATTTCCCAAAAACCTACGCCCTTCAAGTAAACTTTGATATAGGATGTTATCAGAACTTCAGCTTTTTTTTTCAACAAGCACCTACAATCTAGAATGTGTACCATATATGAAATTATAATCATTTGTAAGTGCCAACTGAGCCAGACCAACATTATTCTCTGGAATCACACAGTGAAAAAAAAAAAGTGAAAACCATTTATTTTTGATCTGTCCACTTTTGCCTTTTGGGAGGTAATTAAGAGTTAAATGTTTACTCTTTGCTGAAGTACTGTTTTGAGACTATAAACACAGAAAGAGGGAAATGGAGCCTTTAAGTGCAATTAATCTTTTGGTAGCTCTGGTTTATGCTTTCTGCTTTTACAAACCGAGCCTCTAGTCTTGGCCGAGCTCTGTGAAAGCTGTTCATCGCTGACTATAACCCAGAGCTAATGATTTTACATACCCTAAGGGTTGTACAGATTTCATGGGAGTGTGGGATAGATTTCATAGAAGGCAGAGAGTCTAGACCGCTAAGACAGATGGATGTGTCTTAAGCTCCATGTAAACCTGCCATTTTAGTTTTACATTATAATTACTGCATGCATAACTGAATTACTCTCTGATTTCTAGAGCTGTTTTATTTTTTATATTCCTTCATTTTGATTGAAAGAATTCTTTTTTGCTATCCATTTCTGTACTCCATAGCGTACAACGCAATATTGTATGCAATGGGAATTTGTCCTAAGCCAAAAAAAAATTAATGAGGTTTATCCTGCTGAAAAAACCTAAAGTCTATGTGGTGGGTAGGTTGTATCTATTAGAAACCTCTTTCAGAATCCCTTCCCAGCAGAAGCTAGAGTTGAGAGAAGGCTAACATTTACCTGTTTAAATGGCAAAATGAAAGGGGTACAGGAGATGATACTCAGAAATGCCACCAAATATATGTTAATTAATCTTGTAGGTGATACATAGCCAGTAATCATAATATTCAATTTTAAAAGTTTGCATGTAAAATATTTAAGGAAATGGTTTCAGATTTACCCATCTATGTAATCTGTCCTGCAAATCTATACACAGCCATGAGCTGTCTGCATTCCCATTTCCCAAGACTGGCCAAATGGTCTTTGCTGCTTTGTTGTTAGATACTTGTAAATGGTTAAAGGATGGCAATACCATTCACTGGAGCTTGACCTTTTAATTAGAATTAGCCTGGCACTCTCATAATGAGAGTCTTTTAGCACCTTCATTTTGAGGATTTAGCGCAATGAAAAATGGTGTTGCATATGCTTGGGCCAGACTGAAGTTTGAATACTTCACCTAACCCTACCATAAACTGTTTACTGCTTTGATTGTCCATAAGCATGTAGGCCGCATATAAGAATGGCAGCACGCATATGGCGAGGCAATATTTAACTCAGGCCACGGCAGGCATTGATGGATCCAAATGGCAATCCAAAATGTCACATTTGCTGTAACAGGTCACATTTGCGAACTACACAAACACAGATCATTTGCTGTCAGTTTCAGATGGATCCCCAGCTTGAGAAAACTGTTGTTTGAGGGAAATCTGTTTTTAGAAACCGTACTGCCGTAATCTGCAGTGTAGGTTTAGCTCTCCTGTTATGTTGCTAATTAGCTCCCGCATTCCTGAAAATGGCAACAGTTTGTCTTCGTCACAGAAATAAAAAAGGACGTCCTCCTAATTGCCATGGAAGCTCTCCAAATAACTGGCTTGTTAACAGAAACAAAGACTTTGCTATCTGACATTTCACCCTTCGAATGTTTGATGCATTGCTGGGCTTTTGTTTTGATTGCGACTGTGCTGCCTAATCACTGGGTAGAGAGGAACAGCCACATTAACGTTCAAACATGTTTTTTTTTTAAGCAATATCATTTTTGCTTAAAATAACTGTCTTTAGAAGTATATTACTGTAGCGGTAAAAGGTCTCAGATTTTCCTCAATCTAATCAACTTTATCAGTCAGCACTGTGAATAAAAGAGTGTGGGGAGTGGAAGATAAATGCTTGAATTCAGATGAACTTTTGTGTGGTTAAACTAAACAGCCAGATACGATTTGTTTAGAGATATTTCTCATGGGATATTTTTATATTCTATTCAATGATTGTTGTGTGGCCGCTTGATTCAGTGGTACTACAAATGCATCAAGATAAACAGATGCATTTTATAAGATAAAATAAGATCTCAATATGCAGTGAATGACTAGGCTTTCATATGATCTTAACGATGATGAAGGGCTCTTTAATCATTACAATGATGGACATGGCTAATGGGCAAAATGTTTCCAAAGTGAATTCAAGCTTTACATGCGTTGAATTGTGTTTTTCTTGTTTATCTTGTTGGAATATTCATTCAAAAATTATCATTTATTTTGAGATGTTAATGACAATTTGATAAGTTTGGCATTTGTTGTTGTCCATTCAGAATGGAATTCAAAGATGAACCCTTGTTGTTCTTGGATGTGCAAACAATACTGAAAACACGGCAAGAGAATAATTGTTGCGTTTTCATACATGACCTACTCAAGTATATGTATCAGATGAAACTCTAATCTATGAGTGAAAAGTCATGGTGACTCTGTGAACTGTTTCCCCGGTTTGGTTTACCTTGGCTGGGATATTGCTGCTCTGACCTCCGCGTATAGCTGTCACTGAGATGGGCCACTGCTTCCAAAGGCACATGGGTTATTTTAAGACGTTAAAAACAGTACACCCCTGACAGGAAAGGGCTTTTCTTAAGTACCTCTTTCAGCTGACCACCACCCCCTACCCTTCCGGCAACAAGTGAGCAACATTTGTTTGTATCACCACAGAGGACCAATGACCAACTCAACAGTCATTCAGTCTGTTTGTGCAAAGGAAGGGATGTTTTCCAAGATGTTTTTGTCCCCAGTAACTCCAGAGTAAAGTAATATGTAGGCTTAGACAGCCAAAAAAGTAGAGCGTATAGGGTAGAGTGTGTTGGGATTGGTTTAATTGGGGTGTCTTATTCCATGTGCGTGATTAAGAAACACAAAGCATACATTTCATATTTACTCTTAGGATATGCACATGTAACATCTTAATACCTCACAAAACTGCTAGATTCCAAATAACCCAAACTACTATAAGTAAACTGGAAGTAATTTCAGTGTCTCCAATTATTTGGGTAAAGAGGCAGTTGTCCAGCTCTGGATAATTTAATTCATTTAGCAGGTATTTATAAAGGTCTGTCCACATAGGTTTACACCAGGATTTTCAGGACATTACCTGCAATTCAAAGCAAAAAATACAACATTTCTTAAAATACAAGTAGCACTACATCATATGTGGTTGGAAGTCCAAGTTCAGTAATACATGCACATGTTTTTAAAAAATTGAAAGGATTCACATGCTGCCAAACACCAAAATTTAATACCTATTCCTTGGAATGATCATGAAATATGGATGATATTTTCCTTATTGTCTGATTCTGGTTAGCATCAGGCTCCTCAATACCTTACATCAGATATTGAATTATGAGTAGCTAAATGTGTTTTGCATGTTTTTCTGTGACCCAAAGTTATATAGTGGCCAATAATTTTCCTCAGACAGGTACATGATGAGAAGAATATGTGAAATATATGTTTGTTATAGGTTGTCGCATCATATTTAACTTATTGCTCCTGTGTGTTGTTTGTGTTGGGGCTTTTGTGAGTCTTACAAGAGATCTGGTCTGTCGAGGAAAAAGGCCAAACAAGATACATTAAGTTTGAGTGAAGAGCTTCTGTTTTGAAGCTTTGATAATACAATTGTTCAATTTCAGAATGTCTTAGTTTTGATACATGTATATCCCCCTTCTTAGTTTTCAGTATATCCCCCTTTTGCTTTAATGACAGGGTCCACTAGACTCCACAAGTTTGAGCAAAACCTGGTGATACATGTTATCGCACGGTCTTTAAGTGTACAAAACTGTCTTGGCCTTTAAATGTCCCAACAAATATTTGATGGGGTCTGACCTTTTCTACAAAGGGATCGACAGGGTCAGGGTCACACATTTGCTTAAATTTGACCTAGACATTGTGCAGAACCTTCAATATTTCTTCTCCATTTCAGATGTTATAACTGTTCTTTGTTTGAAATGTTTCAAAATCCTAAAACCTTCTGATTATTTCCAGGTTCACATGAAAAAGGTTTGGGAAAATAATGTTCAGTGTGGTCTCAGACTTTTGGACCCCTCTCTACATTGTTCGAGAATTTGTTTCTCCTCTGTTTCTTTATGGACGGCCCTTCCTCTTCCATTTTCTTCCAGAGACCTCTAGCGGGAAACAAGCCGTCTCAATAAATTAAGAGTATCAGGCAGGAGCATGAGGAAGAGATTTCCTGGAGCAGCTGAGGTGTGTCGGCGAGGCTGCGGTTCGCCCATACATCTGTTGGCGAAGGACGTTTTTCTCTTTTTCCTTTCGCTGTCAGAGATACTCCCTCGTACTCGAGCAGATTTCCCCCGAAGAGGAGCTCAGACCCCTTCCTGTCTCGAACGGCGATGGCGAAGTTGAGTGCCCGGGCGGAGGGGCCGACGCCAGAGATGTCAAGAGAGATCCCTTCATCATCTTTAAAATCTTAACAGCATGGGGAAATCAGGTTTAGGTTGCAGTCTGGAAAGGAGTATGGCTAGAGAGAGAGACAAATCGTCTAAGAGAGACGGCCTTGTAGCGAGCAATAATGGGATATACAGACAGCCCCATAACTACTGTTACTTATCTTGTTTGCACAATATCAGCTGGCTGGAAGCCATTTTTCATTTTCCTTATGCATTATCTGTCATGATAATAAACAGTTTGTATAAATGATGAGTAAACTTACCAATTCTACGATTGCAATAATCTGTTTCTTGTAATTTTGTGTTAAGTGGTGTCTTAATTGTTTGGGGAATGAGCAAGAGGAGTGGGAATTTTACCATTGGAACAGTATTATGTGTGTCGGTATCATTTTACTTCAGAAATGAAATAAAAGATCTTTCTTTATGAGGACAATTGAAAATAACTTAAATTGTATGTGCTGAATCTTACACTGAGAGAGCACTTCTCAGTCCGTCCTCATTGCAGGATCCCCCAACTGGCTAAACTAATTTAGAGAATGCGATTTTAAATTTGGAAGCAGTAAACACCTGTTTCTTCCACAGTGTGCCTTCTGGCTGGCTGAGTCGGAGCCTAAATGTGTGAGAGAAATATCTGTGGCTTGTAAATCTTTGTCCTTACATTAGCATCTAAATACATGACCTCAATGCAAAGTCCTGTTTCTTACATTCATTGATCATAGCTAACATGCATCAGGACAATGGCTGTCAACTCTTCCCTCTGTTCTGTGGTTATACATGATCTATTACTGTTTAACTTAACCACACCGTTTGTCAAAGTATTTCTCTGCTGAGATCTGTCCTGTGCTGTCCAGTTCAAAGAACATCTTTTTGACGTGTGCTGTATTGAAAATATCACGCGGATTCTAATGCTGAGAGCTTTCAATGGTTTAGGACCGTACTCAGTGTTAGGGGGCAGACTTAACACTAATTTGCATTTCTTGCTAAGTCGATCTAACTTATCTGTATGATTTCTCGGAGTTAGTTTAACTAAGTGAGACTGGATCAGAGGTTTAACAATATCCTGAATCAACCTGGAGGCAGTTGATTTGATACTTGCTGAGTATTCACTGTTCCCCATTATCTTGACCTAAGAAAAGCCATGAGGCTCCTCAAGTCCTCTCTGGCGAGCAGAAATTTTTAGAATACTTGCTGGAGGATCTGTTAGCACAGCTCATCACCTCCCAAGGTGAGGCGCCTGCGTTTTAAGGACAAAATTTACTACAGGCCTGGTTAGTGCCAAACTCAACATTTCCAAGTGTAAATTTCTATGACCTCTACAGGTTCCATGTGTACTATTACATTAATTTATTGCCTGAGAAAAACTGCTTAATATGTACAGGAATTTGGTCCAGTACTTAATCTCTATGGTAATAGTGTGGCTCGGACATGATATAAGACAGTTTTGTGCTCTGCCTGTCAAATATCTGTGACTGTATTTATTAGCTACATAAAAACTTTATTGCAGTAACCACCACAGCTAACATAACACAAGTACGTTTCCCAGTAGTTTTTAAACTATGAGAAATAAATCATTTACCAGAACCTACAACCGCCATGTCCACCATTAGTTTTACATGAGAGGGAAAGAAGCACTTTTGGTAGTTCTTTTACAAAACAGCATTATCTTAAGCTAACAATTAAAATGTGTTCTGTAAATACCTTGCCTTTGATTTAGTAACAATGGGTAGATAAGGTTTAACTTAAGCACAGGGTGTCTTCAAACAGTCAGCAGAAAAGACCATTGGGAAAACACCCCCATCTTTCTCTGTGAAGTCTGAATTTCCTGCTTATCTCTAGTTATTATGCTGTGATGGGCTCTCTTATCATTGGAAAGGACTTCATCTTGGAGATATGGCTTCTAAAGTTAACACTGGGACAAATTTATTGAAAGTGGCAGGAGATGTCAATCAGTCCTTCTTCATCTTATCTCTGTTGACACTGACAGAGTTGCCTTTTGTCTAAATTGGACAGATTTTCTTTGTGTGTAGTTATAATAAATATTTGCAATGATGGCATCTGTGGACCTTTGTATACATCCACTAGGTGGATGCGGTTTAGCTTTAACAAATCGTTTTTGATTAATTCAATGTATGTAATTAACAAAGACCTTATAGGCTACTGTGACTTGTGATCACAATCAATATTCTTCAAAGCAGTCATATGAACGTGTTTGAGCTTATCACTGATCTTTTACTTGGAATCTTTTACAGAAATGTGCAAGAGATTACTCTGTAATGTAATTTTTTTTAATGTATAGTTTTGAGTTAAGTATATTCATTATTTATTTATCAAAAAAAATAACACAGAGAGATACTATGTCAGCAATCATCTTGAAATTCTTCTTAGTTGTTCCTCTCCATTTGATGGCTCTTCATGATTCATGTCATTCATAGTGAATCAACAGGGGAAATGAAACTGTGAAGCCTTAAATTAATTTTTTCACACAAGCTTAAGTTTCAGGGGGCATCATTCAAACCAAAGGGAAGGACAAAGCACAGTAAGATTCACTCTTAGTTAAAGTCAACGTCTTTCAAATTTGGAAATGGTTCAAAATAAAAACCAATGCCTCCCTTAATATCGGTTTGGTGTAAAATGTATTAATTAATTTCAGATTTTACTATGTTACCTTTGTGGGCCATTGCAACAGGAGAAAGAGATCCCATCTTGAATAAATCTGGGTTTTAAATTTAATTTAACATTGAACATTTGTGGGCCACAAAACACTTTACCAGATTTGGCCATTTTTTGAGAAATTGAAGAGAGTTTGAGAAACAATCTACTGAACTGTGAACTTACACTTTTTGGTAAAAGTTCCTACAAATGGTCATATTTTCAAACCACTCTGAAAGCTAAAGATATGGTCCTATAGGAGGCTCAAAGGTTCTTCACTGAAGCCTGATATTCACTGATACCTTAGTCACGCTCAAACTTGTCTGTTGTTGATTTTGCTGTTCACTATTTTTTTCAAGAAATGTACATTCAAAATACATATTAGTGAGTATAATATGTATTGCTGGGGTAATTTAAGCAACATAATACAATACTAAAATTAAACATTTATAAATACAATAATTTCCTCTTGAAATAGTAATTCTAAACTACTATTGATACTTATCATTCCTAAATCATACAACAGTTAAAATGGCTCTGTGACTGAAAATAGGCACTACTGCAGTTTACACAATATAGTTATATGGTTTATAGAACACCGTAATACATTTCAAAACAATGCAATATGGTGAAACAGTAATATACACATAACAATTGCATGGCAAGCATATTAAATCAGCTGGCTCCTGCATAAGACATACTTTTGATTCTTAGTGGCCTGATTTAAGGGTTTTATCAGTAAAAAAAAAAGTGCTTCCTGTCCCCATGTAGTGTAGAGTTACTTGAACACTCATTTTCCCAGACAGCCTTTTACCATAAACTTAAATACTAAATAAATAAACCTTTGAAAGCTCTTAGAAGAATGGTTGAAGTAGCTGATAAAAGACAGCATGGTACCTATTAGGCTAGTCCTAAAACAAATGAGTCTACTTTGATGCTGACAAGATCCTTAGTGATTTGTAGTCTGTATGTGGGAGACTGGCATGACTGGAAGTGTAGAAGAAAAGTTCCCAGGCCCAAATTAAATTTGGTTCACTGTACTAACGTTGAAGCAGTGGTGCTGTTCAAAACAGTAGTAAATTCCTTTATAGGTATGTTTAAAACAAACTGCCTTGAGACTGGCCTAGAAAATGGGCTTACTTTTGGTACCCTTGTTTCATTTCACTCCTAAATGTCAGGAAATAAATACAGACAATGCCTAAAGAGAACACCTGCACCTCTCATTGATAATTTCAAGAATTTGATCTTGGACATCTGGTCCATTAGAAGTAAATAATGACTTGACAAGGAGTTGTAAAAGGCCTTTTAGCAGGGAACATGATCAGGAAAACTATAATTTTGGCTGTATAATTCTGACTTAAATATAAGTGGTAATAATTCTGTCAGTATACTTACAGGTAAAACAGAAGAAGGTTTCTGCCAAGTCTACGGCAGTACAGATGTTTATCATGTTTTAGATCTTGTTACACATTTCCATATCTTCATTAATATACAAAAACCTTCTTTAAAAGAACATACAAAACATTATATAAATGTTTATTAAAAATAAATATAAAATTACACTTTTTACAAAGGCAAACAGTAAGTGAATGATTGTATGAAAAAATACATTACATTGGTTGGAACTGAAGATAAAACAACAGTATCATTTTCTTTCATCTAAAATTCACTCAGCATCAATCTCAAACATTTTACAGTGCAGTGCGACTAGAGAGTAAATGATACCTTGTTGCTACTTCACACATAGCTAGTTTGAACTGGTGTACAGAGAACATGGAGGATCAGTTAATCTTTTTGAAATTAGTTAATGAGTAAGGATTGTAATTGTTTGTTTAATTGTCTTAAGAGGATCTTCATTTTCACTTAAAAAAATCTAAAAGCTGACCCAGCAATTAGCATCTGCGGAGCACTTGAATGGTCTTTTTTGTGATTCGCGCCATTGTGTCCCATTCAGTCTGTTCTCCATTCAAGGAGGAACTTTTTACCTCTTAAGCTTGCACTTCTATTGCTCCCAATCAATCACGTAAGCCCCTTTTTTTTTGCAACTATCACAGTCTTGTGACAAAGCTATGATCGGTTGGGGCAACATGCATCGGCTCAGCCTCGAGCTGCAACTTCCAGATAAGGTGTCAGGAGACAGTCTGAGACTCTTCCCTATTCTCTCTGCCCCGGGCCTTCGTTCATACTATCACCCCAGTTAAAACTCATTCCTCGCGTTGCTTGCACCCAATGGGAACAGCTGAAGTCCTCGTTTCAACTTGATGCGAAGAAAGCAGATACAATGAGGCAAGTTAGTGCTTTGTGTTCATTCCTTTGGTCCCCCGGAGGTGTTTTATTTGCACACGTATCTTTCCACGGTCCTTTCGCATTTCTTGCAGGTGACGTAGCAGCACCAGTGGTACTTGCACTGGCACCTCTCGACGATCTTCTCTGTGTATGCGTTGTAGCCACGCCCACAGCACATCAGATTGCAGCTGTCACTGCCATTGGACGTTTTATTGCACTGTCTAGGGACAAAAAAAGCATACCAATAAATACATAAATGCCACTTGTAAGAGTCATATTTCTAGCCACTGTCTAAGGAGGCATGCCCTTACACCAATGACATTAATTAATAAATATACTTTTTTAAATATAATGCACTGACTGAAATTATGAAACAGTTCTGTCATTTTTCATCAATCCTCAGTCTTTTGAACCAATTCTGAAATTCCTGTCATATTGTATTAGTAGCAGAAATAAGGACAATAAAATGGAAATATATTTTCATTTGGTTGTAAATTACATTAATTGCTGAATGTTCATACACAGCAAAATGCCCAGTGTTAATTTAACACTAATAGTGTGCATATGAGAACAACTGGAGTCATATGTACACTGTTAGTGTTAAATGAACATTGGACATTTTGCTGTGTAGAAATTGTAATGGGAAACACTGTTTGTACAGGAACTATAGCATTTGAGATTCTGAGACAATGACAACTACATATTTTACTGAGGAAAAAAATGGGAATTACCTGTCCTGCGTTCCAAATGAGCCATACTTCTCGTTCTGAGTGCAGTAGTCAGGGGAGCTAACGAGGTAGACCAGCTCGCTTTCTCTCACCGGTCTGACATCCATCTCCCTGGGCACCAGTTGCCTACGGGTTCCAACATGACGATGGATCACTTTGGTAGCAGCCAAATACTTTGACTTAAGGTCTGCTGCGATGTGGTTAATATCGTTCAGCCCTTTCCAGCATGTCTTCACTGAGCAGGACCCTGAAACTCCGTGGCACTTGCACTTGGTTTCCATGGCATCTACGAGTGACTGTAAAGGGGAGATCAGTTGGTCATTAAAATTGATCTTCGTGCAACACGTCTACGTTCGAAATTGAAATATTATAGCGAGTTTAATACCTGTCTCCCGACAGCATTGTTGTGTAGGTGCATCAGCCTGAAGGCCTGCGAGCCGGACCTGCTGTTTTTCATCGGTGCATCGGAAAAAGCAGAACCCATCTGAAGACCGTATCGAAGATTGTCACCGCATCCGCCCCATCTGAAGTCGGGCCCGGCCTGCTCTGCCGGTGCCGGTGCACAGGAGCAGCTGGGGAGCTCGCCAGACGCGCAGGCTCTGGCGATAGAGTGGCTCACAACAGCGGCAGCCAGCGAGAACACAAATGCAGACTCTCGCGTACCTGGAGTGAAGTCAACAACGAGTCATTAATAAAGTTACTGAAGACATAGAATGGGTAGATTTGTTTACATCATTTGATAACGTCAACAGTGACAAAACGAGACATTTATTTTTTTTATATGGCAATAAATGTGGTTACCTTTTGCCAAATCCGGTGTGAAATGGGGTGCGTTCTCAATTGATGAACAATTCCATCTCATGTCCATAAAGGTGTTCTGGCACGTTATTTTGGTGAGTTTGGCTGCGTGGACAATGCCGTGCATCAGTTCCAGATTCCTCCGGCAAAGCTGCAACTGATCAGGGACCAGACCGTCTAACAGTTTGCAGTGGTGGGTTTGATTCCAACCGACTGAGCTCCCGTTCACTGTAAGCCCACTAAAGAGAGAGAAATACTGTAAGCTATTTACACCGCATCTGTTGTAACATGTTGCACTACACAATAAACATAAACATTACATAAATTGCAAAAATATTGTCCCACAATACAATAACTAATGACAAAAGAATATGACATCAGATTTTCAATACTTACAGCCAATGAATACATCCACAACCATAAGAGCACAGAAGAAACGTCAAGACAAAAAGATAGTTCATCTTAAGTGGTTGTCCTTTCAAATTTCACCTTCCGCAAAAACCTCTCCACGGATTTGATATTTAATTGTTAAATTGGTGTAATTTAATATTCCTTATGCAGTCCACAGCAGCGATTTACTCCAGGCAAAAGTAACCAAGTCTGTGCTGTCCAAAGGTCCTGACTTCACTGCTGTGAATGTTTTGAGGTGTCTGTGACTTGACGCTTTATATCTCCCGGCCTGTCGTAAGCCACGCCTCTGTACCACTACAGAAGCGATGCCACCCTTCTCAGGTATTGTACATAGATAAACCATATCCATACTTAATTTATTACCACAAACACAACACATTGCATGTCCAAAGCATTCGGATCACAGCTTGAAAATGTCTGAACGTAACTACATATTTTAAACTCGATTGGTTGTCCAGGAAACAAATGGTCAAGTAAAGAATGGTCGAATGTACTCATGCAAACAGAGTGAGTGTAGCATAGAATATTATAGATTTTAAAAATGTTTGCCTGCAGGTAGGATATAAGACACTTGATTCAAATAATGCCCACTTTTTAACAGTTAGTTAATGTAATTCCTTTACATAATGACTGGGCCACAATTAGCTAATTATAGCCTAGTTTACACACAGACACTGGTATTAAGGGGGCTAGGCAAACTTATAAAATGTTTCTTGACTTGATCCTTGATTCTTTTCAAATCTCCTTCACAAGATTATTAACACACAAATATAGGCTAATTCATGTCATCTGCTCCGTTTTTACATGAAACAACTTTTTGAGAGTGATGTAAAAACCTGGCTGGCCAGGAAGAACAGGCTGTATGAGCAATGTAAGACCAAAGAGGTAGAGACAGAGATTCACTTTCTTTTATATTGCACAAATTACGATCAAGAAAGAGAAATATTCTTTAAAAATATAAACATTGTTTTCCCTGACTTCAAAAATTGGAATGATTAAAAAATGTAAAAATTATCAGTAATTCTAGGAGAAGGGCCTACAGCACAACAAGCAGCCAAATATGTTGCCACCTGCCATAAACTAAGGGACAAGAAGAGGACAATATCTATATAAACAAAGGGGAAAATAAAAAGAAATATAAGTATGCATATATGTATGTCTGTGTATGTGTATATATAGGTATATGTATGTGTAGTTATATGAATACATATAATGTATGTGTGTTTGTATATGTATATTTATGTATTTATTTTTCCCTGTCTTTGTTATGTTTAGTTATTTTAAGCATTGTAAATTACACGTTGCATTGTTGTTAATATGTTGTTTATGTGATTTTGTGTGTTGCTTTGGCAAAATGACTTTTGTTGTCCTGCCAATAAAGCAAAATTGAAATTGAATGTAGCCTTTGTAAAATGTGCTCTCTCTTTTTCTCTCCCTCTCTTGGTATGGTTTTCCGAAGATTTAACATTTGTAGGATTTCTATAGGCTTTCGGTCTAAAATAGACTATGTTTTAAAGATGTCCACTAAACTCAGCAAACATTAAATCTTTAACGTGTTTGACAAGATAGGCGTTAACGTTTTCTTGCTAAACTAGTCGTTTATTAAAATCCTCTAAAGATTGAAAGATTATTAAATTTACATTATAATAGTTCACATTCGATTGATCCCCAACCCTCCATGAGATCCATCCTATCGTATTTAGATTTGTACAAATCCCTTTAGCACGGCCAACCTTTGAAGTCAATGAAATCCTATGTCCTCTTTTGCAAGTGATTATTCTAAGTAGCGAAATCATAATGGTATATTTCTCTTTTAAATGATAAATGTGCAGTTAACAACGAAATAATTAACGTGTGCCCTAAACAGCTATACAATTTGTACCACAAGTTTCTCCAGACCTGTCTAGAAAGTAGGCCAACGAATAACTATGTCAATTTCCTTACCGTTACATATCGGCTCGTTGGTCTAGGGGTATGATTCTCGCTTAGGGTGCGAGAGGTCCCGGGTTCAAATCCCGGACGAGCCCTCCTTTTGCAATTCTCATTTAAAATGAGTTTCTGTGTTTTTACCTAAATTCCGTATAACGACATACATTGATTTAATCATAAACTGTTCCAAATGAAATATGAATCGAAACAAAAACAAGCAAGGTAAATAACACAGTCAGTTGCTGCAAGTACTGCAGGAATTGCTGTGACACAATACATCCATAATTTTACCATAACCTGCATATCTAATACGCCTGAACGTGCTTGATTAACGGCAGTGTTTCTGTAGGACTATGTTAGACTTTTCAGCGTTTTAAAATGTCAGGACTCCAGTGTTTTTCACATCACAGTTGGATCATTGGAATACTTTCCCAAGAACCGCTGTAACAATATAACTGGTAGCAATCACAGTTGCTTGCATCGGACAAATAGGTGCTACAATTTACCACTTCCTTATCCGTTTGGAAATTATAATACACATAATGATTATAATGCATGAAAAGCTGTCACTTTCGCACCCTCTTGTTTGATCTTGTCGCTGTATAACCATACTAACAAACAACCTACGGCTCGCAGATTCGCACCGAAAGCTCAGAGGCAAGTGGGCCATTCATTGTTATTTCAAATGCCGAGTTTCCTGAGTAGTTTAACACGTCAATATTGCACCGCATCGCTAAGCCCCGTAAGGAGTTTCCGAACAGACTAGTTCATTTTATATATGTGAAAGTTTGCCAAAAACCTTCAGCTGAGACAGGTCGAATTCCTCGTTGCATACTATTTGTGAATTTAACGTGCGTGGAATATGGAGACAGCTGCAGCATTGGAAATAAATGAGTTTGGTACACAGCTGGTGCAAATGAAAGAGTGCCACCCACTGGTTTATTGTATCTATTACAACATGATTCCCCGATGGGTGCAATTATCCTCACGTGAAACAAGATTAATCCAATTAACAGTACCGTCTGTTACCCCAGAATTACCCGAAACGTTGCTGTCAAAAGGTACCAAAAACAATTTGTATCCTTTATGAATAATTCTTTTTTTTTCTGCAGTAGCACTGTGTGATCTGGAATTGCTTTTGTATCAACTGTATGTTAATTTCGCCGTGTCACCTACTGATAGAATTACTATAGTTTCGGTCTTAGGCTGTATGTGTCCTCAACAATCATTAATCGAAACTGAAAACAAACAAGGACTCCCACGTTTCAAGAGGTATTGAGAGGTTAGGGATTTTGTCTGCATGTGGTATGAATCTGGGATTAGTAGTTGAAAGGCGTTTTCTCGGGAAATCAGTGATCTACAGTAAAGGTTTTAAACCCACTGTTTATCTTAGTCCTCATTACATTCCCCCAGCTAGAAGAGCTAACTTTGTTCTCTGAAGTATTTAATAGATAAGCTTTGAACATCTTATTAGTGTCCTAATTACTCTCATCCGAAACATTCAAGGAGGACACGTCTTAGAACACTGTAGGATTTTATGCACTGTAAGGGGGAGACCTATGTCTCAAGAGGATCAAGAGGTTAGTAATCTTGGCAAAAGTAACCCCAGTGACACTGTTAATTACTAGTATTTTACATGTACAGTGACTCAAGAAATTTAATTAGATCTTTCTGAGAGACATATGAATAGCTCTAATGCAACTAGAATCAGGAGGAGCACATTTTAATTTACTTTTATAATTAGTGCAGTACTTGGTAGGGTATCTTAAGACATTAATACATGGTTGTAGATCAAAGGGTAACACCTTTTCCCTGCAGAGGTTCAAAGGTTGAAGGGAGGGAGGGACAGGTGTGAAGATTTTGCTCTGAGGAATTTTGCAGATAGTGCCAGATCATAAACTGGCCGCTTGATTACATTAACTCATGCAGGTGGAGCTTGTTGCTGTCAACAACCTGATCTTACTTATTATTTATATTATTCTTTATTCTCTCTTACAGTGATGTACAGGGTAGTGGATTTCTGGTGATAACGGTGATCAAGTAAAATGGCTGTAAAAGACAACTTAAGCGAGAGTTTTGTCTGTCCTTCACTGGTATAAGCCACAGTTGTTGAGATGAAGATGACTATGTAAAATTGAGACAGATGAAGAGGTTTTGTAGCTTTGTACACTCTCTCTCTCTCTCTCTCTCTCTCTCTCAGTTCTTGGTGGTGATCTACAGTTTAAAGTTCAGAGGGGTGACAGAGCAGATAAATTATTCATATTTTCCCATATGGATTTGGTGAGATTTGCATTTTTATAGTCATAAATGTGAATACATGGCTTCTGGTTAGTCACTATTATTATTACCACAGATGTAATAATAAATCAAAGAAATAAGAACATTTGATGGGGTCACATGCTTGACTGCTTGAGCATACCAGGCCAGGACCCAATCAAACAAACGCTGTCTTTTTAAAAGCATATGCAATTACATTTCATTTGGAAGAGCACATGTTCTTGCCTCCAATAAATTATAAAATATCAAAGAAACTTGCATAAAATTGTTAAGTCTATTTTGATGAAATAGCATATGCCGCTAAAGACACAAAGTGCATTTGATTGGGTCAGGACCACAGTCTTTGCCGAATCAATGTTTTTTTCTCCACTGTGATTTGTAATACGATAGTATCAAGATCGCTCCACCACACAATAAAACTGCAATAAATAAAAGGCAGCTTCACAAGCAATTCCAATGAATATTTCATTTATGCTATCTGAACTTTCGGGGTCTGTCAAAATAATAACTGTACTTTGAAGATGTACATCTCAATAATTACTGAGGGCCGGCTCAAGGGCCGTAGTAGTGAATCAATTTTCTATACAGGGGCCTGTTGTCATTGGCTATCTGGATCCATATTCCAGTTCTGAGTTTTCATCTTCAGAGGGCAGATGCCATCTTTATTCTGTCTGAATGTGATTCAGAAGAGCAGGTGAATCTCTACATTCTCTTCTGAAGTGTGGCTGTCTTCATCTAGCAAAGTTGTGAGTGGTGTCTCACTTTACTGAATCTTTTTCCACCTTTTATACCAACTCTAAAGTTGAAGAATATAAAGACCCACTCTGGATAAGCTCTCCTGAGATACAGTTCCATAATTGTAATTCTCAAAATATTTGTTGTCGGTCAACAGAACAAAATAAATTCATTGAAAAACAGTAAACAGAAGAAAACAGGTGTTATTTATGAGCGTGGTAGTAAATTGCATATACCTGTAAATGCTTTATCTTAGAGCTGTTTTCTTCTTTTCTTAACACTTTTGTTTGAGATGTTGATCGAAGCCTAACAATCCATAGTTATTATAATATTTGTATATGTGCATAATTATATTATATTGCTTGCATGTTATATCCTGAAAAGCACTTGTGTTGCAGTGAAGCTACCATGCACTGTTTTTATAATTTACAGGGGCTTGATGGACTTAATAATAAAAATAAAAAAATAAAAATAATTTATTTGCCTTTACTGTTCCTTGAGTCCCTTGGATCTTAACTGGTCCTAGTGAGTGACTAGTTAAGATCCAAATTGTGAAAGCTCATTATTTGTATGTGACCGAATGTCACTTGGATTACCACAGTTAAGCCCTTGATAATTTAATTGAGTGTACTAATCCTATGATCAGTCACTACAGAGGACACCTTTTCTGGTTCAAAACATTTTCTGTTGTTGAAGTTCCTGCATATATATCCTGCTGCCAGTTCCTGAATATATTCCAGATTAACACCCCATCTTTTGGTTGATATCCGGATGGTGTAAAGAACTCGGAGACAAGTAACAGTTTCAAATCAAGAGATGTTTGGGTTTTCTTCTCCATTATTTCCTGTGGTCTAATTCAGGCTTTTTTTAGGACTTCATTGAAGGGGTTACAGGTCATTTGATTTCTCGGTTTCAATCAGCCTAATCACAAGGTTTCGCTTTATTAGAAATTGTGGTCATGATGTAATGCTTATTTGATTGACATTCCTTCTTCGGAACAACTGAGATGACAGGTCACACCCCATTGAATGTGGCTCAGCTTTGTTGTCTGCACCAGTACACAGTTCCAAAGGACGAGGATGTTTATTTGACTAACGGTTCTCGGAGACGTACTTTCTTATTTGGGAACGCCGTTTCACTTCTCGCGGGTCCTCCTTCCTTTTGTGGGCATCCCATTCTGGGGCTGGGTGTTGGACGTTTAAGAGGTGAGAGGGCAGTCATGTTTATGAAAGGCGCACAGGGGGGTGTGAGCCTGCGTGGAAAGGCCTTGTCCTTCCTGTTTGGCCCCTCCTTCTACCCACAATGCATATTCGGGACAGTAGAAGTTAACCATTTTCTCTGGGAGTCAAACAGATACACACAAAACAACAAAGGCGTGTGTATTGGAACTTTCTCACGCAGCTGTTTGAAGATTTGGAGATCCCCTCCATCAGAGAAGAGACTCTACTGAGACATGTCACCTGAGTGGGTCTAGTATATTTAGCTTCCCAAATGGATCCCATAAAGGATATGAAAAAAACATTATATTTTCAGTTCACCCATACAGGCAGATACAATCATTCAAATAATGTATTTCGTTTCATTTTTGCTGCAATACGGCATCAGAACAATGGGTGGTGCTCTAACCCAAAAATAAACGATCTGTCCTACCGGGTTCAGTCCTCAAAATGGGTTTGTGTGACACAGATGCTATGCAATCTAAATTAATATAAACTTCTATTTATTTATTAAATCTGAACTGAAATGATAATGCACAGCGAACAATATTCAACAGAATTTCTGTGAATTGGATATTTAAATTCAAGGAAATGGTAACAAACATAAAAAGAAAACATACATTGAATTTGAGGAGCTGTTGCATCTTACACTAGCTCATTGAATAATCCTGGTCGGAAAATCATATTTGCTTGGATCAGTGGATGAATTATTTGGAATGCACTGGCAATGAGATACCCTTTTGGAATTATGGGATGTTTCTGTGAAAGGGTCATTGTATATTTCATTGGCAAACAGCCCAGTGGAGCAAGGGAAGAATAAATGTTGTACTTTAAATAAATCTCTAAGCAAAACCCTTTTTACATTGTAGAACCACATTTCTACAATCATGTATATGGGGAATTACAGTCATTATCGAAGAGTTTGAGTTGTCTGGCACCCTGATGTTTATGAAATGAATCATTAATCCCATGAGCTGTGTGTATAGTGGTCTTGCAATATGTTCTTGGAACATTAGAACACTCAAACACACAAATCAAGTAAATCATTGTCAAGCTGTATCCTTGCTTTACTCTCCGTTTAGGATCACAGGTGTGAAACTGAACATGGTGTACTGACCCCAAAAATGTGAAGTAGTGTTTTAAAGCAAATAATAAAACATTTATCCATGCTTTGGTGCCATCTGTGAGCCCTCCATTTTGTATCACTGACAAAAATTCTGACTTTTTCAGTTTCAAAACTCCCTGTTGCATCCGTCACCAAGCAACGGTTTCTCATTGCCACTGTACAAGCTGACAAAATCGTTTGCGTTAGGATTCAGGTACTGTTTTGGGCTTTGAAAATGAGAAAAGCCGAAGACCGTGAGGGACACAAGAGGGAGTCCAAACCCTGCTCCAGACATAGAACATTTGATACAGTATTAAAAGAGTTCCTTTACTCCATATACAGAATAACAGTGTCCTGATATGTCTTTGCCTGGGACCTCAAACTGTTTTTGATGAAGTGTCAACAACCAAGGATTTCACTATGAAAAACCAACAAAAAAATAATATTAATTTCATAAGTTATATTATTTATTGTAGTTTTTTTATAGTTTAATAGGTTTTGTTATTAAATATGTTTCATAGTTTTAACTTAAGCTATTTAGCAATGAGCTGTCAGAGGTATTTTAATAGCCTCTCCATGTGTACATTTTGAACACGATTTCCATGTGCTTCAGTGTGTACCTGATGATGAGATGTTTCTGCTCTGATGACATTTGTTTACATGCTGTACATGCTAAAAGACAGGAATGTATAAGAAGCTGAAACTGGACATGTATAGGGTGGTGATGGGAAAATGGGAGAATAATCCACTGGAATAAATGACAAAAAGAACCCGAATGTGTCTGGTAATTTCTGACAGCCACAAAAGACATGATATTCACAGTTTTAACTTGTAAAACTGTGAGTCACACAATTTTTGTAGGGTAGACATCCAGCAATTTATATAAAAAGAAACATATTTTCAAAAAGGTCATGCCCTTAAGGAAAATGAAAAAAGAGGCAACAAGTTACAGAAAAGATAATCCTGCAGTCGAAACTCTGGCTCTGATCACAATGGAAGGCCCAAATCCGATGGACCCTCCCACGGAACTAACCTCTCAAATTTCTGCAATAAACCTTTCCCACAAATTATGAATCTCCTATAAACTGAAGGTGTCAGGTAAAGCCTTAGCTCTTGTTCCAATTTTTTTGAGAGAATGCAACAGAGCTAAAAACTGACCTCTTCAAAACAAAAAATCATACAAATCTAAGTCCACCACGTTTATGGACTCTGAAGGTGGTGTTAAGGATAGGACTGGAGGAACATACAATACCTTTGTCAGGCACCGTTATCAGTCTGTCCATTCAAAACTTCAGAACAAGAGTAAAATTCTGAACTTTGAAAACAAAAGATCAGAGAATATATCATAACTTAATCAAATGTGGACAAAAGGCAATGGGTGGTTTAATAAATTATTAAGCCTATATTACAAAGCCAGTTGAAAAAGGAGTATCTATAATCAAATAAGACATTAATGATGAGTCAGAAGCATATAGCAGAATGCAAAACTTGTTTGCAATGCAGCCATACTAGTTCCAAAGAAAGGTTTTACCGGAACAGTTGCAGCTGTTAGTGTATAAGAAAAGTTTGTGTGGAATGATGGAAAATTTGGTCCTCTAGTTTTTGCATCTCAGCCATTATTTATGTGAATTTTTGGAGTTTCCATGTTTGGTGGAAAAAGTTTATAAGGTTATGGTAGAATTTGCTCTGGTAACTAGTTAGCTTTTTCCTGAAATAAACATAACTATAAAAATTAAATTGGCAGTCTATTGTAACTCACGGCATGCTAATGTACAGCTAGAATTCAGGCTAGTACTGCCTGAATTAATTTTGTCATAAATATGAACATCAGCATCTTGTAGGAGTGGTTGATAGGAATACAAATAAAACCAAAAGGTAGCTTTTTACTGTCTTACTTGCAATAAACATGTATTCGCTCATGCATTCAGAATTTCATTAACATTCATTCAATGTACCAGTAAAACAAACGACAAGTAATATGACTGAAAAAAAACTTTAATTGTATAAATCAAGAGAAGTCCATTTACAAAAAGTACATTCTATTTTTATGTACATATATACAATCACAATACAGTATACAAATGTACATTATATTCCACAAAGCAGGATAACAATTATACCGTAATCACTACACAATTCAAAAAGAGAAGGCTTCCAACAAGTTGTATTTAATCATTTTAAAAATATTTAATCTAAAAAGAAACAATTTAAAGGGAATGATGTTGACAGTACGTATGTACCTTTATTGTTCCTGTATAATGTAGTGAAGCTCAAGAAAAACATTGGGGCTGATCAACTGACAAAGAATCCATGTAATACTGTGATATCGACATTTAAAATTCTTTTTTTTACTTTGTATAATAATTGTGTTGTTCAGATAGTGTATGCTGTACATAATATAAATGCAAAAGAAATACAAATCAAATACATTTTCTTAAAAATAAACTGCAAAATTATCCAAGGCAGCAAAAAACGATATATTTCTTCAGTGATATGACGTGTAATTAAGGTTGAGCTTGAACATGCCTACACTCAGTGAAAGGGACATGTCTGAATCATAGAAACAAAGATGGATTTGCATCTCAAACAGATTGATACAAATGTTAAGACTCTGCTTGAGCAAAGTCTGATCATCATAATTTAACTGGATTCATTTGTCTTTTATCATCCGTGTATTTGCCAGATAAAGTGACCAGCTAATCGCACACATTGACCTTATTCCAAAACCTGTACTGTCAGATCTGTGAACAAACGAGTATTGGCAATATCTATATCTGGAAAAAACTGAAAGCAAGTGAGGGTCTTAGTATATGTCCATTTCACAAGCCATCTTAAATGATGATCCATTGCCCATTCTCTAAAACAAACCTTTGATTGTGAGAATCTGCACTTTGAAAATGTAAATCTTCTCTATCCAACAGAATGGTTCCCCACCACCTGAAGACCACAAAATCCGCTGCTACATAACTGGCCTTTAGTTCATTCGAAGAGTGTACAGCTTACATATATGAGCAGTGTAGGATATACTGATAAATGTTGTGGATCTATTGAGAACTTTGGAGCCATTTTAATTACATTGTATGGTCAAATTTGATCAGTAAGTGTGCATATGCAGTCTTTTAGGTTATGAATTTGCATGGAATGTCTTAACAAGTCAAAGCTTTTGTGATACAGCAGGGAAGGTAATGCTAAAACTAGAATTATTGAAAATAACAGTACCACAAAACTTAAGTTACCCAAAATGCACAATGGTAAGTTTTATTGAGAAAATAAATTACAATAAAACTCTCCAAACATGGTAAATACTTCAGTCTGCAGGGCAGGTAGTATCATTATTTTTGTAATAACTGGATGAATGTGCTGAACATTTCAACAATAAACTAAATTAAAATGTTTACTCCCAACATTGACACATCTTAACTATGAGAAAGTTGAAAATATGGTTCTAAAGTGATTATATCTGGTGTATATTAACAGTATTTCAGCAGTATTGTTAAAGTCAAAGATGAAAAAAAAACTGTATAATACTGTCATTAATTAGGAAGCACATGTTTTCTGTCCAAAGTATTTCACCCCTCGACATGTGTGATAGGTAACAGAATCAAGTTCGCCTAATCTGCGACTGGCCTCAGGAAAAGGAAAGACAATCCTTACAGGGAAATGTAATGTGTACAACATAAAATGTATCCACACGGTATTAACCTTGAAGAATAAAGCCAGACACTTACACCATCCCTGCAAGGATGTTGATCATCTTATCCAAAGGGAAGTTAACTGAGATACCCTGACCTCCTTTGGTAGTTTGTGAGTGTGTGTCTGTCGTCTGTCCACTGATTTGTTTATTTATTTATTTTTTTACCTGCAACTACAGACAAGACCACCTCTTAGTGTTCTCTTAGCTTTAAACTCAGCACTCTCCACAGCAGCAGTGCTTGGGCGCTGCAGCAGTTTTAGGACATGACATCCCACTGCTTATGCTACAAAACAAAAATATGTATGCTTAATTTTTGAACCAGCTATGGTCACACTTTGCAAACTACCAGCTTGAGTGCTGCCAGTCGCTGTGCTACAGGAGCGTATTCCCCACAGACTCCAGGCCAGCATTAAGATATGCCACTCAAGAGATGAGATTTAGTTTTAATGAATATAAAGCAAAAATTAAGATAGGACTGAGGTGATAACACCTTCATAGCCTATTTCTTTACCAAAGCTAACGTATTTAATGTTGATGTTACCACACTGACAGGTCAATTGTGTCGGGCTGGCCTAACTAAATACAATACAATTTTCAAAAGCAATACAATTTTCAATGCAAATTATAAACTGCGCATTGGTAATCTACAATCATGTTATCAGTAAAATATTGTGCAAATATACAAATTGATCTTTTTTATACAAGTCTGTGGAATAAGGATCTTTGTAACTATACTGTGCTTCTAAAAATATGATTTTTTTTATTTGTAAAATAATGGAATCTGTTCTGAAGAAGTATAGTAAAGAGAACAACACACAATCGATATTATTATCCAAATTAAATGACATATAAAATACTATATTAAACAATAGTTTTAAGCTGCCTGTCTGCCAGGGAAAAAGCAAGGGGAAAATAAAAATGCAAAGGGTCTTTTGAGATGTTGTCCTCAGTAGTAGATTGTCATTTAAAACTAGGAATAAACATCATTTTCTTCAGCTAAACCAGGGGTCCAACAGAGTTCAATGGAATTAAAGTAAAAACAACTGGAACATTAGCTATCCTTCTGTAACACTATAATTCTACCTTATGCTGTTACAAAAAAATAATTTTGCTCACATTTACATTTTAACAAGCCAAACATATCAATCTGACATTGTCTATTTAAGACTGCAGTAAAACAGTCCTACCTCGTAAAGTATAAGTCCTTTTTCATGTTCATAGTCAGTTTCAGTAAGGCCTACTATTCTGGTAGGTGAAGTCAGGACACGATATTGTGCACCACTGTTAAATAAACTTCATTTTGACTCTTCACACAACATTTAATGCGCATTGAGCTCTATCAGTACATATGTTTATCTGAAAGATGAAAGAAAGAACCGACCAAGATTCAATTGATATTTGCCCTTGATTTTGACACTGTATTATTTACTGCAACTTCATTTTGATGGATCACTGGACTTGCCATCCTGTGTTTGTGAAGAATAAAAACTGAGAATTACATTGAATCAAGACTTAAAGGGAAAGGACAAATGTTTATTGAATCCAGGTTTGTATTTGTTTAACAGTAGGATGTCAAACTGACTACTTTTTGGTTTGTGACAGAACAGTATGGTACAGAATTTTTATACATAAAAATGTATTATTTCTGGTAGAGTGAATAATGTCATTGCCTAGTCAGAAATCTACCTTGTGCCACAACCTCATTTCAATCAAAGCAAGTTTTCACTTAAATCGTTTCTGAACAGGCACTTTTGCGTTGGATAATAAGGCAGCTAACAAAAACAGTGCCTTGAAAAGGGCAAAAACAGCACCTCCCAGCTTTGATTTATTCGACAATTACTATCATTGTGGAAACAACTTGAACATTTGACAGAATGCAGTCAGAAACTTACATACACTTGGTGATATCATTTAAGTGTTCTCCTCAGTACCCTAGCACTAGTGTCTTTCTTCTTGTTGCAGAGCAATTGGGGAGGGTGTCAGCTTAAATAAGAAAATGAGAATGCTGATGTTTCATGTCTGGCTGAATAAGCAAGTGAATGCCTCGTCCATCTGAAGGATGTTGATCCCCTATTGCCACTGCAAAGGAGTTCTTTATTTGGAGACACGGACCACTTTGACAGAAGTGGCGAACAGAGAGGTTCATTTTTCTTAGTTGGATCTGCAAAGGGGAGCCTTTTTCTTCCACGGGTCGGAAGTGCGGCGGGTAGGTTGGGGGTAGATGGTGGCGCGGGGCGGCCGATGGCTCAGGAGTGGCCGGCGGACGGGGCCTCGCCGAGCCGGATGCTCCCCAGGAAGGTGGTGTGGTTGGTCATGCTGATGGAGGTGTCCTCGTACACCATCCTGATGGAGATCTTCTGGCGGGCTCGCAGGAGGCACACGCCGGCGGTGTAGCAGGTGTTGAACTTGCGCTGGCCCGTCTCAATGCTGCGCGTGCAGCGCAGGAACGGCGTCTTGTCCACCATCACCTCATAGCTGGCGATGTCAGTGAAGTTGAGGTAGTAAACCTGGCAGCCAAGCGTGGCAAAGGCAAAGACACACAAAATTGCATTTGTATTTTGAACATAGCAATGCGTACACAAACACACTGATGTTTGTTCATGCATAACTAACTGTATAGTCTGTTTGAGTTGTTACATTAAAAAAAACACTTAATAATAGGCATTTTTTTATCTTTAATACAAATGAGATCAACTTAAAGTTAGATAATGACTATTTTTATGACCATGAAAGAGGCAAATTCTTTTTAAAAAATACAGATTTAACGTGTTTGATTTAAATATAATTACTTCAGTTGTGACTTTTTAAAAACATCCTTATATACAAATCTTTATGTATGCATTTTTCATGCAGTACCTTCTGTGACATTCAATTTCCAGTCATTCTCACTCCCCATTCTCACTGCAGTAACTTTATTATAGAACAAAAAATGCCACTGTGGCCTATAGCCGGGCTTCAATCAACACTTGTCCTTAAATTCCAATTATAAGTCTTTTGCTCTGCAAGAACAGTAGCAAGTTCATTTTCAACAGCTGCTGAACTTGTCAAACCATGTCAATGAAGACAAAAATGAATACTCCCATTTAAACATGAGCCGAAGTTAAGGACAGATGTGTGATTGAATCCCGGCCATAGTTTTAATTCCACAACTAATTCTCCTTTTGAAGCCAGCCAATTCAAGCTCCGGATCAATGGAAGAGCTCTGCAGTGAGAGGGAAGGAGGAACATGCAGTTGGTTTATAGAGTTAGGCCCAAGACCGTACTCACTTCTACCTGACTATAGATGAAGTAGGTGCCATCCACCAGCACCTCCAGTTCCCCAGAACGCGAGTGCATCTTGAACACCTTGTGGTGTATGGATATCATTTTCCAGTTTTTGAGGACGCCTTCTGAAAGATCTCAGCGTGAGAAAAGGGCAGTCACTCAACATCCGTCATTACAGAGAAATCTGGAGGTCAGTACTACATTGGCTGGATACACCAATGTATAAACATCTCTCCTACTCAACGTCTCAGTAGGGTCACTACTGTGTAATCAAAACGTATTTGGCCTTAAATTTCAGTTAGAAGTGAAAAAATAGAATACCTACCATTTTTAGTTCCAGTAAACATCTAAACTTGTGATGTTTTGATAACAATAAATGTACGGTGCTTAAATTGTGTTGATATAAACTTATGAAAAAAGCACATTAAATTGCTATTCTGGATAGAACATTTATTCATTTTCACCTGTACCTGATAAATTTTCATAAACCATTAGGCATAAAGGAGCATTTTTAGCCTATAACCCTGTCAATATAATGATGATAATCCTAATATAATAATAATATATTATTATCATAATTATTGATATTACTACATCAACATACAGCATTGTGAAAGTCCTGCTGACTTCAGTAATTTGCTTTATCATTACAGGTTTAAACCTATGGTGTAAACTAAAATCTCCAATACAACCTGTGCATTTCAATGTTGCACTACTGAATTATGCTTCAATAAAAACAAAATTAAAATGACTCAAAATTCAAACTTGTGATGCAAAGCTTCCAGTTCCTTGCTGGCATTCATTATTGCCACATTGGAGGAGACAACTTAACCTTTAAAAAAATATTCAGTTACTTGTTGAGTGGTCAAGTTTCTAAAATTTAACGCTTACCTTCCTTGACTTGTATTGTTGTTTCCTGGCCTTGCAAGTGTACTACAGCAGGCTGAGGAGCACATGAGTGTGGAGCATTACTTCAGGTCATACCATTACATTTGTGAGGCATGACAACGCTTGTGAGAGCACGACAAACAATAAAAGATGTTGACCAATCACCATTATTAAAAAAGAAAACATTTTCAAGACAGACAAAGTTTATTAAGGGAAAAACAATCACTTAAAATGCAAAAAACAGGCCAGTAGTAATAAAACTAACAATATTCTAAAATATTTTTTTTTCTGCATGGTCATTGGTATTTTCAGTATAAGGTTAATTCATATCAATTAAGATCACATTAGATTACAATGCTAACAAAACATGCAACCATATATACCAGAAGAATACTATGTCAAACTTAAGTCTAAAGAATATATTAAAAAAAAAAGGAACCAAATAATCTGTGTCCATGGAACAGTGAAGCAATATTACAATGGAAATGCTAAATACTTAACATACCTGAATATCTTTGAGTCTCACTTTATCCAGGCCCCCTGTAAAATATAACAGACCAATCTTCTCACAACCTGATTAATTATATATCATCAAATAATACCATTTTAGGAATGTAATCAATTTATAAGTGGTACTTTAAATGTCACAGCAAAACCTGTGATGAAGTATGCTTTAGTATACCTGCAGGTCCTTGAGGACCAGGGGGGCCCTGTGGCCCTGGCGGTCCTTGGGGGCCAGGGGGACCAGGTGGCCCTGAGGGGCCCATGGCATTACTACCTGGGATCCCAGGTATTCCAGGAATTCCAGGTGGCCCTTGTGGTCCTGGGGGCCCTGGGGGCCCACGTGCACCAGGAGGCCCCTTCTTGCCTGACATAAGATAACAAAGAGCTTTGTACTCAATGACCAATGTCATGTTTTATTCACCAGAACTGCTCAGTCTGCTGGAGTTTATTTGACTTTTACCACTTAATACAGAAATTTTTCTAGCCTCATACATTTTTTACCTTTAAGCTATAAAAAGAATGTCCAAATGAATGTTAAATGGGAAGGCAAATTAATTAACAAATGTGAGAAGGCAACTTTCAATGGATCTACTTCATAGCTGTGAATTGCTATCCTTCCCCATGTGGTTTATAAGAAAATAATCAAGTCCCTCTTGAGTGTTTCACCAACCTGTAGTGTCAATCGAATATTTCATATTTACATATAGGAGGAGCATTTAGGATATTTATAAAGTGGCTTCTGGGCGGATGAACACAAAGCCCAATTGCTCAGTGTTACCTTTTTTCCTTCCTTTTTGTTTTCCATTTGATTCTGAAACAGAAAGAGATACAT
The DNA here is from genome assembly GCA_022829145.1 of Albula goreensis. Taxonomy (NCBI): domain Eukaryota; kingdom Metazoa; phylum Chordata; class Actinopteri; order Albuliformes; family Albulidae; genus Albula; species Albula goreensis. Next base: position 5,961,758 of record CM040742.1, on the reverse strand, counting down.
TCATTGAGACTAAAAAGTTTGATTCATTATTTTGACTACAATCACTTGATCTATCATTACAATAAGCACAGATCAATCCATGTTTTGTCTGCCACTCCCAAATGGTCCCTTGCGTTGAAACTCTTTCAGTTTCGCCCGTTCTTTTTCATTGAGTTCCTTTATGCACAGCATTTGATCTCATCTCTCGGTTTACAGGATATAAAAGATTAAATTGGCCAGTTAACCAGACTGACCAGTCCAGAAGCTTAAGGCAGTTATCCTAAGTGCACCTCTGCTCGTTTAACCTTTTTTCGTCTGAAATATGAGTGATGAGAAAAGTTTGAACCTTTTTTCGTGAAATATGAGTGATGTGAAATTCATGACTCATGAGGGTGTGCCCTGAATAGACCAGATCAGTGAAGAAAAAAGCATGTATAACAGAGATATCAATACATACACGGAACAGAAAATAAAACAAGAACAACTGCAACAACATCATTTCTGTTTTAAAAAAATCACCAGGAGGGGGTAATATACTTGCAACTGCCATTGTTGACACTGCAGGCAACTCGTAGCTGCAATTCACCATTCAAGACAGCATATAATAATTTAGCTGTGGAAGCTTTCAATGTAAGGCCAGGAACCATGAAAAACAATCTACTCCTTCACTTTTAGAAATTACAATTTTGAAAAACATTCCATTCATACAATATTTACTAAATTTGCTAAAAGAATGTATGAGTTTCTACTACTAAAAATTACTAAATTTACTAAAATACCATTTAAAGAAAATATCATAAAAAGATTATCCACCATGTTTGCTTGAGGAAAAACAGAGGCACTGACAATTAGTGTGCTCACAGAAAATTGAATTTTTTTAAAAAAAAATGTAACATTATCAAAGAATCATGAGCTACATAAATTCAAAGTATCATTTCAGGCTCTCACAATTGTCTTAAATACGATACAGGGAAAAGCTTACAAATTCATTCATTCATTCTCTTCTAAAGTATAACAGAAAATTCACACCCTACAATGAGTGATTTGTGTGGAACACTTAACAGAGGAGAAAATCTAATACATATATAATAAGCTCAGCATGGATTCATATTTGGAAAGTATTAAGGAGGGTGGTTGTCCAAACCGGTCTAAATTCCATAATCTCATGAACAGACACCATTATTCCTTTACAGAGCACAGATGTACAATTAAAAGGTGACAAGGTGTGGGAGATGAAGAAGCAATGGAGAATAGCCCCTATGCCTGATTAAAATAATTCACCTGGGTAAAACAGACTGATGTACACCACCACATAAGGCCCACACAAGGCTCTGCTTGGGCTTTTCCACCAGCAGGTGTCTCAGTAGACTGTGGCGTGGGCAGCTGGAACTGAGCGCGCTCCGACCGTACGCAGACAATGCGGGAGGAGGAGTCAACTGGAGAGGGCATCGTTCCTTCCTCATGAGTGATTAACCAATTTTAAGGGGGTCTCATCAACGACTTACATATACCGTCCTGCCAAAATCCCTCTCCCTTAAAATCAACAGCAGATGGTGGTCGGGTTGCGGCGGTGCGTGGAGTGGATTCTCCAGAGGCTCTTGCTCTCTGGGTATCACCACCAATGTCGATCACTCAGTGTCAGATCATTTAACACAACCAAATATACATTTTGTGCAGGGACTTTTCATCAGTACACTTTGCATATATATACATATCGTATGTTCATCACTAGAAGTTTTCAACTTGTGGTGTAAAATGCATAACTCCAGTTCTCCAGAGTCAACTGATTCATTTGCACAAATGGCTCATAATGAGCAACGTATCTAAAAATCTGGTACATGTTACAAGGGTAAATGTCAGTGATGCAGATTTCTTCTGATCTTGGGCTTGGAGGATTACAAAGGCTTTGTCTGTGTATTGCTGAGTAGTGGCAGGGGCCTGGGAGCAATTATCTTTAGGAAGTTTGGATTTTTTTATGATTAAGGTATCATAAGGTGGTGGTCTTTGTTTAAACAGGACCGCTGCATTATGCAATCAGCTTTCTCCGTGTCTGAGGAGGTCCTCAAATTCACGAGACCTTGCAGAACGCTGCTCTCAGAAAGCCAGCTTCCTGATATAATGCAGCGATTTGAATGTTTTTAAAATGAGACAACAAAAGAAAGAGAAGGAAAACTAAAACTTTAGTTTTCTTGGTCCTGCAGGAGAATAAAAAGTTCTCTCTAGCACCTTTAAAGGTTTTTCATTTGTCCTGCTGGGGAAACCCTTAAAGGTCCTTCTTACACAGATATCTTTAAGGGGTTCTTTACAGAAACCCTCAGAATTCTACAGAGAACCTGTGAGTGAAATCCATATCAAAGAAGACCATTTAAGGGTTTCCTGAATAGGACAAGCAAAGAACCCTTGAGGAACTTTTTTTTCCAAGTGTACGGCATTCCTAACTGAATATTTATCTGGGAATGCCCTGACAGTGTTTGATTCTTTCCAATGAATCCATGAAAGAACAGTGTCTGTTATTAATAAAACAGGTGAGCGTATATATAGTCAATTCATACTATGAGTATTTGAGATGTGCTGAACAATGACGATCACTCGGAGTTTCAGGTGTCCCGCCCACACCTGTACGAGAGGCATTGAGATCGATGGACATACTCATGCTTTTCTCTGATGTACCTGCACACAAACTCCAGAACTATTTTAACACTCCATGCCACACAAAACTATGAGAGCACTAGCAAAGTGCAAAGCCATCAGTAACCAGTTAAAAATATAACCAAGACTCAAATTTATGATGTCTAGGCTATAGGGTAATGTTTGCACTTGTACCTTAATAAAAGAAATTCATGATTACTTACACTGAAAGCAACTGTTTTTGACGGAGACTGGACTAATTATCAGGCCATATTCACAAATGTCAACAGCAACCATGTTTGCAGCATGTCAGTAAGTCCTTTCAACCAATGTCAATAGGAACATTACACATGCATTCTGCTTAACGTCTTCTGTGTTAAATTGTTTGTTTGTTAAATAAATGCCTCAAGTTTGTTTTTTCCTAATTACCACTGTTATTTTATTTTTTCTGGTGCCTTCTCACGCAATCTGTTTTTTCAAAACACTTCAAGATCAAACGTGAAACAATCTGCCCAAGATGCTAGCTTAAATTTTATATTTATTCCAGATGATGTTGATTCAAATTGAGTTCATCCTTTGATGTGAAAAGTAAACATGCATTGAATATTCCTATCCTTGCATCAAAATGTTAAATGACTCTTGAAATGGATATCTAAAGAGGAAGCGTTTTCTCAACAAGCAACATGCATACACGAGCATATAGATAATATATTCAAAAGCCTGATCTCTAACAACACAATGCAATGTAATGGAAATCAGAACAAAGCCATATTATTATCTATATATCCATGATATATGCCTGTCTGTGTGTGTGTGTGTGTGTGTGTTGAATATGTATTTGCACCCTCTCATTTTCAGAATTTTTGTTCCTGCTACGGCCAACTGTGAGCCAGTCCTCACCATATAAATCAAACTGGCCCTTACCATCTGAATGAAGTTTTCCGAGCTGCTTTCTATGATAAGAATGATTCTACAAGCACAATATGTCACAATCGAAAGAGGGACATGAAGTTAGAGGCTTTCGATGTTAGTCTTTCTGTAAATGTTTATAAAGTGATTTATAAGGTTGCGGAGCCCCACCAAAATACAATCACAGCCATGTTGTCCGAATAAAAAAAGGTTTTGAATTTCAAGGTACAAAATCATTCAGGAAGTTAAAAGAAACTAAAAAAACTAAAACAATAAAACAATATACAGTGATCTGCAGGCCTTCCTTTGCTTTGGGCCTGTTTGTATGGCCTGTTTTCATGATCTGTTTCACCATTAGAAGAGATACTTGTCCAAAATAAGACTCATTTCAGAGTAGCAAGACACAAATGCTCATTTAAAGTTTGCCAAAAAGCACAAAACTGAATGATCCTCAAGGGTTCTTGAACAGTATTCACAAAGAGATGAGCCAGAAGTGGAACTTTGGATGAAATGGTTCCCTGCATTACCGCTGGGCAGTATAGCTTTAAATCAATATCACAAGTTTAAAAGTGCCTTTAGTCAGTAATGATGTACACCATAAAAAAAATAATACACCCAGGCCATGATGAGGAGTGACAGGAGGCGAGGTTCCTTACAGTCTCAAGTAATACATTCTCACACACACACACACACACACACACACACACACACACACACACACACACATACGTTCTGTTCTTAAACATTTAAAGTAAAAAGGGTGAGGAAAAGAACTGTGAGATATTCACTCTTAGAAAAAAAGGTTTCTTAGGGGTTCTTTGCTTATCCCATTGGAGGAACCCTTAAAGGTTCTTCTTAGGTGTGGATTTTACTCAAGGGCTCTCTGTAGACCTTTATTCTGAGGGTTACACAGTACACAGAGCCCCTTAAAGATATCTGTATCTAAGAAAAACCTTTAAGGGTTCCGCCAGCAGGACCAGGAATAACCTTTCTCTTCTAAAAGTGTTGATAGAGGAAAACTAAAATAACCATGATTAATTATTTTTTTTTTTGAAGCAGATGCATTGTTAACCACCCAAGTGGTGCTGGATTGAACAAATAAGATTTCATGTGAGTTCAAGCTCATAAGTAGTTAAGTACAATCAAGCAAAGAAATACTAATGGACCATTATGTGTGTATACATCTGCAACATTCAGTGTGTTCTAGCCCTTTTGAGATATTTAGAAAAACAGATAGTGATTCACAACTGAACCAATGTGCAAATTAAAATAAAATATAGAACTGAAGCAATCAGTTAGGTATGCTAATCAAATGACAACACTGCTAAATATTCTTAACCCATTTTTTTATTTTCCACCCTGCTCTCCTTTTTTGGAGATGCAGATGAAGAACGTGAAGGCGAGGCAATTTTTTCATCATCGACTTTCCATTTGTAGGCTATTTTTGAACAGCGATACAATGACCATTTCATCATTTCTTAATGTTTTGATACAAGCACAGATAAAAAGTATTTTAATCCAGCCGACTCCAATATAATTTTCCTTTAGCTATTTAGGTATTTTTTAAATGGGGGTGCATTTTATCTCTTTGTGTTGTATAGCATGTGCACAGATGTGAAAAATGGACTGGATGGAACATTTTTCAAGTATGCAATTGCTTTACCAGTAGAAACAGTAAAAGTCAAATTCATACCATGGCACAAGTTTCCATCAGTGTACTTTTTTTCTACCATTATACCACCCACCATTACACTGTGTTGCTCAGTAAGAACCTTATAGCTACAGCCAAGCACAGTGGTGGTAGTCTTATGGTTTAGGAATGCTTTCCTGCATCAAGATCTGACCAATTTGCCATCATTGAAGGGATAACTATTTTTTTGTCTGTAAAGATGTTCAGAGATTTCTGCAGGAGAATGTCAGGTCACCAATTCACCAGCAGAGCAGACAATGATCCACAACACACAAACCTGTGTCGGAATGGTTGGAAAGCACATTTTAATGGAGATATTGTGAAACAATTCTGCATAGAGACGGGGGCTAAAACTCCTTCACAGTTCAGCAAGAGATTGATTAATAAATAGGGCAAGTGTTTGGTTATAGTCCTGGACACTAATTTTGGTTTATTAATCTTCATAGTACACATATTTGTGAAGCCAAGTTGGCAAATACAGTTATAGGAAAACAAATAGCTGACCAACATGAACTGAATAAAATATCTATTCCAAGTAAAGGGTTCATGCATACTTTAAGGTCCATATGTAATGCCCATGTTCAGTGATATTGAATTACCAAGGTGGGCAGGAAACCATTTTTCATGGGCTGTCTATTCACAGCATCAATGTGAAACATTAAGGCCTCAGCGTAAAAAAGTAACCAAAGGCAAATCAAAGGTACAGTGATGAAATGATGAATATATATCTGGTGTATACTCAGGTGTAGGTCCCAGGTTCACTGCTAAGGTTGCGGAGCAATGTTGCAATGATTTCCTGTACATTGTACTTGGTAAAAAATAATGCAAGATCTGCATTTTAGAAATGTAAAACTGATTTTGTTCCCTGTCCTTTACATCAAAGTTCTCCCTGCGTATATCATATATCAGTTCTTAATGTAACCAATGAATCAAAACATCAATGCATCTATCAGACACTGCTTTTGTTCCTCACAAATCATGGTTAAAAACCAGTCACCCAGCCAAAGACATCTGCCTTCATTCAGAACACTTAATTTCATATTCATGCACTTAATAACCTTTTAATAGTTGTAGTCTTACAAAAGCTTAAAACAGAACAAACATTAAACAACAAAGGACACATTTTTAATTATTTTGGATCCAATATTTTATTCTTGAGCGGTTAGGCCTGTTTTTTTTTTTTTTTTAATGACTTTAATGTCTTCTTTTAATGTCTGTTGGATGTGTGGGAGTCCCATTACCTCAGTTTGTGTGTGAACAGCACAAGCATGCATTAGAGAGATAAAACCATTTTACTGACTCAGTCTTCATCTCAACAAAATTCACTAAATACTTGCCTCAGACAATTAAAACGACACTGCACCTAGTGCGTATTCACTTATGCCTGGTTATTAGGATATACAAAAATTCCACAAGATTCCATCCTCACCTTGAGTATGTGTCAAGTTAAACCTTTAATCATTGAATTCATGATACCCTCAACAGAAACAGAAGTAAACCGCAAAACAAAAGCTTGGATTGTTTACTTTCATTTACGAAAAGATTTCATAATGCCATATACACCTGTAACAAAGGCGATTCTATTTTATTTTCACTTCAAATGTCAATAAATTCACTGTAACCTGTACAAACAGCACCAATCATTTTATATAATGTTGTTTTCATGTTTCTGTTTGGCTCATACATATTTAGTATGGAACTGTCAAATGTAAAGTCAGATTGCAGATAAGCATTCCAGCAGACATACCTATGCATGACAGGGGACCATTCCTAGCTACAGCACACAATTAATGGGTTTCAGCCCATTCTAGCTGACTTATTTGTAAGACTGGCCTTGGAATTGTCTAGCTCTGATTTACAAATAAAGGCCAAATAAATATTTTTTCAACCACAGCTTGACATTATTTTGTCCTTGCCTGAATTTGCAAAAATGTGTTCATGAGGAAGACAAAAACATCTGTCAAATTCATTTGCAAGGTAAAGCTAAGGACAACGTTGACCAAATCCAAGCCACTATATCTGCCATTGAGCTCTTTCTTTACAGTGCATCTATTGCCAAATCACACAAGAATATGCATCTTTTGGCCCCTTAGGTAAGTAGATGGCACTAGGGAGCATTTGTTCTAAGGTTTAATGTGCTTTCCAACACCAAAAATAATGAATTAATGATAACAAAGTGGCTCACTCAATTGCACAGTTTCCCAAAGACAGTCCCAGCCAGCCGATCTCAATTACTCCCACATTGCTCATTACTCAGCTGTTTCCCAAGCAGGTGTCCCCACTTAGGAGTGAGGCCTCAGCAAGGCCTCCAGAAGTGCTCTGGAGATTTAATGGGTGGGAAATAGGCAATAAATACTATGCAATGTGTTAAGGATAAGACGAAGTAAAACAAGACAACAAAGGCATCGGGCCTGTCCTCTGTGTGGAGCTAAGACCAAACGGCCTTGCACCCAAGAGATTCCACGTCCTGACGGAATCGCCACATTTAATTTGTGGAGGGATCGCAGTATAAAAAAAAGTGATAAAACCGGTTAATGAATGGAACAAATTAGCATCAAAGAGGGCCTTAACATTAAAAACACATTTTCACAACACATACTACAAAAACACATCTGTTGCAAAAAGACTTGCAAGGCACAATGCACATTTATGAAAGGCAAAGTGCATCTGACATGAAAGAGAAATCTGATTTTGCGACTTCTCTGTCTGATAACGGGAAGGTCTCTGATAAGTCATCTCTAAAAAAAGTCCCAGCTATTTTGATTACAAAACACTAAGGAGGCCTGGACAGCAGAACACCACTGTCCCATAGTGTAACATTTACTAAAGTTTTAGATGAAGATTGTACACGATTAGACACCAATGCTGTTCTTCAAACCTCGCTATCATTTCCACAATGCTAATGAATCAATAAAATAATTCTTCTTCAAAGCACGATGCATTTTTTGGCCAGGACTTGTCATGGCAAAAGAAAAAAAAAAAAAAAATAAAAAGCAAAAAATAAAAAAAAATTAAACCAATAGCTAACTACTTAGCAGGCCTTTATTAGTGGTGGAAGAATGATGATTCATGACACAAAGAACAAGCTATCACATGCTGCAATGCATTCCGCTTTTGAGATGTGACCTTTTTGATAAGTACAAAGTTTGGTTAATTTTACGACAGTTATATTTAGCAAGGAGTTTAAACCTCTAAATTATCAAAAGCACATTTATAACTGGAAAACCTATAATCTTTGAGATAGGGAGAAACTATTCAACTTATAAAACAGTTCTGTGGTTTTGTGAATTAAACCTGAAGTTTAATTCCAACTAAGCATGCTTCAATAAATGCTTGGTATGTGGGAGCATAATGGTTTTAATAAAATTGCCAATAATGTGCTTAATTTGGTCATCTGACTTTAAAGATCCGACCTCAAGCATGAATTCAAAACTTGAATCACGAACAAGAATTGCTCTTAATTGATGGAATATAAAGTTTTGCTGCATTTTCAGAGCAGGTTAACTCTTTCTAAAGAGTTGAATTCTTTGATAAAAACTCAAAAGCCACTTAGCTGGCAAAGTGATCACACCAAATGCTATTTCTTCTGGGAAGCAAGTATAATTTTAAATTAAAATCATCCACCTTTTACCTCAGACATTTTGGGTTTCATACCAAAAGCCTGAGCAGATTTCCCTTTCCTTTGATGTGTTACACAAGACATATCCATGTTGCTATCCGGTAGTGGCAGTCCAGCTGTTTATTCAAACAGTATGTAAACAATGTGCATTTGGAGTACCGGGGTGCTAATAAAACCTGATTTGGTGCTTAAATGTGGTTTGAGTTCAGGGTTGGATAGAATGCTGAGAAAGAGTTCAATAATCAACAGGCGATGTTATCAAAGCTCTAGCAATCTGTTTGCAATACAGAAATACAATGTAAATCTGCAATAATGGCAGGAATAACTTTTTCGAGAATATTTTGAGGCAAAATAAGTAATCGTTTATAATCACTGGAAAGGTGGATTCAAGCCTAGCCGACAGTTTAAAAAAGTCTCAAGGAAGTTGGAGAGTAGTTTTTCTCATTAAATACAAATGGCTGAATGGTTCTGCCCTGGTATCTATTACACAAAAACAAAAAAAAAAAACCACACATGTTCGGTCGCATCCTTTTCTCACACAATGGAGATTTGATTTTTATGGATCTTTTCTCTTGTTGTGCAATTTCCCCAAAACGTTGATGAAAATGTGACCATTGAAACAGAATGACCATGGAGGAAATGGTCAAACGATGAATTGCAAGAGCTACAACTCCTGTGCCTCAAGACAAACGGCTCCAGAGGGGATAGAAATCATCTAGTGCCTGCAGTCATTCCAACGGCAGCTTGCTGACAAATTAGCTTATGTTTAAGTCTATGGTCCTGTCTTGTAAGTGGTCGAAGGTAGAGGTGAGGTGAACACTAACATAGACAAAGAGGGTTCAAATGTAGCCATCAAAAAAAAGACCCTGTCAGTTTAGAAGCCTGAACAAGATTAAACGAGTTTCAGGTTTTGTTCTCCTATAAGGGGAACAGAAAGCACAACACTACTGCATGGCAACGTGCCATTTATTCTCAAAATTACACTGCAAGCACAAAAATAAATCTCTGGCATGAGCTACGTGGGTCACTGAATGCCAAGAATCCCTCACCTGTTTTACAAATGTCTTTTCTTTGTGCAGGGCTATATGTAATACCCTGCTCATTTTTATCTGATCTGAGCACCTGTGGAAGCTGAAAGCTGTGAACCTCAGAATATTAAGTTTAAGTTCCTCTAAGTTCCTCGTACTCACATTTTACAATGTGAAAAACAAAAACAGTCCCACCGCAAATCCAGTGGGATCGGCTTTAACAAGCACTTCATAGCCCAAGAACTTTTATACTTAACGGGGTCGTGACTATGTTTGCAATCTCAAGTCAACAGAAATATATTGAGTGGAATAAAATCCTCCTCAATTTATCCATCATTACAGTGACGTGAGCAATCCAGAAATGAACAATTACTGTCTTGTATTTTCCAAATGGTAAAAACCATAGTGGAGCCACCTGACTAATATAAGCCATATCCAGCACAGGGAATTGGTACAGATGGTATCTTCAAATCAAATCGGATCATAAAAACAAACAGCCCGTTCCTGAAACAAATGAGTCAGCCAACCAACATTCTTGGAAAAATCAAAATCTCTCTTTCTGCCCTTGGTGGCGAGGCTGTGTTGTGTACTGGGGAAAAGAGGGATATTAAGAAACCGGCCAATCAATTCAAGGACAGTCTGCTAATGCAAACAATTAGACTTTTATAGATATTATTCAAGGTTGAACTCAACCCAACAGATTTGCTCATATGACTTGAGGGGGGGTCTCCGGGGAAGACAGCTGCATGGCTGTTGGCAATAACATGGCAAACATTCAGAGACAACCAGAGAGAAATATCAGGCCAATTATGGGTCTATCAGTCCCCAAAGGCAATGACACACCACAGTGGATAAAGCGTACACGTCGATCTTCATTTTCAAATATCCTCGCTCATTAAAACAGCAATGTCTTTGTTTCTTCAACACGGGTGCGTTTCTCATTATTTATTGCAAAAGACACAATTGCAGGCCATCTGAAAAGAAAGATCGCTATTATTTTACCGAGGTTCCTCCGGCACGAAAATTAAGCATGAATTATGCAAGACATTATGTAAGTTAGCACAATGGTTTGTACAAAACTGACATCAAATTACACATGCACACAAAGCCTTTTTAAAGTTTGCCAAACCTTGAGGATCCCTATTTGAGACTGAATGGAAGAGCCTGCTATTTATCAACTGCCATGTACCATGAAACATGGTGTTTGAGGGGAGATGAAGTACCTGCGGTAAAATACTATTCAGAACAACATATCTGACATAAAGCTTGTGTGATCTATTGACCACGCTGGCTATATATTTGATACTCATATGCCTGTCTATATGCTATAAAATATACTTTACCACTGACTTCAATTCATCGCACGTTGTAATGAAGTAACATATCTTGTGTTAAACTGGTCCGGATCCTGATGCATGAGGTAAAGCTGATAATTCAAGACACTCACACATACTTTTTATATATGAAGATTCAATGGGAATGGACTGTCAAAATGACATGTATACATTATATACTTCACTAGCCCAGCAGCCAGACCATGCACTGCTCCGATACGTTTCGAAGTCGAAACAATCCCCTGCTGCAGAAAAGCAATAAAATTTAACTAGATCAAGACGTCAAGTCATCACGTCGGGCCTATTTTTTTGGCAACAGAAAATAATTGAACTTGAACATCAGAAAGTTTCTATCCATTGTCTGACTGCCGAGCACTGGAGACAGATGGCCTCGGAGGTCTGAAAGAATTTTTCATAAAGTCAGTGACACGTGCAGGTGATGATTGTGGGGTGGAATGGCATGTCAAGGGAAAACAAGGCCCCCCCCCCCCCCACACACACCACTTTCACACGCAGAGCTGAGGGCGGCCTGTGTCAAGACACGATCCAGAGTTATTGTTGTAAAAGCACTTATGACAGTGACCTCTTAATCCCTCTCTGTGTTTGACAAGCAGGTGAAAATTACAACCGTTTTGTACCTTTCAATAAAGATTAGCGTGCGGGCCTCTCCCAATACGTTTCTGCAGCTCCATTACGCCGGGGAATTAGCTCTAATGGGTGGGGGAGGGGAAAAGTTCCTCCTGCGCCTTTTACAACCGCAATGGTAAAAGATCAAAAAGGATTAGATGTCACATACGGATCTTGCCACAGGCTGCAACCCTCCATCACAGGAAAAGAACTTTGGCTATGGGGAGTTTACAAAACCATACTGTACTAATGTATACCTCCTTTCACTGATGGTAAAGGGGAGTATGAGTAGATTATTAAAACGGATAGTCATTTTCTGACTGAGATTATCATGTCAGAGTTTTCAGATGTCAATGTGTCAGTAGACGGCACCATGTTTTCCTCTCCCACAGTCATACAGGATTACTTATTATTTCAAGAATCGCTTTGATTGAAGTGAAACAAGCTTCCCTGTTGTTAACTTGCAACTTTTGTAATAAGCAGTCCTTTGGACACCATTGGTTCATTTTGCTGAAAGGAAAAGTACACCCATTCCATCTTAACTAATGTCTTTCACTCCATTATTGCAGTTCCCACACACACCTCCCCATTTGTTTTCACTGTTGTCAACAGCACTGACTCCTGCTACTTTTTTGTGACCGTTAACTTCTTTGTCTTGGTTTGCTTATGTCTATTGGCTGCACCTTGTGCCTGACAACGTCAGCTTTCATTAGTGTTAGGCCTGACAAAAACCTGAAGCATTTGGAATGCTTTTCTTTCGCTTAACATTAGAAGGCTAAAAATCCAATGCAAATCTTTCCATAGTGTCATGATGTACAGCGTTGAATATGAGAGTGATCTCATTTAATAAACATCAGTGTGGGTGTTTGGCAGGTGTTCTTGCAAAAGTGGAGGCAGCATGTTGAGAATTATACCCACGTAAGCTTATACATGCCTACTTTAACTATGACTGATGCAGGTTATGCTAACAGCATATTTAATGATTATTCCACTTCTTACTGAACTGGCACTGGCTCTAAAATATTTTCTGTAGTTTCTGTCACTCTTGTAACTAAACGAAATGCACTCATGTATGTGTTGTGGAAACGGCAAAATTAAATCTGTTTCATTTCTGTTGCATTTTTATGAGCCTCCTTTTTACCTCCACTGTCTGGCCTGGCACTCCGGTAGTGGAATGACCTCCGCACGGAGGTCAGAACAGCCGGGTCTCTGACCACCTTCAGGCAGAGTGTGAAGGCTCACCTCTTTAGGATGCATCTCTCCCTATCCCTCCCTTGCTTTTCTTCTTGTTCCGTTACTGCTAGTTTTACTGCTGCCTTATTTGTGCCAGAATTGTCGTTGTTTCTTTATTTCCTCAACAGGTTACTTTAAGGGTCATGGTCCTTATCTTGTTAGTTATGTTGGCACTTGGGACTTTATTTCCCTGTCGGTGTTTCAGGCACCATGTCACTGACTTATGCACTTTGTGTTGTAAGTTGATCTAGATAAGTGTCCCCTGAATACCTATAATTTAATGTAATGTAAAAAAAAAAGTAATGAGTAAAAGTCCTCTGTTCATGCTGAATGAAATATATAAAAGATAATCAATAGTCAAATCAGTGCATTTCCAATAATGGATTTATTGAAATAAATAAATGACATCATGTTTTTTTTCTTGTTTTTATCAAGCATGGAAGTGTTTGTTTATGGTCTTGCAGTCTCAATGAAGGCCATGTAAAGCATTTCACTGTAAACTACACTGGTCGGAACGAATGCCAGTTAATTAATATTTATTTTTTTGACATTGACAACTTAGGAGGCAAGAGACGATACACAGAGAGTGCTGCAGAGCAAGTCATAACAGATGCCTGCTAACTGTAAGAAACTTGTGTGGTGTCCATGAGCAGATTTTAATTGAAAACAGTCCAATAAAACCTTGTGCTGTGAAAAAAAAAATGCTCACAAGCCCATATCATTATCTGCTTAAGGCATTCGTTCAACATTCGCCTGTTCACAGAAAAAAAAAAAGTGTTTGTTTATGGCAACAAGAGGATTATACTACTTTGTTAAATGATTCATCACATGAAGGTTTTCATCTCTTTTTTGTGGCTCTACCGTTCCATATGGAAGTGCCTTTTCTCCTTTTTTTAGGTTTGGTTTTCATGGCCAAGCTGGCATCTCAATCTGGCTAGCACAAGTCATGGCGTTTCTTCTTGCTGCCAAGATTTCTTTGACATATTTGAGATACACCTCCTTTTGTGCCTTTGTGCTTGCATGCATCTGTTTGAATTGTGAAACCAACCCCCCCCCCCCCGCCCCCATCCTGGCATCAATATGGAACATGACATTCTGATTTATTACGCTTCTAGGCAAGCAACGCTCCCTATTGAAGACAGTATACTCAACTCTAACTGTTGCCTACTTGCTTATTGTTTGTGACCACCTAGTGGTAAAAGTTGTTACTGCTGCTGATTTCTGCTTGTAGCTTGGAACACTGTTCAAATTACTTTGTGATTAGAATCAAAGTAAATTGAAGTGTTTTACTCAGTAGACCCATTAAAAACAGGGAGGATTTAAAATTAAAGGACGTGCTTAACAGAAAACAGCTAAATGGATACAAAGTTGAACAAAGAGTAAAATACAGAATCAAACGGAAACATTTAACACAGTTAACCTAAAGTGTATTATTGATCTTTTGCTGGAAATATAAAGCTAGGGATCTTCACAACCTTCACAAGAAAAATAAAAACAAAAAAACATGGAACTGCATTTTTCAATCTGTTCCTGTTATCAGATTATGATACCCCTAATGCATAATAGTGCTTTCTCTCTCTCTCTCTCTCTCTCTCTCTCTCTCTCTCTCTCTCTCTCTCTCTCTCTCTCTCTCTCTCTCTCTCTCTCGGACATGGACGGTCCTTCCAAGTATTTTTTTAATTTGGAGAAAAAGACACTGGGCAGCAGAAGAATGCACTGTTTGAGGCTGGCCGATGAGAACGAGGTGTGTGGTGATCAGTGTGAGATGCTGGAGGTGGCATTTCATTTCTACGGCCACCTGTTCAGTCCAGAACCCAGGGGGCAGAGTGAGGCTGCAATGCTTCACAGGGATCTCCCGGTATTGCCCCGAGAGCAGCGTCATCTCCTGGAGGCTCCGCTGACATGAGAGGAGCTCACCCGGGCTGTGGGGCAGATGTCTTCAGGAAAAGCACCCGGACTGGATGGCTTTTTTTTGAAAGTTTGTGGTCAGTGATTGGGCCTGACTTTTTTGAGGTGGTCAATGAATCACTAAGAGATCATGAGCTGCCTAAGAGTTGCAGGAAGGGAGTAATTACTCTCTTGCCGAAAAAAGGGGAGTTGAAAGACTTAAAAAAAAAAAAACTGGCGTCCAGTGACACTCTTATACATTGATTACAAGATTCAGTCAAGAGCCATTGCAAATAGGCTCAGTGACAGCTAGAACTACATAGTGCACAAAGACCAGTCTTACTGCACTGGCTTTTTGACAAGGTTTTTTTTGATTAGAGATGTCTTGTCACTGTGTGAATCTCTTCACAGGGGCCCTCTTTTTCCTGAGGAAGGTGGAGAGTTTGGACTGTGATTGGCAGCTCACAGTGAATGGACCTCTCCAGGCTCTGCACAGAGGTGCCGCCTGGTTTTTACCAGAGCATGCTGAAGGCCTGGGGGCTGCTGAAGGTGGAGAGGTGGGAAGAAGTGGTCGCTGGGGACCCCGTGCTCCAGTCTGGGATTTCCCTCCTCACCTTTGCTAGGAGTGGGGTAAAAATGCTCATCAATTTTCTGGACCTGAAGAAAAGTGGCTGTCAAACTGGTATTACATTGGCCAGGACTCTGGCAGTCCACTCCGTTAGATGGTGTGAGAAGTTGCTGAGGGGTTTGGTCGACTGTCTGCATCCTCCCTTCATGGACTGACTCCTGCATGGAGGACTTTGACCCAGAAACAGGCCAAAAAGATGTGGTCATGTTGCTGCAGTTTTTGCTCCGGGCAAGGATAGTTGGAATTTGAGTATTATTTGCTGATTAATGATCAGCCTGTTTTTTAAAGCTACGTGGTGTATCCAGCAGACTCTTTGAGCAATAATGGGGAATAATATAGAGTTTTGAATATGTGACATGGAGACTTTTTGTTCTGATGCTAGTTTCCTTTTTGCGTTTTATTTGTGCATGGTCAGGGTTTGGTTTTACTGTTGTGGGGTTTGTGTTGGGGTTAGTGAAGATATGATTAGGAATGTGTAATCAATAAAAACAGGTTTTAAAAATAAAAAAGTCTCTCTCTGTCTCTCTCTCTCTCTCCATCTCTCTCACACACACACACAAAAACTCGACTCTCACTCCTGGCAGCCTATTTGAAATGATGATGGAGCAGCACATGCTTTAAAATAACATATGTCTTAAAACCACAATATAAACACAATTGTCATATTCTTCACCAGCAATCCAGCTGAAGTTACTGAGGTATTTAAATGGTCTTTCTTTATGCAGTCATTATCTTACTCTACAGCACTGACATAAAACAGGCAGCTGTACTTGTGCCACAGCTTAATTAATTACCTCTGCAAAGACAAGATCCATACACTGTAGACCAGACCCAGCCACCTTCTGCTGCGCATACAGTTTTTTATTTGCAACAGACATTTTTTGAAGGCTTTCTTTTGACTTACAGCCTACAGTTTTGCACAAAAAAAACGGTCTCTTGCTTATGTCCTCTGACTGCTCTGCTGTCTAAAACATGGAGGTCAAATGACCCTGACACAATTCGCATGTTGGTGAAAAAGTCTGCTGACAAAGCAACGGGGCCTGTGTAGCTTACACAGCCAATGGACACGTGTCCAGTCCGTCAGCTGGGAAGACCTTCTGCTTGATTATGAGGACGATATTGTATCGTCCTCAGCCATGTAGCTGAAACTCTGAATATACAACGCTAAGGCAGGTTGCGCATCGATGTGCTGGCACCATTAATAACACTTAGCACTTTCCTCATAAAACAGGGTATCTGGTTACATGAAAGCAAAAACACGGAATAGAATTATAGTTATTAAACCCAACCAACCAATTACAAAAAATTATGCTTGCAATTTCTCTAACAGACACCTGAAAAGTTCAAAAATTGCTTTTGCTGTGTTTCAGTTACCAATTAAGGCAATTAGTATTTATGAATATGATCAAAGAGACCACATGTGAAGATGGCTGTATTTGTGGTTTTTACTTTAACTCTGAACTAAAACAAATATAAAGCTCAATCCATTCTCCTATTCCTAAATACACTGTGGCACATACAACAGACACATCATTACAAAACATGGACTAACATTTTCACATTTCCATCCGAACTGCAATCGCTTCCGAGAGTTCCCTCTCAGGCTCAGTTGTGACTAACTAAAAAAAAAAATATATATCCAGCTACACACAGTTTGCTTTCCTGTGGTAGATGGATCACCATCGCACATAGAGACAAGACTGATGCAGCAATGATAAACAGTGCAGGCGCAGATGTTCGTCAGCGGAATCCTTTCAAGACTGCTGCTCCCAAATGCCAATGCAAATGTGAGAAACCTGCTGTATTTACTTGTAATTAAATCCGTGAAGCGAGAACCGGAGGCCCACGGAACGCATCCCGATCACTACTTCACGCAATGGTTTTTGGATGAAGTCAATGGAGTGGAACAATAGCTGAGCGATGCAGTCATTATGGGAGTTGGCCAACCCTCTCTGTGAGGTGCAGGTATTTATGCTAATTCTGACTGATATCCAAGCAGCGGGAAGCCATAGCATAAACGTAGAAATATTACTCTTGGAGATGGATGAAGGCAGTGACTGAATGCATTGTAATGAACACGCTCAGAGCATCCCAAACGTTGAACTGAACACCACATCAAAAGCACTTATTCTTTTTGTCTGTCTGTCAAGTTGAGACAGTGGAGGTGAAGAGCTACAATGTAATTACCCTGAGTTTAGTCTTTTGCCCAATTTGTTTTTGAGATCATCCTCTGGCAAAGAACAGTAACTGGCACTTTTGTCTTTCTATTTCTGATTTCATATTTAAGGAGGTGAATCGCCCCAATCTGTCTGTATCCAATACAATAGTAACAACAGGATTACAAAAAAAACTTGTTTTTTTGTATAAATTAGGCAGAAGAAATTGTTCAACTGCATAATGCAGATTTATACTTAAATTATTAAAAGCATAACTTCTCAGCCATCTTGGCAGTGTACAGATATGACGAAGGGTCATGTCTAAAGAAGGTTCCATAATAACAAACTTATTTTACCATGCAAATTGGTACCAATAAAGGTACCACAGGCTGTCACTTTAAGGTAGCATATTGACTTACTGCTTTTCATTTACAAAAAAAAATATTGGTAGGCTAGAATATAACATAAAAAACCAAAACAGATGGAAATGATGATACATCCAGTATAAAACCATTTCTCTGTCTATGTCTTGACTCAGCGTCTCTCTCCACAATAGATGAATTGTTTTTAACGTTAATTGTTCTTGGTATATTTAAGCAAATTTTTAGTTTATGATTTTGTTTGCTGTTGTGATATAATTGGTCATGCATTGGATGGATGACCTTACTGAACAAGGACCCCATCTAAATGCTAATCATAATAAAATAAATAACTATTAATACTGTGACCACAAAGATATTACAAAGAGGGGTTCAAGTTATGATAACACAATTACACACTACCAGATATTGCTGACAGCAACCACTATCCATTCCTCACCAAAATAAATACAAATAACCCAGTCTCAAGCATATAGTGCTCATTCTCCTGATTTCAGAGTATACATTGAACCCTCATTATAGCGGACCTCGTTAAAACAGATTTCGGTTATAACAGACTATTTCTGCTGCCAAAATAAATCATTGTATTTAAATGATACATCCCACCCTCAAGTACATTGAATATCTATGTGCTACATAGTACTTAAAACATTGGAACAGGGGCTTATTGTTCCATGATGTTAAGGCATTATATTTTTTTGGAGCTTTGGAGCCATTGGCTTGAATTTTGAGTCATACTGGCCCTGGCAATGAGCAAACAATAGCTGGTAAGACTTATCAGTCTTATTGCTCTACAGCGACCTCCCCTGGCTGGCCTTGTGCCTGCAGGCTCATGTACAAGATGCTGACTCCTCACTAAAATAGCTAATATGTGTGAACAATATTGTGTGAAAAATTGTGAAACCTAGACACCATGTAGCTCAGAGCAGATATGTGTGTGACTGGAGCTTGGAGGAAGATGGTATTCAATTATTTATTAAAAATATGATGAATAACTAAACTTGGCAGAACATTTTGTTTTCACCAATTCTTTTCTTTATCTCAGCAAATCACTAAAATGAATGAAGCTAATGAGAAAAAAACATCAAAATTCATTGTGACAACCATGACACCCAAAACAAATGCACAGCCAAAGCCCCACTCAAACAGTACTATGGAACAGATAATGGTGCTTTCTGGGACAGCACAGCCCTTCAAGTCTGTGGAAAATACAAGAGCAAAACAGCAAGCAAAATAAAAATAAAAAATACTGTTGCCCGTTTCACCTATTCGAGTGGGTATCAAACATGACCTCAGCATAATTTTTCATAGTTTTGACTGAGCTTGTCTCTTCTGTGCTGCCATGCTGCCTGAAGACGTTGTTTAATATAAAACTCTCAGTAATCTCGGCTCCACTGATCTCAAAGTGCACTTTGGAACAAACTGCACTCAGGTTCAGAGGTAAGCCTGGAAGAACATGAAAGGCAACCCCAACCCCTTTGTAGATTTGAGTGACTCTGGCTTGTTTGGAAAGGAACAGTCATGAGTGCTGCATGAGAGCAGCACTGTGAATTAAATTCCCCAAATTATACTGAAGCCAAACGTCCGTCATTCCAACAGAAGGCAATAAACTTTCATTTTGGTTACTAAGCATTACAACACAAATGCTAAAACCACTTCTGATACCGAGTCTATTTACAGGTCAGTTGTGCAATCCGGGAAACAGCTGGAATATTCAAGATGGATGCTTGTGACCCTTTCCACTCAAAAAATTATGACCAATATGAGCCAAAACCCTTCATATCAGAACACAATTTGGCATTTACATTTGGATGTCAATTCCTGCTCAAGTATTGGCAGATTTTTGATACAGTTTCAGAGCATAGCATTGTATCTGCTGACAGATTTATGAAAGCAAGATAAGGGTGAAGTCAGGTGATAACTCTGAACCTTTGGCAGTCAGCTGGCCACATGCCTCCTTTGTTATACAATAGGGTTTTACACTAACGATCTTAAGTTACAACATTCATAACCGTTAAAGGATTTCCATTAAACAGATTTATAAAGTCATAACTAAACCAAAGTAAGCCAAAGAACAGTGCAAAGGATGTTATTTCAATGTTTCTTTTTTTTGGGAGGGGGGCATTTCTTTGGTTCTTTGGACTTGTCTTTCTCACTGGATGATGAAAACAATCAGTTATCACCACACTGATTTGGGCTACAATCTCCCAAACCAAAGATGTTATTCTTAAATTGCAATTTCATTTGTAATAACTACAGTTATTTTTATCAGCAAGCACGATGGAAAAAAGAAATGCCCCATACCTGTTTCGAGACGTTCAGTGCGTTTATTCTGGCTCCTTTTGGCTCGGTGAATGACCCTGTCACTTTCTTCTGTGAGGTGAAATTTCTCTTCAGTGTTGATTAGAAGAGAAGTCTCCTGTTGAAGTAAATAATTGAGAGAAATAAATTAATCACTGTCTGTATTGGCTGAGATCTAGAAAACGTAAGACTTATGCCTAATGTATACAAGACAAAACAGTAATATTTTTGAAAATGATCATTTGTCAACTGGCACTTATGGTGAAGGCGGGATGAAATAATATTTTATCCCTGGTCCCTGGTCCTAGAGACCGACAGGGACTGTTCAGATCAGTGAGTCACAGACCCTCTTAGCTTTTCCTATTTTTGGTTCACAGCCCATCACGAGATGGAAATATTCAGAATGTTATCAGCACAAGAATTTCATGTGTCCATATTCTTGCCTTGTGAAGGCTTTTCATCGGCTTGTTTTACAATGCTGTTTGTATTCACGAGGCCAGCACTCATAGGATATAAATCAGATCAAACTGTGATGTGCTGGGCGAGTTTGTTTCCAATCTGTTCTTTGTAGGAATCGGAGGAACAGCATTATTCTCATATTCAATGGCAATCCAACCAAGGGCCAAGCTGCAAAAATACCTTGTTGACAATGACATGGAAAACTTCTATCTTGTGTGACACAGTACACAGCAGTGAAGCCTGATAAGCTTCAGTCCTGACAGATACAGAGCAGACAAACCCATCAATAATTTACTTCTGAGGTTAAGGGATACACTGCTGGGCACAGCCTGCCGCCATTACAACTCCCCACTGCCAATACTCCATAAGAACTAATCATAGCTCACATTAACTGATCGATTTTCGTGTCATTGACCACTTGGTCAAAAGAATACACTTCAAGCCAATTTTCAGCAGCTGCCACTGATTACATGGTTCTTTTTCATTGGTCTGAAGTCACATGATCTTCAGTAAAAGCATAACCATGTTTATTATTAAGCAGAACGTTTTTTTGCATGTGAAATAGATTATTTCTGTGTCTGGCTATGCTTGATCAGTAGTTTACTGTTCAAGGATAATTTAATTTCTGTTAAATCAGGTTGCAAGATAACTTGCAGAGAGGACAATACAATATACTGCCCCTTGTCTATCTACAAAATAAACAGCTATCATATTAGCTGTTACCATTTGAGCATGAAAATATTTTAGTTCAGTTTTCCAGCACGAGTTCTCTGCTTCAGTAACTGCTCAGATCAGCTGGTGGTTTGTGGTCTGCAAATAGGCCAATGACTGTGCCATGCTGAATTAACAGATTGCTGCAGTAATGGGGGGCAGGCTAACAATTATAACTGCCTATTCCAGCTTCAACAATTCAAATACAGTGGGGAATAAGTGATGATACACCGCTGATTTTGCAAGTTTTCCCCACTTACAAAGAATGGAGAGGTCTGTAATTTGCATCGTACATACACTTCAAATTGTTTTAGACAGAATCTAAAAAAATCCAGAAAAATCACATTGTATGATTTTAATAATTAAATTTGCATTTTATTCCATGAAATAAGTATTTGATACAATACAAAAATTGAACTTAATATTTGGTACAGAAACCTTTGTTTACAATTAGAGGTCAAACATTTCCTGTAGTTCTCGACCAGGTTTGCACACACTGCAGCAGGGATTTTGGCCCACAGAATACAGCCACACAGATCTTCTCTAGATCTTTCAGGTGTCAGGGATGGTGCTCATCCTTCTTCAAACACAGCAAGTGGAGTTTATACCAAAAAGGTCTATTTTGGTCTCATCTGACCACATGACCTTCTCCAATACCTCCTCTGGATCATCCAGCTCATCGGCAAACTTCAGATGGGCCTGGACATTTGCTGGCTTGATCTTGCAGCTGGTTTTAATCCATAACGGCATAGTGTGTTACTAATGGTAACCTTTGAGTCTGTGGTCCCAGCTCTCTTCAGGTCATTGACCAGGTCCTCCATGTAGTTCTAGGCTGATCCCTCACCTTTCCTCATGATCATAGATACACGAGGTGAGATCTTGCATGGAGCCCCAGTCCGAGGGAGATTGACAGTCATCTTGAGTTTCTTCCATTTTCTAATAATTGCGCCAACAGTTGTTGCCTTCTCATCAAACTGCTTACCTATTGTCTTGTAGCCCATACCAGCCTTGTTCAGGTCTACAGTTTTGTCCCTGGTGTCCTTAGACAGCTCTTTAGTCTTGCTCATGGTACAGAGGTTGGAGTCTGATTGATTGAGTGTGTGGACAGGTGTCTTTTATACAGGTAACGAGTTCAAACAGGTGCAATTAATACAGGTAACAAGTGGAGGATAGGAGGGCTTCTTAAAGACAAACTAACAGGTCTGTGAGAGCCAGAATTCTTGCTGGTTGGAAGGTGATCAAATACTTATTTCATGGAATAAAATGCAAATGAATTATTTAAAAATCATTCAATGTACTTTTCTGGATTTTTTTTTAAATTCTGTCTCTCACAGTTGAAGTGTACCTGCAATGAAAATTACAGACCTCTCAATTCTTTGTAAGTGGGAAAACTTACAAAACGGGCAGTGTATCAAATACTTATTTTCCCCACTGTATAATGTGTCATTACGGGCCATACATGCAAGACATTGTCATGGACCATGTGACCTTAAACGTAAGACCATAATTTTTTTTCTCATTTTCACTTCAACTATGAAAGAGCAGCAATTCTAATTGTTTTAATTCTAAAGCTGTACATTGTTTATAGGCTTGACCAGAAAAACACTGATAACGATTTAAGCATTTGAACCAGAGCACAGTGATAGCCAATCAAAAATGAAACTCATAATCCTGTACCCAAACCTTGGTCCCTCAGCTTGATATATTCTTGAAAATTTTTGGGGCCTTTAATTATTAGGGCCTACGGTTTAGTTTCTGTAACATTCGAAACCTTATGGAGTTTGACACATAAAATTGGACATGATAATTGTAAGTTTGTGTCTGCTCTTGAGAGAAAGCAGCATCTGGCAGGAGAAAAGGCTAAAATGCTTTATATGCAGAATGATGTATCATGTTAATGGGCTGAGGCTTGTGTAACAAAACAAAGCTTGAAATAATCACTTAAATTAATCAGTAAATAATAGTACATGCTGTCCCCAACAGACTTTGGAACATGTCTCTGAATAATAAGTCAAATATATTCATGAAATACTGCATAAATGAAGGATTTTGAAATGCTGAAATATGCCACTCCAAAGCTCCTTTTACATTGCCTGCGGTATATCAAAATGACAATTCAAAAGAAATGATCCAGTCGGAGTGATGTAGTCGGAGTTAGGTAATGCACTTGTTTCCTTCTCAGAAGAATACCTGATATGTCATGGTAAGAAGGAAAATTACATTTTTAAATTAGAAACGTTTGCTTGGGGCTAAAAATTAGTCAACTATAATTAGGAGATCATTGCAGATAATCTGATATAGCGATACAATATAAGGTGATTGATGCTGGCTTAGCGATTGTGTTTTAGCAATTGAATGGTCAGGTTACATGACTTCACATTTTATTTTATATTTTCTTTCCTACTTTTTCTGCATAATCCAGAAAGGAGGCAGCAAAGACATGTGACGATAAGACAATTCCCTTAAAAAATATCACATTTTCATGCACAGTCATTCTCTGTTTTGGGAAGAACGGTTCAGTGACAGGAGAACAATAGCAGGCAGACCAGACAGATGTAATGAATATGAACTCTGCGCTTGTGCGTGGTTTGATTGTTTGGGGTGTAAACACACTGTTCAAGAGGGGCGAAAAGGTACGTTCAGCATTACTACCAGGAGGCAGAGGATTGTTTGTTTTTGTCAGAAAAAAGAACAGTTGGAGTTCTGTGTACTTAACGTTTTGTTTTTATTGTTTTCATTTTCATTTCGACTGCCCTACTGATTTTTTTTGGGGTGGCCGTTACGCAATCCGACAAGTTACAGGCTGGTGAGGCATACTTCAAACTTATACAGCACTGAGAGTCTGCCACTCTTCAGGATTTTCAAGAGAGAAGGCCCTGATGTTTACTGACTCTTAGTCCCAACAGTTACAAACCAATGTTCCCTCTAACCTCATGTCAACACAGTATTCAGATACAACTTCAGTCAGCCACACAATAATGCCCCAAGCTTAGCTGACTTCTTCCGTATTGTCGACATTTTTATTCCTCTCATTTTTCTCCTCTTTTCCCAGCAACAAAATGCTGTTGTCCCACAATTAATAATTTTCCCCTCTTGCCCATATCTACATTGAACAAGAATATAACCTCTTTAAATCTTGTTAAACAGCAGCTGTTCATAGTAGCTAGTTATTAGAATTGCAGCACTTGGTGTCATTATGATTAAAGACAACAAAACATAAAAAAATATAACACTATTGCCTTTTAGTGCATACTTGCTGTGGCCAGCAAAGAAAATTCTTAAAATGTATGTCTATCACTTCAGATGAACATATTTAAATATCACATCTGAAATATGCATCACATATATTTTTTTAAACTCTTAAACTGAAACCAATTTATTGTAGCAACCTAGAAATCAAACATAAGTTTCATGGATACAGCTAGAGAATTTCAATGACAGTCAGATAACTAGTTTTAGTTAAAGTCTTTCAATTGAAGTTGAAAAATGGCCTAGGTAGCTAACAAAAATATTTATAGTTACGTAGCTGTACTAAGCAACATTGTCACATGTTTCAGAACTTCACAGGAAGTTCAGATTAATTTGTTAC
Organism: Albula goreensis; assembly: GCA_022829145.1. Taxonomy (NCBI): domain Eukaryota; kingdom Metazoa; phylum Chordata; class Actinopteri; order Albuliformes; family Albulidae; genus Albula; species Albula goreensis. The sequence goes on along the minus strand of CM040742.1, from coordinate 5,936,600 downwards.
AGGTAAAAAGAACACCCACTTTCAATTTCAAGTTTGTTTTCAATGAAACATGTAAATGCTTATTCAAATGATGAAACTAGAGTTGTAACCTGTCTTAGTTTCAAGGGATCATCCTGGAATTGGATTTGTCCAGGAAAGGAGTTGAAATATCGCAACTTTTTCATTCTTTTCTGTGAGATCACACAAAACAATGCAGTACAATGTGGGGGAAGCTGTATTGTGTTGTTGACCCACTCTTTCCAACCTTCATTTTAATTTTCCATAGACATGCATATTGTTAACGTTATACTCAAAATATATCTTACAGACATAATACATCTTCGTCAAATAACTGAAACCCTACACTTTGTATGCATATGAGAATCTGTGGGTTTAAATATTCAAACGATTATCCATAAACCACTAACTGAATTCCAAAATTGAATTATCATAGAAATCAATACTTTGAAATATCATAACCGTAAGGTAGCTGGTAAATTACAACCACAGAAGGGGTTCTCAGACAGCACAGTCAACCTCAAAGAACAATGGCCAAGATGATGTTTGGAGAAAGACATCTCAATACACCACATAAAACAGAGTCATGTGCTGATTTGTTACAAGACTAAATGTTTGGGTGAAAGCAACACCTGTGACGGATGTCCCTTCAACCCTCTCTGAAGACACCCCTCTTTTCAGTCCTTTTGAAAACCGGTCAAACAAAGAAAATTTGTATCAGCCATCTGCCAGAAAGTCAAAAAAGCCAATGAACACAGTGAATGACAAGGTTAAGTCTTTTGTCTGACTCATTACAGTTGTTAGAGATCCTGTAACCTAAGCTAATTTTGTCTACATTTTTTCATTTAAACTTTATGATGGACATCATGACTTTAAAGTCTTCTTTAAGGCTAAAAAGGACATTTTAGACTGAGAATTGCAGTATTTAATGCAGAAATGTCCAATGGGAAGGACTGTGGGTTTCAAGTGCTGTTGCCTAAGCCGGTGGGTAGCACTTTTGTACTGTTTGGAAGATATTGTAGACAGCATTTCCAGTTGCAAGGGGAATACCTTGGAAGAACAGAACTGACCACTACATTACAATTCTGACCTGAGAAGCATGAGGACCTTTTACATTCAGTCAGACATGTGGGACCTCAGGAGATCAGGCACAGATATGCATATTCTGTCCCCCTTTTTCTGACTTGAGAAGCGTGAGGAGCTTTTACTCACTGTCAGTTATGTGGGACTTCAACAGATCAGGCATATTCTGTGCTCAAATACGCACCCACACAACCAGGTGGTCCATCTAGAAATCTAGAATTACACGAAGTATAATCAAATTAGCTCATCCACGAATCCATCCCCAGATGGACATGTGAATTGGTTTTTTGCTCCAAATCAGTTAAATTGTCAAGATACAAGGCCTCGTATTCAGTGCTACAAGGCACAGGTAAGTTCATTAAAAAAGAAGGGTTTTATTGAAGTTTCTCAGTCACAAACATGTCCTTATGCCACACAAGCACACACACACACACATATACTCAAACACTTCCCAGCACATCTTACTTTTTACTAAGTTAAAAAATTGTCTTTATATATTTTACCATGATTAAGAATGACTGGTGACCTGCCAATTTCTCCCTCAGCCACCATGCACGTGTTTTATAAGATCATTGGACGGAACAAAACTGCAATCTTTTGTGAAACATTCCAAAAAAACAAAAAAAAAAGTGTAATTCCCACACCATCCTTTCAAGGGGCGCGATTACGATTTGCGATTGTGTAAATCAATGTCTTTTTTACATCTCATTCCTTGTGTAGGTAGGAGGAGAGGGCACAGGATCATGAGTGCCCTCCAGTGCCATCCACGCCCCCTGTTCTCCGTCACGTCTACAAACTCTTCCCACGCAAAATAAGGTGATCCAACAATCTGAGGTCAATGGAATATTTCCACAGGAAGCCTCTCTCAGGAAAAGGAGATGCAACCAATAAAATAAAGATGATTCCAGATGTCTGCACATTTATCACTCTGGCTTGGGGCCAGTGAATCTCAGCGAGAAATCATGTGAGGAACAGGCTTTATTACGCCAAGGGATCCTGGATCCCTGTGACGCCGTGCGCTCGCTCACAATCAGCACACCGATTCTGTGGTGGTTCTGATGGACAATTTGGCAGCTGCCTACGATACTCTTCTTTCCAAACAATCTTAATCTATGATTAAACTAGGCTGGAAATGATTTGGTGTAAATTTTGTCAAGTTATTCATTGTTGTTTGGATCATGGGATGTAGGGTGGGGTGGTGGGGTGGGGGGGGGGGGGCGGTGGCTGATAACTGCCTTTAAAGTGTATGAGAAAAAATACGAATGCCAGTTTTGCTTAGACTCAAAAGGTGAAACAAGGTTACTGATTCATTTTCAGCAGCCAACTAAATACATCTGGTCACCCCATCTACCAGGATTCAAAAACAACATCCAAAAACAGTGACAGATTTGTCTGTAAGTGACCAATTTTAATGTCAAAAATAGACCCTAAAACCACTATCCCTAACACTGTGAGTGGAACAATTCTGATGCAATTCAGTGTCATGTGACTTTTAGTAAGACCTGATTGAACAGCAATAGGATTCATACAGCTATTAAAAACCAGCACCACCCATTACCGTGTGAAAGATACTCAGTTTGCAATGCACCCTATTGATTTATGGTGCTGGCGCATTCCTGTAAGATATTAACCCTTGTCTGTACTGCTGTGATTGTGCACTGCTAAGGTGATTCTGATCCACTGGTATGACAGAATCAGCGTTTACATGGCTGCACCCAGTCCAAACCATACGGGAAAAAAATAAATAAATACACAGGTGACACTATGTGGAATTCCTGGACTGCTCAACTTGAGCTCTGTAGAACCATTTTATTTACAATAATTACAATGTGTCATTACAGCTTTGTAGTATCATCATGTGCTTTGAGAGGATGTGTAGATCCATTTTAATGCAGTAAATGGAAGTAACATGGAGAGGATAGGCCTGCAGTCAGCAGGAATATTGGTTATAGCTGGAGGAGACCTGCTGGGAAGTTGTAGGGGATGCTACTTCATTTCTTCCTTTTCCAAAATTCCAGAATTTACCTCCAACCACACACCTGGCCGACATTAAAACAGGGCATGACAACGGTGGTGGGGGGGGGGGTTTGCGGGAAGCAGAGGCCGGAGTTTATTTTGTTTATCGGCACGGCTTTGATATCCCAGCCAGCCCGTAAAGAGGGAGTGAGGCCAAACTCCCGCTAACTTGACAGGCACTCATTATGGGCTGAAGAGGCGAACACTCGCACTGCACATACGCCCTGCAAATGACTGGCTTGTCAGTGTCTCTTAAGATATAGAGTACTGCTCGCTTTAAAATGACCATATGATGTGCTCTGCACCCCATTTGTGCTTTTAACTGCTTAATATCAGCGATCCTCTACAGCATTAATCAGCCCTCCTCTACCCAGCCCTATGCCTCATCTTGTTTAATGGCTGAAACAATGCAACCTCTTTGTGGAGTACTTTTCCAGGTTTTTTCATTAGGGTAATACACTGCAGCTGTATACAAGGTGGCCTTGCCAGAGCCTTTGGTCTTGTTTTTTTTTTTTTTTTTTTTGTAAAACTGCAGGTACCAGGTTTACAAAGTGAGTGTCTATGTGCGTGCATACATTTGTGTTTGTATCTGTATGCCAGGGGTGAGTGATGACATTGTAAAAGGTATCCTGGCCTCTCCATTTTAATTGGAACAAGCAAAAAATGGTAGTGCTTCAAAGAAAGCGTAGAAACCAGAGTGGTCCTTCTCATTCCCAGAATTCCAAGATAGAGGAAACAATTTTAAAGGCTTTCAGAATCAATGTAGAGACTCAGTATTAACACAGTGAACCTGCAACTCTCTGTCTGTCTGACATTCTCTCGATTAAGCTGAATGAAAATTGTATTCATTTCAACATATAAAATGTACATATTGTGACATACAAGTACAGAACAAGAGGGATGGTTCTTTGCATAACCTCAGCCAAAAAAAAAACTTCCAAAAAGCCAGAGTCTTCTAGTTCATCAAGATCTCCTCTGCGAACATTTGCTAGACAAAAGGGCTTCTCAGGAAACCTTTTAAGGTTTAAGGATTGTTTGTATAAGAACCTTTACTACAACATCAGTACCTCTACAGACTGTCTGTCTAACAAGGGTTCAACAATATTACAAATACTCTTTTACCAATCTGTATTTAGCAAGAAACTTTTTCCTTTTGTTGCCCGGCATTCGTAGTGATCCTTACAGTCTGCCATTCCCCATTAGGAAAATCCTTATCTGGCTACGCTGACTCCGATTAGTACCTTCAGTAATATTACCAAAATTTGGTACAATGGCTGTTTCTCTGCATTGTGTTGACAGTTTTGACCAACCTGCTAGAAAGCATGATCACTCTCCCATACATAGCAGCTGTCATTATAGCCAGAAGAAGATACAGAGAAAAGGCAAAGCAGAATAATAAAAGAGATGGTCTTCCATTTAAGAATCACCCTCTTTCAGTCAACTAAACAGTTTACTGTCGGCTATTGTGCAGCTACTGTTAACTCTATGTCCTTGCATCAGGATCTTTTTCAAGTACAGTTTCATGGGTCAATCCCACAACAAACCCCCATTCAGAAATAGAAAACACACATATCCCATGAATGGACAGGTTGTTTTGCAAGGTACAGCGGTTCACGTCACGGCAGCTTTATTTTCAGGGGTAGCTCTATCTACACAAAGTGAGAGGGCGGAACAAGTGGAATGTGTTAAACCTTGTTCCAATCGGTGTTAATATTCTTTCCATTGTATGGACACCAGCTGTGTCTTTTGCCAGTGTTCTGTTGTAGGAAAGCGTTTTGTATGCCGCCTAAGATTATTTCATATTTTCTTTACTTCCCCTTCTGTTCATTTTGTTAGCCTGTACCTAATAAACTAATTTTAAATATGTTGTCATTCCATAACTTTCTCCTCTAATTTGGTGTTTAAGTCCTATGCAGTAATATAACATTATGAAGCTGTATTCATTTTTTGATTGTCAAATTAGAGCAAGTCTTACTAAATTTCTCATTAATATTTTGATGTTTGCGACTGCAAAAGTGTAACTACATAGCAAATATTTTTGTGCTGCAACTATTTGTTGGTAAATTTGGCCCTTAGTCTCTTAAACTATGTACATGTAAGTGTTGACGAAACATATCCTAATGAAGATTATATCCCCAGTGAAACATTGGTATTTACATGATTTAGCATAGCAAAAACAGTGTTTGTATTGGAGCGATAAGTATGCAGAAACCTATCTTCTTTACACAGGTAGGTGTTACACCATTAGATGTTGATGTCTTTTTTGTCTGGCAATACCCTTTTCTCCAATTTTCTGTTGTTAAAACATCTCTGTAACTGCACACAAGTAACCCCAGAATGTGGCACGGAGACCATGACCCATTAACATCAAAGCATCCAGTCACTGCACCCTGTCAGTCGCTGCACATTATCTAAACTTAAATCAAGCACTAAACAGTCATACGCAGATCTGAAAGATGATATCAGCCAGGTTGCAGCCAGTGTGTGTGTGTGTGTGTGTGTGTGTGTGTGTGTGGGTGAGGAGGGGGGGGTGTTGTTGAACAAGATCACCGGATTAAGCAAATAAAGCAATCTTAGCTCTAAGCCCATCACACAGGCGGAGGTCTTAAAGTATCTGGTTTCACGCTGAGCAGATTAGGAATTCAGTTTGTAAAACGGTGTCAGGAGCGATTGCCCTCTGAGCACATATCATATAACAGCTCAGAGAGTTCAGATCATTTCTCTCTTTTAGCTAAACTCGCTGCACCAAGGACACTCTCTCCTTTCCTGGCCTTGTACCATCTTTGCATACAGTACTGAGTTGCAATGTGCTACGCAGAAGCCTATTCATTTGGTATGCTTGTAAAACATACACTCCTGAGGCATTTAACGCATACACTGTCTAAATAAAAGAGAGCTATATAAAGTACTTCCATACAACAATGTAATAAGGATTTGAGGGCACAATACTTGCAACATCTACTCACAATCTACACAATTAATGATAAATGGATTAGAATCCCATGTCCATGAGGGCAAAGTTCTTTTGAATCTAGTATATTTTGCTTTGCACAAATTTGAACGGTGCATTACAAGAACATTTTCAGTCATTCTTTCTGGTTTATTCTTTGTGGGTATATTTCATAGTGATGATTTCACATGAATTTTACGACGCCATAAAAATCATGTTTATTGTCAACACAATCCCCATAGTACCTTCAAATGGTCTATCATTTTTTATGAATTATGGGGAGACATACAAGGGGAGATTATGTGAGGCATATCCTTATTGGAGAATCATTTCATCTGACCTGCATCTCATAAATAATATGTATATGATCCCTCTATTTTATAATATTTGTACCTTGGTTTGTTGTACATATGTTTCAGAGATGTGTAGCATTGGTGTTGTATGTGTATGTATACATTGCCACATAATGACAATAAGATCACTATTTAATTTGTCACTGTCTACTCAAGATTTTTTTAAGCTGTAAGCATTGGAATTTTGACAACTCTGACAGAGAGAAGAAAACAGCATGCTGGGTAGAACACTACATTTGCATATGTGCTCTCATTTGACACCAACTCTCCTATTTATGTTTAGTGCGTACACATAATTCCTGGCAAATCATAATGTCAGAGTCAAAAACAAAGTGTTACTTTTCAGAGGTCTTTGCTGGCACTGACATCGTGAGTGCTTGTTAGGAATAAATAATGAGATGTGTTGTAATACTTATGTGAAGTACAAGTAAATGACACAACAATTCAATGTTACAATATGACAGTATACAATCTGAGAGTATACCCCAGAATAAAAGCAGGTACATCATACAAAATAATGATGTATAATAAATATGATAATACATATTTTTATATTCTTGTGTTTGTTGAGGTTAGCATCACCACAGTTCTTTTTAATAATAAAAACACCAATCCTACTACTACTACTACTACTAAATAATAATAGTAATAATAATAAGAGGAA